>CM055403.1:128143112-128206981 GCA_029228625.1 Pseudolycoriella hygida
TTTTTTTGGAGAAAATTTTTTTTGGAGAAAAATTTTTTTGGAGAAAATTTTTTTTGGAGAAAAATTTTTTCAACAACTGAAGACTTCCAAAACGACTGATATCACAACAAAAACCTCTTTAAAGGTAGAGTGTGACGCAGTCCGTAAGTCTGTTTCCAAAATTAATGATATCGCTTGAGGTGATGCTATTGCTGATAATACGCAGAAGTTTGTTTGAATTCAAAAAAATTGCGGACCCTCCAGTGGAATAATTTCAATATTTTCAGTTTTTACACGCAAAAATTTAAATTTACTCTACACAATCTACGCAATAAGAAATAAAAGCCAAATTTTTGCAGCGCAAAAACTGAAAGTAAGAAATGTTATTTCGTCGTTGGGTCCGGCATTTGTGACGCAATTTTTTTAACACAAAGTAATTTTGTTTTAAAAAGAGCGCTGTAATTTTTTCAGGAAATCAAAACTTTGAACACAAGGTTCCATTCAAACAAACTTCTGCGCATTATCAGCGATACCGTCACCTCAAGCGATATCATTAATTTTGGACGCAGACTTACGGACTGCGTCACACTCTACCTTTAAAGAGGTTTTTGTTGTGATTTTCTTTCAGGCAAAAAAAATTTGAAAATCGGATAAGATTTACCTGATTTAGAAGAAGAAAACATTTATTAAGCAAATAAAGAAACTGCCCTCGTAACAAAGGTTGCACTAATACACAGTATATCCATCTATCTTTAAAGACAATCGTTATACAAACATAAAGCCGAATTTAAATTCATTGTCGTAACGCAATTTAGTTATAAATATGTTGATTAATTATGTGAATTGTCTTAACTAAAATCAGCTCTGAGAGCTCTTTTAACTTAGCTTTGTCTAATTTAAATTGAGTAAAAATAAAAAAAAATACGTTGGGCCCTACTAGAAGCTGAGTCCTAAAGCTCAAAATCAAAAAAGTGTCTTCATAAATTGTGAGGCAGACCTTTCAAATAAAAACAAATTTATGAAAATCGGAGAAGATTTACACGAGTTATGCACAAAAGACCAAAAACCACTTAAACGACCCTAGCTTGGCGGCCCTTGGGCCTACAGTGCCCAGATTCAATCCCAAAAAAAGATTTTTTGATTACCTTGCAGGGAAAACAAGTTTTTGGACGGACGAACTTTTTTTTATTGCTGATTCGTCATCTAAGGAACATGCTCGGTCCCCGCCGCCCCCACTCCCGGGCCGAAGTTTGACTGGTTACAAACGTCGTGGTAAACGCAATAGATCCCTTTTCGTACGGATCAAAAACATCGCAAATTTGACAGTTCACTTTTTTGCGACGTGCTTTGATATATCATTGAGCGCTCTAATAGAACGTGTCAAGGTCCCAAAATCATTGTTTGGTTACTGGCATCGTTGGTATCGCTTCATCATGCTGTCACGACGATTCCTTGACGTGACTGATTGGCTGTGTAGGTTTTTCTCTTCGAAAATCGTATTAGAATTTCCAAATATGAATTTGGAACTTATTTGGAAAATCTGGAAGTACCTTTTCCAAAAATAGGCCCTATCATGTAATATCCCTTCAAGAAAATGCTTCATGTCAGAGGAGTTTTCCCTGCGAAAAGAGGAATTACTTGAGAAGTGGAAGAGGAGAGACACCTGTTTGAGAAACGGGGAACGCTTTGTCAACGGACCAGTTGACAAATTTTAGAGTTCAAAGAAGTTCGATGACTTCAGCATACGAAAACTGTATTTCATTTTTTTTTTTGCTATGGGGATGTATTGGAAACATAGAAACTGTCTGTAATAAAGTAATATTTCAAAATCTTTTGAATTGACTTCGAGAAAAACGATTTTACTGCTCATAAGTTTATGTGACGCACAGAGAATATCGACTCCATGTCGCTGCATTGCAAAAAAAAACTATCTCACGTTGCGTGCTGCATGTAAATTAGGGTGGGCCAAAAATGAAGTAATTAAACTAAGGACCAAAGCACTTAAACGAAGCTGTCCCTGATAAAAATTGTCACTATGGAGTGATTCCGGCAGTGCTGAAGAGCAAAATTTTGAAAATTCGCAAAAACACTAAAAAACGTCGAATTAATGACATAATAATATATAGACTGGGTTCACATGAATTTTGTATGAAGATTTAGCTAGTTTTTAGCACTCCTTTTCTGGTGGAAGAGGGATAGAGGGACAAGAAGTTTTATAAAATAGCGTAGCACTATGCCCTATAGGTCGAAATTGAAGAAAATAGGACGATGAGTGATGAGTTCGAGGCTTTCGTAAAATCACTCTTAACCGATGAGGTCCTAGACATTTCGACAGTTTAGTTTTTGACCCACCCTAATGCAAAAACACAAAATCTGTCAAACTTTCTTTATCTGGGTCAGCCTTCATTGATTGAATGCAGAAATAAAAGCTCTGATTTCCAATAAAAAAGCAAATTCAATTAACCAACTGCATAGTTTTATTACGTCGTATATTCGGCTGAATATATGGTCCGGTTTTACCATCATTACATCATAAAAAATTTAATGGACCAAGGAATACGGAGTACCACTTCGAATAGCATGGATCGGGTTAGTTAAACTGATTTTTTGTTATCTTTTTCGACGGTTTTATGTGTTTTGTCATCTAAACTATTGTGGGTTTATTCGCCTGTTATGGGTTTCGATCTGTTTTATTGAATGTTTTGAACATTTATTTTCATTCATTTTAATATCAGCGAATCGTTCATATGGAGTGCAAGAGAGATTATTGGTCATCGACATTAAACAACAGGTTAATTGTTCATCATTTATTTTTCCGTTAGTTGCCATTCAACATTCAGAACAAAAACCAGGATAATAGAAAACGCAATAATTTTCCTTCAATAGTTGTCTACTTCGGGTTTATTTCGAAATTATATTCGACAAAATTATATTTTTGATGTGGAAATAATGTATCTATATACTTTGTGTATTACTAATTATAAAATTCAAAAGTTTGTCTGTTTGTCTGCAAATTGTCGGTCACAAATTTCCAGCGTGAACCAACATAGGTCCGACCTGCTTGAAGAGTTTCGAGGAACTAAAGCAAAAAGTCGTTTTGCATTGCCTTTTATAAGCCGTAAGCCAAAGAAAAGGCAATGCAATAGTAGATTCTTTTGCATTGCCTTATATGATTCAAAAAAAGGCAATGCAAAAGTAGATTCGCATGTGAATCTATCTACGTCCGACCTGCTTGAAGAGTTCCGAGGAACTAAAGCAAAAATTCGTTTTGCATTGCCTTATATGATTCAAAAAAAGGCAATGCAAAAGTAGATTCGCATGTGAATCTACCTACGTCCGACCTGCTTGAAGAGTTCCGAGGAACTAAAGCAAAAAGTCGTTTTGCATTGCCTTATATGAATCAAATTAAGGCAATGCAAAAGTAGATTCGCATGTGAATCTACCTACGTCCGACCTGCTTGAAGAGTTCCGAGGAACTAAACCCTCCCTTTTGCATTGCTTTTTTTAACCCAAAAAAGCAATGCAAACCTAATTTCGAGGGGAAAGAGAAAACCACAAGGAAAACCTAGAGACAGAGAACGAAATTAGTCCCTCTTGACCGCAATGAAGCAGTCTAACAAAAATAATGCGCTCTTATTATGGGAGCGGTCTCCCATATAAGAACAGTATCGCCATCCGCACCTAGCATCGTTTTGCAACGACGCTTAGCGCTGGACATCACCAACCGGCGATACTTTCAAGCGAATTGAAAAGTAGTATTTATACATTTAAAACCGTGTACTTCCTGTGAAGTATAACATTTCTACAATGCTTTTACAAATTTTGAAAAATTTATACTTCGTTATTTTCATATGAGAAATTTGTTCAGGGAGAATTTATTGTTGTGTGTGTGAGAACAAATGTAAAAAGCAAGAAACGAAAAAACTATTTTATGCACGTGGCTTCATTCACTAATACTTTCAATGTATTTATGTGTTTACGCATTGTGAGGCGTATTCAAATATTTTTTTTATTTGTATTAAATGAAATGAAATCATGTGGCGTATTCAAATATTTTCTTTGTAAGGAATTATTTGTATGCAACGAAATGATGCATTGATTTTCTTTATACATTTTTTTGGTTGGTGAAAATGTCGGGCAGTTGGACATTGGGTCAATTTTTATGCTTTTAAAAATATCTTGGAATGTATGGAAGTTGGGCGATAGGTTTCTTCGGCAAAGTCTCAGAGTTTTGTTAGTGGAAGTCACCAGCGTTGGTGAAAATGTCGGGCAGTTGGACATTGGGTCAATTTTTATGCTTTTAAAAATATCTTGGAATGTATGGGAGTTGGGCGATAGGTTTCTTCGGCAAAGTCTTAGAGTTTTGTTAGTGGAAGTCACCAGCGTTGGTGAAAATGTCGGGCAGTTGGACATTGGGTCAATTTTTATGCTTTTAAAAATATCTTGGAATGTATGGGAGTTGGGCGATAGGTTTCTTCGCAAAGTCTTAGAGTTTTGTGAGTAGCATCTTTATGAATCCTAAGAAAATGGCTGCCACCTGTGAAAGTGACGCCATCTTGGATTTTTGGTATTTTCTGAATGAGAATAGTTACGCCTTCGGTTTCTTCGGCAAAGTCTTAGAGTTTTGTGAGTAGCATCTTTATGAATCCTAAGAAAATGGCTGCCACCTGTGAAAGTGACGCCATCTTGGATTTTTGGTATTTTCTGAATGAGAATAGTTACGCCTTCGGTTTTGTAACCCCGGTTTAGCATAAGGATTGTAACACATAACACTAGACGTAAGTTAGATTTTGAATTAACCGGTGATTTAACTTTGGAGACTCCATGGTGATGGCATTTGACAACGAGGTCGCCGGAATCGGTTGGTAGTAGATTGTCAAGTCAAGCGACGAGGTGTTTGCACGTCGTAGATACGTTCATTTCGTTTCGAGATTTCACGGAGTTTACTTGTGATTATTGTGCGTGGGAAGGATCCCTAACAATCAAGTTTATTTTATATTGTGTTGAGAAAAGCTCGTGGGTAGCGAGGTAAGTCTTTTGGATTGGAACCCATACAAGTTTATAATCCGTGGGATAACAGCTTTTAGGTACACCGTCAATTTATCGAAATTGAGGTTTATGGATTAAAACATTAGAATTATCGGGTTGGCATGTTTTAATATTTCCTGCAAAGCACATGTGCAATGGAATTTCTGGTGCTGAATGGCGTTTCATACCTCAGAACATAGTTAAATGCTTAAGTCTCATCACCCAACGTAAGGTCAGGTTAGTTAAGTTAGTAATTGTAAGGGGAGCGCTATTAATTATAAGTTATATAATATTTCTTGAATTCAAATTGTGGAAATAAATAAGTGTAGATACAATTTAATTTGGTCGTGAAGTCATTGTAAAAAGAGTGACCTAGCTACATAATTACTTCACTTTTGGGTATTTGCCAAACCCAGAGATAAGTGTTGTTATAGTTTCTTCGGGAAAGTTGTTGATGTTAATGAGTAACATCTTTATGAATCCTAAGAAAATGGCTGCCACCTGTGAAAGTGACGCCATCTTGGATTTTTGCTATCTTCTGAATTAGAATAGTTACGCCTTCGGTTTCTTCGGGAAAGTTGTTGATGTTGATGAGTAGAATCTTTATGAATCCTAAGAAAATGGCTGCCACCTGTTAAAGTGACGCCATCTTGGATTTTTGGTATCTTCTGAATTAGAATAGTTACGCGTTTGGTTTCTTCGGGAAAGTTGTTGATGTTGATGATTAGAATCTTTATGGATCCTAGGAAAATGGCTGCCACCTGTGAAAGTGACGCCATCTTGGATTTTTGCTATCTTCTGAATTAGAATAGTTACGCGTTTGGTTTCTTCGGGAAAGTTGTTGATGTTGATGAGTAGCATCTTTATGAATCCTAAGAAAATGGCTGCCACCTGTGAAAGTGACGCCATCTTGGATTTTTCCTATTTTCTGAATTAGAATAGTTACGCGTTTGGTTTCTTCGGGAAAGTTGTTGATGTTGATGAGTAGAATCTTTATGAATCCTAAGAAAATGGCTGCCACCTGTGAAAGTGACGCCATCTTGGGTTTTTGGTATCTTCTGAATTAGAATAGTTACGCGTTTGGTTTCTTCGGGAAAGTTGTTGATGTTGATGAGTAGCATCTTTATGAATCCTAAGAAAATGGCTGCCACCTGTAAAAGTGACGCCATCTTGGATTTTTATGCTTTTGACAGTATTTGGAAAGGTATGAGAGACAGAACATTGGTTTCTTTGGCAAAGTCTCAGCGTTTTGTGAGTGGAAGTCACCAGTATTGGTGGGGCAGCTCGGGGGAAGAAGCAGTACGGGGTAACCGGTTGTATGGAGAAATGGTAGTAGGGGGAAAACAGTAGTGAGGAGGAAATTGTAGGACGGAAGAAACGGTTGTACGAGGAAATAGTAGCACGATGATAACGCTCGTACGGGGAAAACAGTAGTGCGGGGGAAACGGTTGCACGCGAAGCAGTAGTACGGTGGAAACGGTTGTACGGGGAAAACAGTAGTGCGGGGGAAACGGTTGTACGGGGAAAACAGTAGTGCGGGGGAAGCGGTTGTGCGGGGAAAACAATAGTAAGGAGGAAATTGTAGGACTCGAGAAACGGTTGTACGGAGAAAAAGTAGCACGGTGATAACGTTTGTACGGGGAAACGGTAGTACGGAGAAAATCGTGGTACGGGAAACGGTTGTGCGGGGGAAATGGCAGAACGGTGAAATGGTAGTACGGGTAAAACAGTAGTGAGAAGGAAATTGTAGGACGGGAGAAACGGTTGTACGGGGAAATAGTAGCACGATGATAACGTTTGTACGTGGAAATGGTAGTACGGGGGAAATGTTAGTACGGGGGAAATGTTAGTACGGGGAAATGGCAGTACGGGGAAATTGTAGGACGGGAGAAACGGTTGTACGTAGAAAAAGTAGCACGGTGCTAACGTTTGTACGTGGAAACGGTAGTACGGAGAAAATTACACACTCTTACATACATTTTAGTATTAATGTCACAAATCTCCGACCTAGCGGACAAGAATGCTTAATGTCCGTGTAGCCCCTAGGGGCGGGGGTATTTAATAGTTACATATATTTCACATTTCTAATTTTGTGACACCAATAAGTGTTCTGATAAGTGGTCTTTATCACGTCAGATTTAGATATTTGTCACAGAGCTGTGCCTAGCGGCCCTACTAGCGCCGCTAGTTTTCAAAAATTACTAGCGTTAGAACTAGCGCGCTTTAAATTTTAGTAAAGTGCTAGCGCTAAATGCATTGCAAACAGAGCCTAAAATAACATATATTTGAGGAGGAAAAGTGCACCGGACACCCACTGAAGTCCTCTAACGCCCTTCTCGTCCTCTCCAGCCACTTTTTACAAATTAAGATGAAGATCGATGAAGAATATAAAAATTGCATTAAAAAACCTATGAATGTGGATATTAATCGTCACCGATAGGGTGGGCTCATTACATCGTAGAACAAGTAGCCTGAAAAAACTGTACCGTGACGATTATTAAGTGGCTTTCCCCCTTCCTGTTCGTCTGTCTGTGCCCTTCACCGAGCAATCACCGTTGATTCACAGGGAAATCTACGATGATTCACCATGTGATCACCTATGATTCACAGAGTAATCACCGATGATTCACCGATGAATGCACGGTGATTCATTGATGAGTGATCGGTGAATCATCGATGATTCTTCGGTAAATCATCGGTGATTAATCTGTGCATCATCGGTGATTCAACGGTGTCGGGTTATTCAACGGTAAATCATCGATGATTCCACTGTGAATCATCGATGATTCCACTGTGAATCATCGATGATTCCACTGTAAATCATCGATGATTCCACTGTGAATCATTGATGATTCCACTGTGTATCATCGGTGATTCCACTGTGAATCATCGGTGACTCCACTGTGAATCATCGGTGATTCAACAACGAATTTAGTTGATTTAGTTTCAAAATTAACTTTGGCGACGCTCTATCGCTACTTTCTATACCTATTACAATGGATTATAATTGAATCGGAACAGCATCTTTGGGTGTTGAAATAGTGTAATATCTAAGATACCGGGAAGTTTTTGTTAAAAAAATTAGAAGCGAAACAAGAATATGAAGTGAAGAGAGTCTTGAAAATTACGCCCTTTCTGTGAAAGTGCTCCCCAGTCGAAATTGCTTACTTTAGGCTCTGATTGCAAAATTGATCACGCATTTGAAAATGTCTAACGAAATTGTATCAGCAAGTAACAAAATTTACAAGTGAACTACAATCACATACATTTCGTTATTGAAATTATTCTATTCTCTGCTATTTTGTATCATACAGTATAATAATTCATGCAACTCAGTATCATAAAAAACAAAGCCATCGATGCCTAACCAAGTACTTAGCACTCGCTTGCATAATAGTTATTTATGCACCAAGAATCATATGAAGATATTTTATCGCACTAGATGCAAGGTCGAAAATACATCGTTTGCGATAAAATGCCATCATATGATTCGAGGTGTATACAACATTTTATGCAATTCTATGCCATAAATCAACTGTTTCTACGCAAAACATTAAATCGAAGTGTTCTTCAGAAAACAATCTAAAATCGATCATAGCACACAATTGGCGAGCAAAACACGGTACATATAAATCCTTTATTGTAGTGTTTACATTTTCTGCGCACAGCTCTGTCAACTATTTCTCACCGATTCGAGAACGAGTGCAATTCTGCTGTAATTTGCGTAAGAAACTTAGTGCGAAATGGTGTGAAGATGGCAGCACATTCTCTACACTTGAGATTTGAAGCAGACTAGCTTTTTCTAGAATTCTGACAGTTGCAATGAGTTCAGGCAAAGTTATAAGTTATGACATTTAAAAATTTTTTGTATAAATTCGACTATAAATTTTGTTTATGTCGCAGTTTTCGTAAGGAAAAGTCTTGCACAAAAGTCCACACACAGTTCTTTGTCTCTTTCGCACTGAGTTTCGTATGCAAATTACGTCAGATTTGAATCCCAATAACTACCCGATTCGAAAGCTTGACCAACTTAGTAACGATTTGTGAATCATATATTTTAAAGCAAAGACCCGTTCATGGACAAAGCTGAGGAAAGAAGAATTAAGCTTTATTAGGACAATCATTCATATACAAACGGGTTGAGGAAAGTAGATATTTTTTAACGATTATAAAATCTAGTTTGGGTCCAGGGCACACTATGTGATTTTTAAACTCCCGCCGCTCTTACGTCTGATTTCTAAAACTCCCACTTTTACAAACTAGCTATCAAAATATATATTTTATATTAAGCTAAGTGATTCACACTTCAAAACGCTTTATAGCGCTCAGTAAACCATAGTGTGCCAAAATGTGTGCGCCGGCCGTGAAAGGTGATGACTTCTTCTGAAGTATAATACACCCGCTGTTCATTTTTATTTTGCATCACGGAGATCGGCCGATTTTCGGAAAATTTTACTCACCTGGATGCCAATTACTGTTTTTGTAGGGGTTATAGGGCTTAAGTGACTGAAGTATTGCAGTTTTAAAGTATTAATATTCGCTTTTGTTTGAATAGCTTTATTGATACTATCTTGTTCAATCAAAATTATTTACGCAAATATACATTGTTGCACGTATAACAGATAGCACTGTGACGTCACAGCTCTTATGCGGTTACAGCTTTTACGTGAAAGCTTTGACGTCAAGCAACTAAATTAAGGGAACATGGATATGTATGTATATACCATTATTGGTTATGATTACGAACATTACGTACGGATCTTTGGTTATGTTTATGTGCGATCTGGTGTGTAAATACGGAATTTTGTTGCGCCAGCTTGTGTCATTAGTTTTATGTTTGTCCGCATACAGCTGTGAAATCATGGATGACGCCACTTGGGAAAAGGTAGTAACTCTATGTTGAGACGTTAATTCAGTTATGAAAAAACTTAGATACCACCACTTGAGGTTCGGGGACAAGACACGGTCGATTTATAAAGTTCACAAATAATTTCAAATGTTGAGCGGGTAACGTGAAATTAACCCCGACAGTCGGTGGTTTCATTATTATTCAGAATAGCTGAATGAATACGGATCAACATACAACTATTTTTTAAGCTATAGAATTTTTTAAATAGAAATAATGCCAAAAATATAACTAAAGACAACTTCACGTTAATTGGGGTCAAATCAATCACATTTTCGATAATGTGTAAATCTTACAATATAACTTTGTTTCTTTCCTGTCGTCATATCATGACGCCACAGGAGTTTAGAGGACTCTCATAGAGACGGTTAAACATTGTTGAGATAACAAATTTTTGTAGATAGATGGGTCATTCCACGAAAACTTCGTTCCAACGCTCGAAATGCTCAGTTGTTATAAAATGATATTTATGTAAAAGTGTGTATCATAAAGATTGATCCTTCAACTTGAGGTTAGTTACTTTTCTGTTAATATTATTTTGTAACTACTGAGAATTTTGTGAGTGGGAACGATGATGTCCGTGGAATTGCCCGGTAACAAACTGAGTAGGGTAACGATTTTTGAATTGGAATAAATTGGAACGCAGTCGAATTTCAACCATAATGACAAATGTTTTCTTACAAATAACGGCGAATGTTAAATTGGGACGCCTAATTTTCAGTTTGGAACGCTCATTGATTAATTCGTTCGAAATCAAAATCAGACTGTTTTTTGATTTGGAACAATAACAATGGAAACAATGCATTCCAATTTAAAGTTGTTCCAATTCAAAAAACGTCACCCTACTCGTATTGAGCCTAAAGGAATTCCGATAAGGAAATTATGAGTTTGACACTCGAGCAGACAGTCACCTCGCATAAAGGTCACTTCACCGCAACTCGTCAGTCAATGGCAAGCGGTGAAGAGGACTTTCCTCCTGCATGCCATCGATACAGTAAAGAGAAACGCAATTCGAATTTATGCTTTGCGTTCTTTAGAAAATTTGTATATTATAACACTATAGTCGAGATTGCCTACCGAGACTCTAATTGCACGATATAACCCTTGTGTTATACGATACATCAAGGCAATTGCCAATTTTGTACAAAACATAAAATTCGACTGTACATCCAGATCAATACAAAAGTGATCGTTACAATCTAGTAACCAGTTGTCATTGAAAAATGAACGGTCAGTCAATTAATTTTTTCCCCAAGAAAATGAAAATAAAACGCGATTTGATTCCAAAACGAATTAAATCCGTATGTTATCACTATTTTATTTTAATAAAATGTGTCAGTGAAACAAGTAAGCGTTTCTGTTGTAGAAGGTGATTCGAAAAAAGGCGATATGATATTTTTCATGCTTCGGGGCCAAAATCGAAGGAAATTTTATAAATTTTCTTTCGATTTTGGACCTCTGCATGAAAAAATTTTTGTCATGTTGTAGACGGGTACGTTGAGTTTGCTGAAGATGTTTTCAGCCTGGAAAATAACACATTGTTGTGTTGCTTTTAGGACACGGTAATGAAAACTTTGCAGAACATGTTAGTTAGCTTAGTGTGTGAGTGTGTGTGAATGACGTCACGAAAATAAAATTATTCAATTGTTACGATATTGTTAATTCAGCAAACAATATTGTTGTTTCGATAAACTTCATTGTTTTTTCAATAACAATATTGTTACTTTAGTGTCATGTGTATATTCACGATTTTTAGATTGATTTAGTTTATATAAATATTTGATGTAAAATTTATTACAAAATGTTGTCAGTTCGATTTGGTGGTTTCAACGACCCGTCTCCAACATGACAAAATAGCATTCATGCTTACTAAGAAAACTCGTTCATTACCTTGTTACGAATTGCATCGACTCGCCTGGCGGCTCTGTTACTCTGGCTACTCTGGCTCTGTTACTATTCGTAACAAGGTAATGACTCGTTTTCTTAGCAAGCATGAAATCTACTATTGTGTATCTGTTTTGGACGACTGATTTTAGGCACTTTCGCATGTAGACCTCGCTCTGCTCGGTCTACAACAAGCGAAACTGCCTAAAATCAGTCGTCAAAAACAGACACACAAATAACTATTTCTACTATTTTTATCAATATGAAAAACATTGGAGAGGAGAGGATATAACGACTTCATTATACCCCTCTTTAAATACAAGAAACTCGACTATAATAAGCCGAATATAGTCCTACGTTCAATGCAATAATTGACATATTATATGCCCCGATGTGATAAAAGTATAAACATGACAATTTTCATGATGAGAGAGTAAAAACGTTAACATTAACTTCAAGCCTAATTTCACTAAGGCGACACCTTAAACAATAGCAATCAAAATACAATTGACTCACCTGAATTAAAAAGAAACATTTTTAACACACAATAAAAACACATTTTACTCGTTACACACAAACTACTTGTCTATAATAAAGAAGAGGTAACTATCTTCCAGATCAAGTAGGAACCATACGATATGTTAATGTTAATTTTAAAACTCAAAAAGACATTTGAAGGGAAGAAAATCCTTTTGGACTACCTCTATAGGTTTACGTCGATCGTGCTAAAAGATAGCGTAGCAAACAATGTGATGAGGTAGAGAAGCATTCATTTCAAACACCCTCAATTGATTACGCCCTTACTGAGATGTAATTTAAAAAATACAATGGTTGCATGCAGTGAAGAAACTCGGCAAAACATGAGCTAATTAAAAGGTTACGTTGCGGATCTGATTGTAATTAAATTATCATCATCAGGTTGCATTTTAATATTCACACAACGTTGTACAGTATTGTGAATTTACAAATGTTAAATTATATGGAAAAGAAGACTTTCCCACTTAACAAATTCGTTCATTGTGTATTGGGGTGATTTTTTTTTTTGCTCCGTGTTTAACTTGTCGATATCGTTATGTCGATATGTTGATTTTTTCCAATGCTTTTGGGTCATGTGACCATGATCATTGATCATACATTGGCTGGTTCGGAGAAATTCTCACATCGTAGTGTTGCCTGATGAACAACTTTGTGTGGCACAGAGTTAGAGACAGCTAACTGATAAGTTGGCACCACTGTGCCTGATTGAATGCGCACCATGCACAGTGTGCATTGTACACCTTCAATAACCATGGCTCATATTGCTAATTCCATCATAACCGTCACCTGGGTAACGAATTTCATCTCTTTCACTCTTTCAATGTGGTTTATATTAACGTGAGACAAAACACATTCGTTACCCAGGCTTTATATTAACGACAATGTATAAGTTACCGATTGAATTAGCCGAATGCAACTATGCCAAAAATATTTCTGCGCACTTCAATACCGAAATACGACATTTTATTCATTGCTAGAGCGATTTATTTTTTCGAACTTTTAGTAATGCTGAAATGTTAAGCATTTCTACACAAGTTCATTTATGATTACTTGGTTCAGTGGATTTTATCAAGTAGGTGTCAAATGTATGTTTAAATGTTTATGCGTAGTATAGTGCTCCTTATGTACTCTAGCCTCTGTCCACCTACTCTTACATCCTATCATACCCGTGATGACACCTGTTATAGTGAGCAACCCGCAAGTCGATCAGAAAACCAACCCTGGTGTAGTGGTGTGGGTAACTTAGCATAAGAATGAGGGGGGCTCTCAAGGTAGTACCTTAACGTCAAGTATAGGAAGGGCCGAAGGCAGCTAGGCGCTATCAAGATGAGGTGGCGACTTAGTATGGTGGCGGACGATCTCATCAGCAAGAGACAGTGGCAGCATACACAGCCCCAGTCAGTTGGGCTACCATCACAAACCAAAAACAAAATTGGTCCTCCGATGAATAGGGGGTTGGAATCGAGGCTTGCGACCTGGCTATGGGACACATGACTGCGAGCGGTTGTCGAAAAATCATCGCCAACGAACGCTGGAGAAGAGAGAAATATGCGGTCTCATTCGGATGCTGGGAGGCCTTTGGCAACAACTTGGAAACGGATAAAGAATATGAGAATTGGAACATGGAATGTGAGATATTAGACTCACAGAATAGGAGGATTAACAAAACTGACAAATGAACTGAAGAAGGCCAAAATCGACCTTGCAGCTATTCAAGAGAGCGGTTATAATAAAGACTCACAAATTTCCCGCTAAAATGGCTACATCACCTTTCATAGCAGCAAAAGTCGAGACCATGTATTGCCGCAAAACATGTTGGAGAGCAAATGTCGACTCTGATCACTATCATGTGGTGTCAACATTTCGATCACATCTTGCCCGGTTTCATAATGGCCAACAAGAAACTGTGTGGCGTTTTGCAGTGGACAAACTAAGAGATCCACAGATAGCGGAGACATAAGCTGAAAACATTAGCACAAAGCTTCAACAACTTCATTTTACATCCACACAAGCAAGGTGATAAAACTGTATGCGAAAACTAACGTGGAATTGCCTTGTTGAACATGGCTTATAAAGTGTTCGCTCGAGACTAAATCCACTGGCTGAGAGTGTCATTGGGGATTATGAAGGCGGATTCAGACGAGATCGCTCAACAACTGACCAAATAATCACACTTCGTCTGATTCTGCGAAAGGGCAGAAAATTTCAAATCCGGACACACCATCATTTCATCGTCTTCAGAAAAACTTACGACAGGACCAAGCGTATGAAATTGTATGCGACTGGGCTTTGAAACAAAGTATATTCGTCTTGTGAAAGCGACATTGGATGGCACAAGGTGCAAAACGACATGTCAGATGTGTCTGCTGTTAGAGAAGGATGGAAGCAGGGAGACGCTCTATCTTGCTTACTCTTTAACTTAGCTTTGGAAATTCAAACCAACAGAACGCTGGTGAATGGAACAGTTCAAGTTCTGAGTTTTGCAGATGACTTGGATCCCAGTCCAGTCCCAGTCCCAGGCCAGTCCTACACATACAGCAGCAATTAACACTTTCACAAATCTGAAAATCCAAGCCGAGAGAATGGGTTCGATCATAAACGAATCTAAAACCAAGTACATGAAGACCGAGTCGAATCCGGTAGCTAATAACAGGGACACAAAATACGCATTGGAGAGTTCAATCTCGAGATAGTGGATGAGTTTAATATTGGAGCGCTGATACAGTCAGATGGTGACAACACACGTGCACAGGCGTATCATTGCGGCAAGCAGATGCTATTTTGGTCTAATCAAACAGCTACAATCAAAGTTAATCAGAGAAAACGAAGTCCTATATTTACAAAACGCTTATTCGTCCAGTATTGATCTACGGATGCGAATCTTGGATGATGAACAGTTGCTCCTAACGTTCGAGCGCAAGGCATTTCGCACCATATTTCGAGCGATGTGCGAGTGTGAGAGGTGGCGACGACGATACAGCTTTGGAAAAATTAATCAACGTTCAACTTAACAATTCCCAATGGGTTCAATTGAGTCTGCCAGTCAACTTCTAGGTGTTCGTTCATTGTTGGACATCTCGCTACCAGCCTGTCTGTCTTCAGTACATGGCGTTTTAGATATCGTATCTACATTAATCAATTTACGAATCACGAATCTGGTATCGCCTATTACTCAGAAGCTATATCAAGGTGGAACGAGATTAACGTCATCCCGATGCCAGAAAATGTCCGCTCGTAATTCCACTGGGACCTAATGAACACCACCAGAGTCGCATCGGAATTGTCATTTCCAAACGACACCAAATTGTTCCGCTTCCAACTGCTCCAACAAAATGTTCGGAGCCTGATTGAACGTGGTGCCGAGCCCTACCATTGGAACGCTAATGAACAATGACGTTTTCCCTACGTGCATAGCCCTACGTCTGGGCGCTAAAATCTGTCAGCCTTTCGTATGCGCATGCGGCGCTTCAGTTGATTCTCTTGGCCGACACGGTGTACATTGTAAAAAGAACTCTGGAAAATTATTCAGACACGCAGAACTCAACCGAGTACTGCATAAAGCTTTGTCGTCAATAAACATTAGCTCGCTTCTTGAACAACCCGACCTATTCCGCGATGATGGCAAGAAACGCCCAGATGGCATCACATACACCGCTTGGGAAAAAGGCCGAGCCCTAGTGTGGGATGCAACGTGTGCCGATTCACTAGCGAAATCCAATATGGCAGGCAGGACTAAGCGACCGGGTATGGCCTCTACGAAGGCAGCCGTTCGAAAGCACACAAAGTATTCCAGAATTGAGCAGAGCTGCCACTTCATCGCGTTTGCAGTTGACTCGTTCGGCCTCTGGGCAACAGAATCTGTCGAACTTTTGAACAAAATTGGCGCAGAGCTGATTCGAATAACCGGCGAACCGAAATCTAGGACGTATCTATTCCAAAGAGTGTCCTCAGCCATTCAACACGGAAATGCAATGTGCGTTATCTCCAGTATCCCGAAAAGTGCGCCGCTGGAGGAATTATATTTCGTCCAGTGATTAAATATTAATTTGATTTTTTATTTGAATGTTTTAATCATAGTCTTATTGTCAAACTGTTTGTAGAATGAATTGAAATAAACTTCCCCACTTTGAATTGTAGCGTGATTTTGGGAAGCCGGATATAGTGGCGATGGTGAAAGTCCAACAGTTGAGGTGGGCGGGGCACTTAGCACGAATGGATAAAAACAGAGCCCCCACAAAATTATTCCGTCACGATCCAGAAGGGCGAAGAGGAGTTGGTCGACTAAAAAATAAGAGGGATTGATGGCATCGAACAAGATCTTCGGACGCTCGGAATAAGAAATTGGCAATACGCGGCTCTTCTACAGTTAGTATCACTAAAAATACGGATGATACAAAATCGGGGCGCTACAAAATCCGGACGCTACATAATCCGGAAGCTGCAAAATCCTGACGCTGCTCTTGGTTTGGATGCCTCTGGATTTTGACGCTTCCGGATTTTGACGCCTTCTGATTTTTCGTCTGCATTTTGTGCCTCTGGATTTTGAAGGTGAGCCTTGTCTACTTGATTTAAACAAAAGTGACATTTATAGAAATTATTTATTTTGAATGTTTTGTCTATTTCGGTATTGAAATGCAGAAAGCTATGCCTGTAACACAAGTTGCGACTATGTCTAACGAAGGAATTTGATTGCAGAATCTTTTGCCACTTGATTGATTGATGTTTAATTTAGGATAAAATGAAATAATAATAACATAAAGAAACAATTTAAGGCATTGAAGAACTTAGGCCAGCTGTTGTAATGCTGGGCTATGTGTGTGTGCAATGCACAAAATTTGCTGTCACATTTTTTCGCACAATTTAAAAATGAGATAGCAAATGTATGTGGCTTACAACATTATAGCGTAATAGTGTCGGTGTGCATGTGTGTTTAATGGTTGTTTTATTCTATTGTTGCAGTGCTGTGTTGTCTTTTGTGTGATGGTGTTTTGGTGCGTTTGTTGTATATGGTAATGTTGTGTGGTGGTGTTGTTGTAATAGCCCCCATGTTGGGGTCAGTCGGGCGATTTGCTTTCTGTGATAAGTTATCGATATATTCCGAAATTCTTCAAGGGTAAGGTAAAAGTCTCCAAACCACTTCACCCTTAAGTTTCTGAGGCCTGGACAGTGTAGCTTTGCTGTTTCTGGTACATCACCGCACCTTCTGCAGTTCGGGTCACTGCTGAGTCCCATTTTGTTCAGATGGTATCCCATCAGTGTGTTGTGGTCCGTAATCATTCCCACTGTCCACCTAGAGATTTTCCTATCAAGGTTTAAGAGGTCCTTTTGCAACTAACTTTAACTTTGAGAATGAAGAAGTTGGTGAAAAGAAATCTGCTTGTTACAATGTAACTTCTTAGGGAGCGTCCATAAATGACGTCTGCATTTTTTCGGCTTTTTCAGACACCCCGCTACCCCCTGTCTGTTTTCCATATCCCCCTCCCCTCCCCCCCCCCTCCAAAAACAGATGTCATTTTTTCATCTTCTATTTGCAATATTTTTGAAGATTCTTTGATTTTTAAAAAAAAAAGTTAATTGTGTATCTGTTTTCCAAGACTGAACTTAGGCAATTTTGCGAGTTGTAGACCGAAAGAAGTGAGGTCTACAAGCGAAATGCCTAAAAACCGTCGTTCAGAACAGGTGCAGATAAAACTTTACATGCAAAGGGGCGAAATCCTAAAAAATATCCAAAAAGTTCATTCATTTGCGATCTTGCGTTCAAGTCAAGTTATGCGTTCGTGCATAGTGCGAAAGTCAACACACAATTGATGCGAAAAGAAAAAGGTCATAATGCGAAAGCCAATATTGCGATTTCATCGCCAATATCGTTGGTTGTTGTTTTAAGGTTTGAATATCGAGAAATTACAATTTTCGTGGTTCTCGAAATGAAAAGACGAATAAAATTTTTGTTCGAAAATGGGATGGGACAACTATGGTGTGTTAGAGAAACGGCTTTCATCATGAAAACGGTGGTAGTTTCAAATTGAGCAACATTACCGAATATGACGTCTGTTTTCGTCAAACAACCCCCCTCCCCCCTGTTTGTTTTCGTCTGTTTTTCATGACCCCCTCCTACCCTCTAAATGCAGACGTCATTTATGGACGCTCCCATAACCTTTAGCAACTCATTCCGAGACTCATTTAACCTTTCGTAATTTTTTCGTGTCAAAAAGAAGCTCTAGTCATCTAGTCTAGCTGAAAAGTCAAAGTTGGTTTTTCTATTTTCTGACCGTAAGACAACAAAACACCGTGGTCTCTTGCTTCATCTTCGGCTCCCGCACGTCTTAACAAGAAATTTCCCAGAGAGACATTAATGTACTATTTTCTCTCATTGTTTTCTCTTAATGTATATTTCTCTCAGTGTGTTGATAATAATTCGACTCATATCGCTTCGTTCAATCATACCGATCACACCTCCACACACGAAACTGTCAAAAATCTGTCAAATCAATCAAGAAAAAACGTCAAAATTATTGTCTCCCGTTCACACAACATTTTTCAAGTATCTCTGTGAAGTAGACTGCTGCTAGTTTGTTTCGGTTCTTTACTTAGGGTGTGATTAACGAGCGCATTGCTTAATTTTTGTTTCTGTTAAACATGATTTCTGCGTCGCATGTCTTCGATGAATTGTACAATATTTTTTGGAAGGTAAATTACATTTTAATATCGAAAATCATGAAATACCGTTTGTTCGATAGCCTATCTAGTTGAAAAAAAAACTTATCAATTTGTTTGCTTATTAGTCACATTTTCTATTGATATTTGATTGCTACAATTGGAATAGATCGAAGACTCGTAAAATCGTGTGTTTTACTTGCAATTAAGAGTTCGTTGACTTAAATAATTTCCAGGCGCCCTTGTACACAATTTGTCTTGAGGTGGCTTTAGTTATTTCTGTAATTTGGTTGGTTTTTTACCGAAAGAAAGAACGAAATGAATCAAAATTAACACCGGAACAAAAAGCAGAGCTACTCGAAAAATGGACCCCAGAACCTTTAATCGAAGATCTACCTGTTGCCTCTGTGCCATCGCCAAGAGTAGTCTCCGGTCGAGCTGGGAAACGGGTAACCGTGGATGGTCATGACTGTCTGAACATGGCGACACACAACTACTTAGGCCTACTTGAAGACAAGGCAATCGAAGAAAGTGCTATAAAGTGTTTAAGGAAGTATGGAGTTGGTAAGTTCTACTTGAATTTAGTAACGAATTCAGTACTTGGCATGGACAGATTAGATGTCCGTGAAAATATGAAAAATATTTGCGAATGGCAAGTCTTTATGAATTATAAAACCTGAAAATTTCGTTAGGATCGTGCGGTCCTAGAGGATTTTACGGCACATCTGACGTACATTTGGAATTGGAACAACGTCTAGCGAAATTTATGCAAGCGGAGTCCGCAGTTCTGTACTCTTATGGATTTTCCACAATTGCCAGTGCCATTCCAGCTTACAGTAAACAAGGCGATATCGTATTCGTCGATGAATGCGTTAACTTTGCCATCCAAAAAGGACTTGATGCGTCGCGAAGTAAAATTGTTTATTTTAAACACAATGACATGAACGATCTGGACCGCTTATTGGCTGAACAACAAATAGCTGACATAAAGGTAGTAAGAGAAAATTGATTTTACTGCCAGGAATGTCATATGGTGAATGTTTTCAGAATCCAAAAAAAGCTGGCAAATCTCGCCGATTTCTTATTGCCGAAGGTATTTACATGAACACCGGGGACATTTGTCCACTTGAGAAATTGGTCGAACTTCGTAAGAAATACAAGCTGCGCATGTTTTTGGATGAAAGTATTTCATTTGGAACGTTAGGAAAACATGGACGGGGTCTCACGGAACATCTTAATGTCGATGTATGATCAAGTCTTTAAGGTATGTGCACAAAGACTTCGCAAACGTATCAATATTTGAGAATCGATGAGTAAAGTAAATTACAAAAAAAAAAAAAATTGAGACGACGATCTTTGTGTACGACTCCTGTTTTAAGTTCGGTTTTGTGTTGTCACTTAAACCATTTTGGCTTACAGCGCTCGGAAATCGACATGATTTGCGGTACTTTGGAATATGGTGTAGCATCCATTGGAGGATTTTGCATTGGATCGACATACATCATTGATCATCAAGTACTGTCTGGACTAGGTACATATTTTTCAGCTAAAAGCGAATATTTTTTCTCAATGTTTTCTTCTCAAAGGATATTGTTTCTCTGCATCGGCACCACCACTACTTACACAAGCAGCGATATCAGCTTTGGACCGATTCGAGGAACAACCGGTTATTTTCGAGGAGCTGCGGTGTATCTCGAAAAAACTTGACGCGTACGGAAAATTGATGGACTTGTCCGGCTGAGTGATAAATAATTGATTTTCTTTTTGTAGAAAAATGCATCAGTTCTCAATGTTTGAATTAGCCGGCGATCCATTGTCTCCAGTCAAACATTTATATTTGAAGGAGCAATTCGACCGTGATACTGAGATGTCTTTAATAAGTCAAATCGTCGGTGCTGTAAGTATCTTCACTTGAATTGATTAGGGGGCGCGAGTTACAAACGGAACGGAAGTGCTCTAAGAAAAGAAACTATAGACAGAAATGAATCATTTTTCGCGAGCGTTCCAGAGTAACGATTTTAGAAAGTTTGTGTCGAAAGAGAGACTAAAGCAGTAATTGGACGCGATAAAAATCGCTCCCGTAAGGGTTGTTTGAAAGCTCAACCTGACAAAAATAAAAATAATTTTATCAAGTTGGGCTTTCAAACAAACCTTACGCGAGCAATTTTTGTCGCGTCCAATATAATTACTGCTTAAAGGAGTGTAACGTTTGTGTGAAAGCTCAACTTGACATAACGAAATTTTTGTTTTGTCAGGTTGAGCTTTCACACAAACCTTACGTGATGCGATTCGCATCGCACTCAATATAATGATGTCTTAAGGGATCATTATATTGGACGCGATGCGAATCGCATCGCTTAAGGTTTGTGTGAAAGCTGAACTTGTCAAAAAAATTATTTTTATCAAGTTGAGCTTTCACACAAACCTTACGCAATGCGATTCGCATCGCGTTCAATATAATGAGGCCTTTAAGGCGTAAAAACACTAAAATTTCCAATTGAAGACTTTGGATTGTTACAGCGAATTGATCATCGACAAACAAATGTAAACAGACGAAAAAGTTTTATTTGTCCAGATGCTACACAGACCATGCATCTTGTAGTCGAACCCAAAACATTGAAGTCTCTTCGCATTTCTACAGCATTACTTGACGAAAATGACACGCTTTGTCAAAATGATTGTAATTTTAATTTTTCAGGTGACGACAATCGAAAATGTTATTTTTTTTACGTCATCGGCTGTCGTATGAGAATATTTTCCTCTTTGATAGTTTTAAGATTGTTTTGTTTTTAGAGCGTTGTTTGAAGTATATCAATATGGTACCGGTATTATGCTACAAACTGAATTTCGAATGGGCACAGAATGTTTAAGTTTTTTTACGGCGAGAAATTGTTGTAATTGACGAAGAAAGCTCTGAAAATATAATGACTTTCTGATCACCAATGAACAAAGAAATGTCAGAAATGTTGTAATACAAACTTGCTTATAAAAATGCATTTAAAACGAACAAAGCTTTGTCAAGCTATCGTTCCTTTAGGCAGCGTTTAACAAAAATAGATGGCAGCACATTTTATACACTTGACATTTGAAGCAGACTGCATTTTTTGAGAATTTTGACATTTCATATGTTTCATTAGTTCATAATATCGACGTTACGAGGATAACAGATGTCGCACTTTTCGTTGAGAATGGTCTATAGCCTCCCTTTTCTTCCGCAATGGTAGCATTTTGAGCTTTTATTTCGCTCTCCAAGCATTGCATTCTTTCGCGTTATGTTATGATGAGCTGTGACATCCTATGAAAGGCGTTGTGGCAGAGGGAAAAGTTGTCCATTGGATTATCTTCCAGTGGATTATCTTCCATTGGATGATAGTATCTTCCGTCGGACGATATTATCATCACACTGACTGGTAGATATTATCGTCCAATGGAAGATATCATGCTAGCGGATGATATTACCATCGGAACATAATGACGTCCAATGGAAAATATTATACTTCGCTGGACGATATTATAATCACATAAGAAGATAATATCTTCTAGCGGACGATATTATCAAACGCTGGACGATAATATCGTGCTAGCCGATGATATTATCGTCCGGTGGGCTATATTATCTTTCAGTGGATGATATTATTATACCATCGGAAGATAATATCATCGTATAAAAATTGAGATTTCCCTTGTGACTTTACGTCGTACAAAAGTAACGAAATAATTTGTCAACACTTTCAGTTTTCACGATGCAAAAATTAAACTTGTAAATTAGATTGCCTTACGTAAATTTACATTTTTGCGTGTAAGAACTGAAAGTACAGAAGATTTCGTTGTTGGGTCTTCCATTTTTAACGCAATTTTTTGAACACAACGTAATTTTGTTTTAAAAACTTATGAAGGGACCCGTACGTATCAGAATAGATGCGGCAAACAGAGTTGATGTTACGAAACGACTCGAACGTATTTAAGTAAATATTGCCCTAACTCTTAAGTGTATGAAATTACGTCCACATTAAATTGTGTTGGAAATTGCCGAGAAGACAACATTGAAAAACCCGTCCGAAGAAACGGTGTAAAAAAGGCCTTCTGAACGTACAAAATTGACCCCCAAACAGACAAAAATGTTCATCTCAATTTTTTCTACAACATAGCAAAAAACCATTTTTTTGTCTAGGGCCGACCTAGGGTCTCAGGAGAGGCCTCGCACAAATACTTACATAGGCAAAAATATGTCCCTTCAATTTCTTTACAACAGAGTGAAAACCCATTTTTTTGTCTAGGGCAAACCTTAGGACCGACCTAGGGCCATAAGAAAATGCAACCTTAGGACCGACCTAGGGCCATAAGAAAATGCCTCGGACACATACTTCCATATACAAAAATGTTTCCCTCAATTTGCTCTGCAACATAGCAAAAGAATTTTTTTTTGTTAGGGCCGACCTTAGGATAGACCTGAGGACAACTTCAGCCCTAAGCACAGGCACCGGGTCCAAATTTGTTTTGGAATATAATTCGGTACACGATTGCCTCTCAAATATTAAAAGAATCAACGAAATGAGTTAGGGTTTATCGAACTTATGTAAACAAACACGTTGGGCCCTAGTAGAAACTCAGTTTTAGGGTCCTGACTGAGTCAAAGAGTTTCTAATCAAAAAATTTTCTTCCATGAAACGAGAGACAGTCTTAGACCTTTCTATCAAATTTGAAATTCGGAAGAGATTTACTCGAGTTATGTACTAAAGACCAAAAACCACTTAAACGGCCCTAGCTCGGCGGCCCTTGAGCCGACAATGCCCAAAATCAATCCCATAAAAGATTTTTCGATTACCTTATACAAACAAACATAATTTTTGTGTATTATCAGCGATAGCGTCAGCTCAAGCGATATCATTAATTTTGAAAGCGGATTTATAGACTGCGTCACTCTTTACCTTTTAAGAAGTTTTTGTTTGCGATATCAGTCGTTTTGGAAGTTTTCAGTTGTTATAACTAAAAATCATGCAAAAAATTTTGTCTCTTCTTCTTACAAAAATTTTCTTCAAAAAAAATTTCTTCAAAAAAAATTTCTTCAAAAAATTTTTTTTTCAAAAAACATTTTCACCACTCAGTGACTGAGTGACTCCCTTCGGAAGACCTTTGGAACACTTCGTGTCATCTTCGCCTACCATCGGAACACTTAGAGTCACCTTCGGCTACTTTTGGAACACTTCGCGGCACCTTCGGGACACTTAGTGTCACCTTCGGCTACCTTCGGCTACCTTCAGAACACTTCGTCCCACCTTCGGAATATTTCGTGTCACATTCGGAAACCGTCGGAACACTTCGTGTCAACTTAGGCGTGTCACCAATTCTTCTCACTGATCGATATAACTTTGCCGAAGAAACCAACTGTCGAGGTATTCTAATTCAGAATATAGCAAAAAATCCAAGATGGCGTCACTTTGACAGTTGGCAGTCATTTTCTTAAGATCCCAAAAAATTCTCCTGACCAAGCTCTGTAACTTTCTAGAAGAAACCAACTCTCTGGGTATTGTGACTCCGGAGCTAAAATTCAAAAACTCCGTGCATTTCCTGAAAAACCCTCAAAATTGACCACTTTTCCACAAGCCACGACTTTTCAAGAGTTTTCCCGGAAAAGTGGCCTATGAAATTTTTCATTTGGGGCCGGAACTGACGTTCCCTGAAAATTTCAGAAAGATCGACTGTCTCGTTCTTGAGATCGAAAATTATTGATAGATACATAGAAGCCGACAGATCAGAAAATAAGTTTATACAATAGTGAGAACAATAGAAAAATTGAAGATTGATAGAAAAATGTCATTTTCAAATCTCGATTTAGCAACCAATTTTGATGAGTCTGGGCTCGTTGCAAAGCTGCTGCGACGTTGTTTTTTTTAAATAATATGGAGGGGTAGGTGGGCAAAGGGAAAAAACTCAAAAATTCGCGTATTTATCGCTCCTTGTTCCAAAGGTTTTTGTATCGCGTTTTTTGAGTTTGTGAACTTCTCTTTTGGAGTGTGAGGACTGCGTCACGCCCTCCGCTACAGCTGCGAACATGATGCTAGCGGATGAGATTATCATACCATCGGAAGATAATGTCGTCAAATGGAAGATATTATCCTTCGCTGGTTGATATTATCATCACATTTTTGAAAGAAAATCAAGAAAATTTCAAGAAAATCGAGGAAATTTCAATAAAATCGAGAAAACTTCAAGAAAATAGAGAAAATTTCAAGAAAATCGACCAAACGCTAGGATTTAAAAATATCCTACATAATCGAGAAAATTTACTAAAATTGAGGAAGAAAAATGTAATTGTAGAACTGGAAGATTAAAAAGTGGCACTTGAAGAAATTAATTGTTTGTAATAAATATGAAATCTGCCCTAAATCCAAGCGATATTTTAGGGCTTATAGGAAACGATTTCGTCGATAAACTGGAGGAAATACTGCAAGCTGAGATTCCAGTGTTAGTTCGCAATGTCCTTTTAATTTGCAGGTTTTTGCCATGTCGAAATTTAAAGCATGATGATTGCTGGCTTCAGCATAAAAATACAATTAATGAATTAATTTTGTCAATTTGAGACAACTCAGCTCAGTCGACCCGTTGGAGCGTTTAACTACCTTGACGCCTTGTCAATTTATGTTTGCACTAATTTACTGATTCGGTTCAGCAATCCAGCAGCAGTTAAAGAATGCAGTAAACAGGTACGATATGGTGGAGTGATTTCGTAAATGATTGGACAGTGAAGTAGTGCGTTCGGTAGAAAAAGTTCTAAATTCAACGTTTTGTTATTAATGACACCGATCGATCGATTTTCAGCATTGTGCAAGGATATAGTCATCCTAATCCTCCTTGTAATCATCCTAGTTGTAAAGTACAATTTCAAACTTAAAGAGTCTTTATTGATTCACCCATAATAGAATGTAGTCATGAAAAGAGAAAGTTTGATACAATATGAGTTCAATGTTGATATGGTTCCTCAAAACCAATCAATCACTATTTGGAAAAATCTAGAAAGAATCAAGGAAAGTTTGTAATTTCGGTGGGCCTCAAATTACGTATAAACTTAGTGGTAGAGACCTGTCAAAAGCTCGTTCCCACATCTTCGGCTGCTGTGGTCGCCACCAGCGAGACTTCAGAAGCTGTCACGGATGTTGTTCCAGGTCGAAAATGGCTCCACAAGTTCATCAGCACGCGATATCAGTTTGGAATCAAAGCAAAAATTGCTCAGCTTGCTTTCTCGATCGCTATGTTTGTACCTGTTTCATGTACAAAAACACTTCTTGACATGTCATCGCGCCTTCAGCTTCTCCATTGTCACAAAGCGACCGATCTATGACAGATTCACCTGATGAATTTTCTTCTATGACTTACAATCAAAGTGAGAAAGTATCGGACGCAACAGTCGTACAGTAGAGGAGCACATCAGACCCAGCACAAACATCTCCTGCTTTACAGGAAATGCCACACCCAGCGCAAATATCTTCCGACGTACAAGACCAAAAAATCCAAAAAAAATTTAAAGTAAGCGAAGCATTTCTGCAGTTACATTTTTCTTCCTCAATTTAGTAAATTTTCTCGATTATGTAGGAATTTTTAAATTCCAGCGTTTTGTCAATTTACTCAAAAATTAATCGATTTTCTCGATTTTCTTGAACAATTTTCTCGAAAATAGGCTCTAGTCCGATACAATGAAGAAATTTTTAATTCGAATGTGTAGAACGAGCAAATTCTAAACTTATTCATTGTATCTTCCGCCGGACCATATTATCTTCCCGGAAGATAATACACAGGGTGATTTTTCCCCCCGCCAGGTGTTGTGAGAGTTCTATTCACAAGAAAAGCGTTTCAAAGACATTTGTAATCACTAGAAAATGAAATGCAAGAGTGGTGAAAATAAAGTTTGAGAGTGGTGAGTATAGAAACAAAAGACTACGACATCAGCATTTTTAGCCATAAAACTGTACAACTTATACTCACCACTCTCAAATTTTATATTCACTACATGATCTCAAGAAAAGCGTTTTGAAGGCGCGTTCTGTGGTGAAGTGTTCTTTTCCTAGAGCAATTCCTCGTAACAAACATAACGCTGCTACTTTCAGTTCTAGTAATCAATTTTTTATTTTTTTTTTCATTGCAACAGTGCGTCGAGAATAACTTAGCTGTGGTAAATGCGGAATATCTTGTTGATCGTGAATTCCCGAAATGCCCGCGATCTAGCATCCGGATCACATCGAACCGACTTCTCACCGATGATGATATTGAGTTTGTATTCAACACATTAGAAAGTGTTTCAAAAAAAGTCTTATCCTAAGTTGCCTTAAATATTAGTAATTGATTAATGTTTGACAATGGGTTAACGGACGGAATCATTTTTATGCTCTTTCGAACATTGAACTTTCAATTACGCTTTTCTTCTCTGTTATTATTTTATTTATCATTTTGATGGTTCACTGGATTGTTGAATGTTGTTCCTAGTTTTATGTATTATACAAAATTACATTCCATCTGACTGCTATTTTTTTTTTTAATACAAATTTAAGGTGCTTGCCGCGTTGGGAATGGGTGACGGTCTGTAATTTACTGTAAAATCTGTAAGTAGAAAAAATAATTTCACACAATTATTTTCTCAAAATTCTCGGATTCAGTTCGGGTTTGAAATTTTCATTTTAGATCGGGTTCGGTTCGGGTCGTGTTTGAATTTTTATTTTGGTTCGGGTCACATTTGGAAAAAAAATCGACCCGCAACGAAGAGGGCTGATATCAAGAAAAAAAAGTATTGTGTGTATGAGGGAAAACCTCAACCATGCGACAGTGCCGTAACTAAAAGATGTTGACCTTAAGATGTAAATTTATATTTGCAGTAATGTGTCCACGAAAAAAATACATTTAAAAAAATAAAAAGTGGAAGGGACGGGTGGGGCGCTCGGACATTAAAGAAGCTATGAGGCAGATACATTCTCTCCACTGTTTTTAACTGTTCGAAAAAATCAACTCACCAATTTTTCGAACAATTTATAACAGTTCAGTAATCACCCTACGAATATGAATGACATGCAATCAATGGATCACTGTTCATAGAGAATTGATCGCAAAAAAATAAACGATTTCATCAAAGAACGAATTTTTATAACATGTGTCGCATAAGTCTTGAGAGTACATTCAGGCGTTTACTGGACAACGAAAACGGACTGCTCAAAGTCATTTAACGCATTTAGCACAAACCACGACTAATATTCTTCACATATAACCAAATTCTTCCGGTTTTAGAAATCACATATCAATCGGACGTTTTTTTAAAATCAGATGTCCTGCGGATATTTTAGGCCAAAGGACGTACTTATGTCGTCCTTTTTTTTAAAAAAGGTCCAAAAGATATCCGATTTTTAACACCGGCAGAATTTGGTTATATGGGTCTTTATTGTCAAAAAGAATATTCTCAAAATGTTTCATTCGCTATGGTGTATAAATTAGATTTGAGAAAATCCGTTACAAATTTATTTGGAAAACTCTCTACGAACGAAATTCTCAAGGTGTTCAAAGACAAGCCAATCTCTTGTACGACAATATTTCGTGTTTTGAAGGATTGCCGTGAAGGTAAAAAGCAGGAAAATAAACATAAATCTGGTCGATCACCGAAATTAGATGTGAGAACAACGAAAAATCTGGTCAGAAGTGCCAAAAGCAAGGTTGGACAGTCTTTACGTCGATTGGAACGAAAATTCGGCATTAGCCATAGTACAGTTGTCAAAAACGCAAGCGTACTGCAAAATATACTGAGAAACAACTGGAAAAAATCCCAAATTGTTGCGATATGCTCCGTCGGAAACACTTTGCTAATGGAAAAATCATCATAATGGATGATGAATCGTACTTCACTTTTTCAGGCCATGAATTGAGTGGAAACGATGGGTCTTACATTTATGATATCGAAACAACATCAGATAAAGTAAAATTTGCCGGCAAAGCAAAATTTGAACTCAAAGTGTTAGTTTGGATAGCCATTTCATCAAAAGGTGTCTTACTCTGAGCCTTATATTCGGCCAATCGCAGCCAAAGCAGTCAATGCTGATATTTTAGATCTGAAATGTTTTTATTTAAGCGAAAAAAAAGACTCCTCACAATGGCGCAGCCAGTAAAAAAACGATCTTTTCAACAACAAATTACAATAAATAAATTTCATCTACTCTACTTTTCCCTAATGTTGCCAGGATGCATGCCGCATTGCCTCTTTGAATTGCAACTGAAATCTTCTGTAATAGGAAATCTTTCGAGCGTGATTCCCCAGAAGCTGTCCTTATCAATGACCCTAATTTGCCTATAAATTTCTTCGTTTCTGGGCCCATACAACCTAGAGTTTCGAAAGCAACAGGAGTTAATAAATAATTCTCTTTTAAACGAATATAATGATTATGCTTAAATCTTTCCGCTTTATCGGCTATTGAACGCGCTTTCTTGGAAGATTCATTGACATAAGAAGGAGCTAACGTGTCTCGAACAGTCACGTCCCAGAGAAGAGACTTTCCATGACTCCACGGAATTAGAGTCATGCCATCAGGTCGTTTACCATCATCCCTAGAAATTCCTGGTGGTTGTATTATATTTGGAAATCCTGCGGAAGACAATGCGTGAGAAATAATTTTATTAACTTCATCGTGCCTAGAAATTATCCCTGATTTCTTCTTGCAAGACAAACCATGTAGGCCGTCCTTTTTAACCATAGCACCACAGATGCATTTATGTTCTTCACATAATTGAGAACCTAAACGAAGACCAACAGCAATTCTCGCGGAATTGTTATCTAATAGTAAACCCGTATTACTCGATGGGACCACCTGCAGCCACTTTGAAGATTCATTAGTAGATGACGCAAGTAGTCTGGCTCGAGCAACAGGTTCACTAGAATCAAACATCCTAGAAAACTTGCTGTTGATCCTCGGAAGATCCCAATTTTTCTGCTCCTTTCTCTTCTCATAACCTGGAATAAAATCTTGAGGAATTTCCTCAACTAACTCTAAAATGTAATTATCGATTATTTGAATATTAAATTTTTCTAACAATTTATTTGACAAATCAGATGAAGAATACACAGATGATAAATAGGCTGGCAATGCCAAATCTTCAACCTTCCGAATGCCTAAACCCCCAAAAGCTAAAGGAAGAGTAGCCTGATCCCAAGAAAATTCTGACATCCTAACATTCTTAATCGCTTTAATAGGTGAACGAAAAATCTCGTCAACATTTTTTAAATGATCACGTAATAGAAATGCCCTAGAAGAACGCAGCAATTTGTTCGAAGAATCAAGCGCAAGTTGACAGAAATCGTTTTTCCAGCGCTTGATGATCATGATCCGAACGATACTGCGAAAAATCGTAGATAATGGATCTTTAAGTGTGCTTTGAATGTATTTTTCTTGAAATTATGAATGAAATTAGCCATTAGAAAAAGTATTCCTTTGGGTTACTCAATTTCTGGTATAAATAGTCTCACGAAAAAGTCTCAAAACTTATGCGACACATGTTATTAGATGGGTCGCGCTTTTTCTTCTACCTCATGCGACACGCACATCCTCACTCACTACGAAACATTTCGCCTCACTGTGACACCGCAACAAACTCCCGTGTGATCCCTTTTTCATTCCTAGCGATCAATTCTTCATTTTTGCGGTTATTTCTTATTTTAGAATTATCGGTTTAAATTCTTATTGGTATCCTTAGGTCAATATCTTTTAGACACAACTCTCATTTAAAATAGCTTTAATGAGTTGCCTTAGATAGTGATATTCGCCCACCGGGACGATTAATATTTCTTAGGCTTTATTCTCCCGCTCGTGCGAATAATATTTCTTGGGCTTTATTCGCACGACAAACAGTAGAATTTAATAAAAACATATGCAATGGAGCCGTGCGCATCAGAATAGATGTGGCAAACAGAACAGATGTTGCGGAATGACTCGAACTAAGTCTAAATACATGTTGCCTTTACTCTTGATTATTTGAAATTACGTCGACATTAAATTGTATTGCAAATTGCCAAAAGGTCAATATTTAAAAAATCCGTCCGAAGAAACGGGAAGCCAATTTTCAATAATTTGTTTTTCTTGATTTCTGGAGGTCCACATCCTTCATTCAAAACCTTGAAGAGCGATTTCCGTACTTATTTCGCAGAGATATAAGTCAAAAAGTGTGACCGACCTTCAAGTTATTGACCACTTCTTCGATCGTTACTTCGAAAGTTTTCGACTGATTTTGCCCAAATTCAATCTTGTAATCAAATTTTCGATTATCTTTCAGGAAAAAAAAGGAATTTGAAAATCGGATAAGATTTACCCGATTTACGTAGAAAAATTACGTTTGGCACTAGTAGAGACTCAGTTTTAGGGCCGTGGCTCATGCCAAGGGCTCAAAATCGAAAAAATGTTCTTCCGTCGGGCATTCCTATATCTTTAGAACAAAAAACATTTTTGAAAATCGGCAAAGATTTACTCGAGTTATGCACAAAAGACCAAAAACCACTTAAACGGCCCTAGCTCGGCGGCCCTTGGCTCTACAATGCCCAGATTCAATCCGAAAAATTTCTTTTCGATTACTCTTCAGGGAAAAAAAAGATTTTACATGCTTCATGCCCGAAAGTGAATATTTCGGTCCGCAAAATTCACTTTTGGTGCATAAAGCATGTAAAATGCAATACGTGATACGGAGAAAAATGTTTTTTGGGAGCGTGTGAGCGTTGTAGCGCTGAAAGCGAGTGACGTAAATAACTATTGAAAAACGGTCAGGTTTCACTCGAGTTATCGTGTTGACAGACAGACAGTGTTGAATCTTTATACTTTTGTCCGTTGTGATCCAAATTCCTTCTATCAGGAATAATATACGCATTTCGAAATATGTTTCGCAAACCTTTGGCGCATATATTTACCTCTGTCTAAATAGACCGATTTAAAGAGAGAATTTCGAACAGTTTCCGAAATTTTTGATCATCATGCGATACATACACATCAATAGAAAAACAATGGTGCCGTACGTTCGAAAACCGCTCCCTTCGTTCAAACATTTCGGGAAGCGGGTTCGGTAAACGAATCGATAAATTGTTGTTAATAACGTGAATAAAGCCCAAGAAATATTATTCGCCCGCGTGGGCAAAAAAAACTTAAGAAATATTATTCGCCCGAGCGGGTCAATAAACCCCAAGTAATATTATTCGCACGAGCGAGCGAATAAAGCCCAAGAAATATTATTCGCCCGCGTGGGCAAAAAAGCCCAAGAAATATTATTCGCCCGAGCGTGCGAATAAAGCCCAAGAAATATTTTTCGTGCGAATTAAGCACAAGAAATATTATTCGCCCGAGCGGGCCAATAAAGCCCAGAAAATATTATTCGCCCGCGCGTGCGAATAAAACCCAAGAAATATTATTCGCCCGAGCCTATACCTGGTTTTTCACAAGTCGGTTTACAGAGCGTGCGGGCCACACATAGTTCTCGCGATCATCAAAGCATATGTTAGAGTGAGATGGCAGTTAAACGTCTGTAAACTTTCTTGTGATAGTACAATACGAAATCGAGCATAGAATACCGATAGAGCACATTTTTCAGCACAGAGTAACACGACAAGCGCCCAAAATTTTCGCATCATTACGCGCAAGTCACACCCTTTTGTATAGAAACACAATGTAAACCAAATGCAAAATAAAGTATTTTTTTCGAAGTTCAAAGTCTTGTCGACTTTTATTTAAGTAACAAAATGTAAATATAAAAAACAATTCCGAAATAACATTTTTTTCAATCTACTTTCGCCAATACTACCGCTGTCCTTGATGGTATGTACACTTGGATGAAATTTTTCCTATTGGCAAAACCTAGAGGATCGGTGATATGCTTACAGTTCTTATCAATACGGTTGTGGCCACCAAATATGTCATCGTCTGTACTAAGAACAACGCAATAAGCGCCGGAAACATCGACCCCAACTCTATAGTCTGTGAAACTTTTCGTCGAGTGGAAGTTGAAGACAAACACCAATCCAGCGCGTTCGAATGCAATTACTTTATCATCTTGATGCTTCATACTAACGTAAGCCTGTCGAATTAAACAAAAATTTACTTTGTAATTTGGTGGACATTTCGACAGAAAATTACGGGATTGCTGGACAACCAATGATATCTCTCCTCTACTGTATTCATGGTCCGATCAAATTCGTTCAGGAATTTGTATTTCAACAATGGATCGTCCACCAAATTCCATTGCCTTCTTGCGTAGTGATAGGAATCATTGTTTCCAACTAGAATCGAATTTGTCAATCGAAATTAACAAACAAAAGTTAAAAAGTTTGAACCTCTCGGAAAGTCTAGCCATTCCGGGTGACCGAATTCATTTCCCATAAAGTTGAGGTAAGCTTCGCCTCCCAATGAGTGTGTTATCAGACGAATCATTTTGTGTAACGCAATTCCACGGTCAATGATAAGGCTGCAGTCCGATAATGTTGACATGTGAGAATACATTTCCTTGTCCATTAACCAAAAGGCCAAGGTTTTGTCCCCTTAAAGAACATTAAATACTTTAAGATATTGTCTGACATTCAATTGAGAGTCAGAAGAGTGAAAAGTCTATGAAAGTGTTTGTAGTTGGAGAAGGCTCATCACAAATACCGGGAGGAGGAAATGGAAAAACAAAACACAGCCGAGGGACCCGTCAGAATAGATGAAGTACCCACCGGTCGAGAAAACCCTGTCAAATCCTCACAAAATCCAGCATTTTCCAAAAACATTTTTAAAAAAATAAAAAAAAAAAAAATTGGAAAAAATTTACAAAAAGTAAAAAATCTGCAAAAAACTTTTTTAATCAAGGGGCTGACCTCAACAACACTGCACGAAAAACCTCATCATTAGAGGAATATTCGTGAAAAACCACAATATTTATCACAATATTTAACTTGTCTTGGGGATCGTTTAGAAACTGGTCCGAATTTCTCGTTTCTTATTTTGATAATAGTCTCTCACTTTGACCGCGGTCCCAGAGACAAGTTTCGTTAAACTCATCTGAAATCGCTCTATGCAACAGGCTTATAGCTCAATTGTGAGTGCTCAAATTACACAAAAACAGCCAAAGTATACAAAAATGATAAATCTTAAGGTTTCCTGCTAACTTTTATCTGACAGTCTGTGCTTTTTGTCTTGCAGTGCATTGAAAACGCGTTGTGAATTAATTAGAATTGTGGTTTCAGGCTGACGCTCTCGGATCTTCAACCTTGAGATTCTTTAACCCTCCCTCTCAAATTACAGCCCGTGTGTTATACGATATTTTAGCCCCGAGTATTATAATATAAGATTATGCACTACTTGGCAAAATCGTTGTTACGACGTGTGGGCATTGTGACTCGAGCCGGAGGCGTCAAGATAACAATTTTGGCAAGAGGTGCATATATTATTTTATCTACTGACAACAGATATATCGAGATAAGTGAAAATACTCTAGAGGGATGAGTGGGAAATTATCGTTCCAGGCAGATAAATAAAGAATCGTATTAAACCTTCCAATAGAAAAAATGATTTTGTCCAATAAAAATAATAATGTCCAATAAAAACATTTTTTTCCAATAAAAATATTATATGTCCAATAAAAATAAATTCATTTTGTAAAACGAAAATGTATTTTTTTATTAGTCATTAAATATTTTTAGTGGACAAAAAATTTTTTTTTTATTCGACATTTAGTATTTTTTATTTTTATAGGACATTCATCATTTTTTTATTGGAAGGTAAATAATAACCCGATAAATAAATAATATGTTCTTCTTTTTTTGTCTCTCATAAAGCATATCGGTAAAAGGTATAAATGATATCCTACTACAATTTTTGCGATTCTTTGGTGAATCTGGTTCTCTGTCATCGAGATCTAGATCGTACACCCACTCAATGTCTATATTTATTCGTCAGCATTAGTACAATAATAGTTTTACGAACATATAAAATTTAAAAGTATATCACAGTATGTAGAAAAATTCATCCATTTTGTCGCCGCCCATGACTGCTGCCGCATTTCCTCGTTGGATGGCCATGCTAAGTATTTGTTTAAGAAAGGATTTGGAACGAGGTTCGAAGGTGTTGAGAGTGATCCTTTTGCTGAAGATGTTGAAAAAAGTGATGGCCTCTTGACTCCACGGACCCAATGTCTCGACGGCGAATGGAACGAAGAAATAATTTTGATTTATTAACGACTTGTATTTCTTTATCTTTCGTTGGGCTTTGTCGTCAGCTGCTCTACCAGCTTGTCTCCTGCTGAACCGAATATTGTTTGGGGGTACCGTATCTGTACACGTGGCATCCTAGATGAATGTACAATGTACATTGTACCTCCCTTAGACCATGGAATCAATGTCATTCCATCCACTCTCTTATCATCCTCTCTGGCCAACCCCGGGGGTTCTAACTTAGATGGTATTTCGGATGAAGATGAGGCTCGACTGATGATGGTATTCAGTTCAGCGTGGCGCGAATAACGACCTGCGCTTTTTTTGCACTTCAGGACGTGATAACCTTTTTTATCTACCTGAGAACCACTTATGCATGTATGGGAAGAGCAGATGTCTATTCCTAGTCGTAGACCCATTATAATACAGAAGGCGTTGTTTTCCAACAATGTGCCAATAGACTTTGATGGGAGAGTGTGGAGCCAAGCTTCCGATTCTGGACTTTGACCTGCCAAAAATCTCGCGTTTTTTTCGCTGCTTACGGATTGAAAACCGCTCAACACGTGGGTAATTGAAATTGAGTCCTATTGCTTTTGGAGCGCCGGCGATACAGGTTGTATGGGTTCTGGAAGCGAGTAATTCCATGCTTTCATGCCATTCTCATAGTCAATGATTTGTAGGATGGTCAGGTCAGCGTAGGTAGGTTTAACAAAACACTAACCAGCGGAGAAACTGCGTTGACCGAAGTTAGGAATTCGGGCAAGACTGTATCCCGAACTTTACGTACTCCTATACCTCCAGCGTTGACTGGCAGAGTGTTTCCAATGTTGATTTTATCTCCTTATCTATTTCATCGATAATGCTCATGTGGCTCCACATAGGCGTTGCTCGTAGGAGAAATACCAATTTCGGAATCGCGAAGCAGTTTTTGAGAAGGTAAAACGCTATGTGATGATTTTCCAGCTCTAAAAGACGTTCGAACAATATCTAAATTTCGTTCAACTTTTCTTTGAAGATTTTGTTAAAGGCGTTTTCCGTGATTGACGTACCGAGGAGTGTGAATTCGTTCACAACGCAGATTCCAGGTGATAATTGATTGAACTTATCAACTGTATCTTCTGAACAAAAGAACACACACACACTTCCTGGCAAGGCTGGCATGAGCGCCGCTCATCGTGAGCGGCGCTCCGAGCGCCGCTCTGAGCGCGAGCGGGAGCGCCGCTCATTTTTGGAAATCACGAGCGGGAGCGGGAGCGCCGCTCATTTTCAGCGCTCACGCGCTCATAAAATTTCTTATTAAATTTTCTTCGCTGTCTGCTTTGAAGAAAAATATTTTTGCGATAAATTTTTCTTGTAGTGACGTTCTATTTCATTTTCTTTTTGTTTAAGCTGTTCAAAGAAAGGCAACATAGCCTTCTAGAGCAATAGATACAACGTCACTTTCTAGTGATAATATTGTTTGCTTCGGCTCAGAATGGACACAAAACGTTTTACGTTGTTTGTTGCGCCCTACAGGTTCATTTCACAGAATATAGTTCCATATTTGAAGAGTGTTTTATCAGAACCTGCTAACTCCAAATTCAATTTTCTTATAATTCGCTAACATTCGCATTTTCTGACAACTTAGACAGTTAACACATCCTTTCTGTTACATATTTCGAAGGTTTTCTTATATTTTAATTAAGTAGCAACTGCCACGATACTGTCTAAAAGAAGAGATAGAAGGAAATATTGGCGAATTATAAGAAAAATGAAATTGGAGTTATATACCTTGTCTAAGGAATAAATTAATAGTAACAAGGTAGGAAAGTAAATAGTGACAAAGAACGTAGTAGTTTCAGGGAAGTTTCTTGAGCTCCCGACTCATTGGGTAAATTGTAAAATTTCAATAGTTAAAACTAAAATTGTCTTGCTTACGAAGCCTGTGTGACAACATTGTTCAAACGAACATTGCTTATAAACCAACGAAATAAACTTTTATAATTATTGGCGCATCCGCTCTAAAGTTCGACCGTAATATAATTGCCGCAATTATTTGGCGTAATTATATTTACAGCGAATTGGCAGACTAAACTGAAATTTTAGTTCAAACCATTGAAATTTAACAATTTACTAAGTGAGCGCTAAAAATGAGCGCTGAAGAGCGCCGCTCATGAGCGGCGCTCCGAGCGCGAGCGCGAGCGCCGCTCGTTTTTAGAGGGTCTGAGCGGGAGCGCGAGCGCCGCTCTAATTTTTCATGAGCGCTGCCAGCCTTGGTGTTCATATGTAGTCCGATTTTGGCATATGAAGTCACGAAGAACACTCCCGTCGTCTTGGTAAAAAATAACAAATTCGGAAACAAGAGCGTCTATTACGAATGGAACTGCCGAGCTGAATATCAGTGGACCACACGCCTTGTTGAGCTCCGTTTTGTGACAGTAGAATGAAACAACCATAGAACAGTCGGAGGTCAATTGTAACTCAATTGTCAATTGTAATTGCATGTGCTGCAGCTTCAAAGCCTCCTTTGACTCCGAACCCGACTTGACGAGGTGCAAATTTTGACGCTCTCCCCGAACGAACAGATGCGCTTGCCAATTTCGATGTTATGCGGCGGAAGGTATTACCCACTGCGATTGGCCGTACACCACCTCCTTTCTTTTCTAAAGCACACAATGAGGCCCCGTACATGACTTTGACGAATTCAGATTGCACTTTGCCAGATAACATTTAGTCCGTTGAAGGTAGTGTGAGATCTTTGAGGTGCTGGGGGAGTAATCCGTCAATGCCTGGACCAGATCCATTTGGGAACCTTTTGATTGAGTAGAAAGCATCTATTTCCGAAACTACGGATGGCGCGATATCTTTGTCTGGTGGGTCGGGAAGCGACATTTCTCTGGTCGGTGGTGGATGTTTTGCCCGGAGTTCGTCGAAGGTTGATACATTTTGGGGTGCTAAGGTGTCTGTTGATGACAGAATTCTAATCGCTCCCTTGATGTCACCTTCTGCGACTTTGTTTTCCACACGCTTTGATAACGAAATTGGAGTGTTCTTCTTGGTACGTCTATTGAAGATTAATTCTGTTCTGCTTTGCTTTGCTAATGTTACGCTTTACCATTGTGAACAAGGAAACATTGTTGACTTTCTCGGGCACTCTAAGAGATGTGTAAGTATAAGTGAGCATTTTGTAGGCAATTCTGGGTTCACTAGACATTCTTCGATGAGTTGAGATAAACGCTTGTCTTATTGAATTGCTGCTAATTTTTCGTGTCGTCTTTGTTCCAGTGGTTTTACTAATGATACTGTTTTCTTACATGACATTTTTCCATTCAAATGGCTTTAAAGTGCTCAAATAAGGGAAACAAGCGCAGGTTCTATCCTGAGTTTTGCTTTTCGTGGACGAAACGAAAACGAATCGTTTGGTAGACTTGCCCCTTGGCAAATAGCCGAAAGTCAACTGGCTCTTTATGCCAGTTGACCTTTGCACCTATCGGAAAAATTATGAATCATGTTATGATTATTTGAGCGCAAATATCTTGTTTGTAATGTTGTTGTCCTCACATCGCCTTCGGGTGAGGATGTTGTAATAAAGGTAAAATCACAAAACCAACATTGGATTTTATTCAATTTGTGTATGTAAAATATAATGTTAAAATTTATCAAAATTGAGATACACGTGCGTACATAGGGGAGTTCCCAAAAGCTTGCTACGGGGAGGGGTCAAAAATTAGCTTTTTTGAGCGTGCGTACTACTTAAATGTCCCCTAAACCCAAGAGATCCCTTTTCGAAGCACTTCGTTTTTCGTCTAAAAAGCAAATAGACATATTTTCTGGACGAATACGGTAAAGAAATTAATGACAAACTATGAATTGAGTGGTGATACATAACTTACCTACTAACGCTTGATCATGCGACTCTGCGTAAGCAACTGTATTCTCCATCCATCTTCGATTCGTCAAAGTATGAACAATATTACCCATGTCCCAATCTTCATCACTGCTTTCTTTCAATAATTTAATCCATTTATCTGGAATCGCCATACCGAGACGATAATCGAAACCGATACCACCTTCACTGACCGGTCGGCAAAGAGTGGGCATTCCCGAAACGTCCTCAGCTATTGTTATTACTTCACTATCCATGCGGTGCAATAAGAAATTAGCTAATGCCAAGTAGACGATCGCATCGGTGTCTGTGTTCAGTCCAAAATATTCGTTATAGTCACCACTGAATCCTTGACCAATTCCACGGGAATGATAAAGCATTGACGTGACGCCGTCAAAACGGTATCCATCGAAGTAGTACTCATCCTTCCACCATCTAAGATTCGATATTAAAAACCTGAGAACCTCATATTCTGTATAATTGAACAGACGACTATCCCACAGACTGTGTTCACCACGACTACCATCGTGGAAGAAGCAACTATTCGTTCCGTCAAATTGATTGAGTCCGTCCTGAACATTTTTACTGGCATGGGAATGAACAACGTCCAACAAAACGTATAATCCCAATCGATGCGCTTCATCAACCATACGTTTGAGATCGTCGGGCGTGCCATAGCGACTAGAAGCTGCAAAAAAGCTGGTAACCTGATAACCAAAACTGGCGTAATAAGCGTGTTCCATGATTGCCATCACTTGAATGGCGTTGTAGCCCTGCTTGACTATGCGCGGTAAAATATTATCCGCAAAGTTCTTGTAGCTACCAACTTCATAGTTTTGGGTTGCAATGCCCACATGACATTCGTAGATTTTTAGCGATTTCGGTTTGGCTGGTTTGCGATTTTTAAACATGTATTTCTGAAATGAAAGTCAACCATCAACATCTTTCAATTAACACGAGCAAAATGTATCAACCTCGTGAGCTGGTGGATGCCAAACTCGTTGCTTGTAGTTTGTTCCTTGGTTCGCTTCTTTCGGTGGCTGAATCACATACTTTGCCCAAGGTGACAATCGATCAACCAACTGGTCGGAATTGTTGCGAACGATAACTTTAACTTCCGACAAATGCGCAATAGCACAGGAACCATCTTCTCGTGGTGGAATGTAACATTCCCATTTTCCGAATTCAAGTTTCTTGTACGGATTGTCGATCCATTGCCAGTTGTCTGTGTAAATTGTACACCTTATTGTGTGAACGGATTAACTAAATGTCAAAAGTGTTGTCTTACTAAAATCTCCGGTTAAATATAGTTGTACTGCTCCAGGTGCCCATTCACGTGCTATCACCGAATTATCCGGTTGAATGTGAAGACCAAAATATTTATAACCTTGCGAAAAAACATCAATGCCACCTTCATCATTATCAATGCGTTTGATCCAGTCTTGAATTACGCCATGCCTTTGAACAAAATCTGAGTTTACAATGTGTCAAAGTACTTAGGTTGGGAAACATGGGACCAGAAATCTATATTTCAGGTGTTTCTGAGGGCGTAATATTTGAGGAAATTTATCTGCAATACTGAGCCCTAGTGTTTGCATTAACAACGATTTTTTGGTACGTTGGGCGTTATCGCTATTGCAATTTCTTTTATGAGATTACGAGCTTCTTGAGAAAGGTAATTGCACTTGAAATAACTCACCGTAAGTGAGTAGTAGCTCGTAGTTTACTAGGCGCTTATTTAAAAAAAACGAAAGAAATTTGACGTGTTCAATTGTCAGATTGAGTGATAGACCGGTATTTCCAAGCGAAAAAGTGACTGCAACATGTAATATTCTGTAAAACAACTACACGAGCACAATAATCTTGTTATTATAAACACACATACAAAAAAAAAATTATGTTTGATGTCAAATTGCCAGTTTCATACTTAGCCTTAATGTGTTAGAACTTAATATTGACGTCCACATGGGGGATGGGGGGATTAGGTTAGAAAATTAGGCACATGTAAGGCAGGAACTGGTAGCGGTAGGTGTAAATTGTTATATTTTCACCGTTGACGTTATTGTAGAATATCAAGGTGGGTTTTGTAATAATCGTTTCGAAATAGACAAGTTCTAGGGAAATGCAGGGACACGACACAATGAAACATAATGGAAAAATTTGGCTTTATTTTATCAGAAAATTGATCGCCCTGATGAATTTAAAACTGTTGTCTCTGAAACGCATTTGAGACCTTGGATTGCTTGTAGACCCACACTGTCAACATTATTTTGGAAAAAGTGGTCACAAAAACGGAAGTTACAATTACAATTAGCGTACCATAAGCAGGAAATCGAGTCAAAAAGTCTAATACGCCGTGGAGATTGAATTGCGTATATTGTTAAAAAGAATCTCATGAAGTTGAGTGCTCGCAGGGGACCCGCACGCATTTGAATGGATGTGGCAAACAGAACAGATTTTACAAAAAGATTCGAACGTATCTAAGTAAATGTCACCTAAACTCTAAAGCGTACACTGATAAAACAAAACGTACGTGCTGGACTTACGTGCCTGTAGTACAAATCCGATCACGGTAAGTTTTTTTCGGCACTTACTTCGGGCATGTATACTAACGTCCGGCATATATGTTAACGATAGCATCACCATGATGTGTGATAAAAACATTTTACTTTCATTGCGTTCAAGAGTACTCAGTAAATATTGCAAAATTGAATTCTGTGTACTATAGCACACTCAGAATTCAAAAGAAAAAAATTACAACGACTTTTTTCCCACTTTTTTGTTTTGATTTTTTCTAACTCAGGCGGTCACCCATCCAAGTTCTAACCGCGACCTCTGATTCTTAACTTCAACGCATGACACTCTGCGACGTTACCAATCCTGCTATCGTGCATGCCTTTTGTATGAACTATTTCTGAAGCGTTGTTACTGTACATTTCCTATGTTAGTATACATGCCACATGTATACAAACGTATCATATGTTAGCAGCAGCAACAATACATGCGGGACGTATGGTGAAATTGAAAATTTTAAACATGTGGCAAGTTAACCTTCGTCTCTTATGTACACTAACATATGAGCCGGAAACTATACATACCGTGTGGCTAACTTACATGTCCGAAGTATAGTAAAATTTTCCTTTTTTCAGTGTATGAAATTGCGTCGACATCAAATTGGATTGGAAATTGCCGAAAGGGCAATATTGAAAAACCCGTCCGAAGAAACGAGGCAAAAAACATCTCCAATTCTTAAAAAAGCCCGAAAAAAATGGAAAAAAATTGCACTAGGCGCGAAACTCACAAAAGACCTCACCATTAAAGAAACATTCACAAAAAACCACCAAATATCGTGTAGGGTCGCGTAGCGTGAGTTGAGCCCACACTGAGGAACTGCAGCCCGAACCAATAACCGGATTTTAACTAATTTAATTTTCGTGGTTTGACCGATTTTGCCCAAATTCATGCCTGTAAACAACTTTCTGATTATCTTTCAGGAAAAAAAAAACTTTGAAAATCGGATAAGATTTACCCAGATTTACCCGATTGTGCCCAGATTCAGTCGCAAAAAAGATTTTTTAATTTCCTTTCAGGGAAAAAAAGTTTTCGAAAATCGGTTGAGTTTTACACAAGTTATCACGGTGACGGCCGGAGGGACGATTTTTTTATTGTTGATTCGTCATCTAAGGACCATGATCGAAGCTCCCCCCTACTCCCGGGTCGAAATTGGGGTGGTTACAAACGCCGTGGTAAACACATAGGACTCCTTTTCGAAGAACTTCGGGAAAATTAGGAAACTAAATTAAAATTATGAATTGAAAATTCAGAAATTAAGAAATGAACTTAAAAGTAAGAAATGAATATAGCGGATGGATAATCTCGGTATTGTTTAAAGTTATTCAGTGCCGCACTGGCCTAATGGGTGTTCGGACGTCACCCGAGTGGTTTTTTGTCTGATTCGGCGCATAATCTTCGAACTCAGATTTCGTTCGAAAAGCTGTAAATGAATCTGCTGAACTAAAATGTTTTCATAAACTGCTACCATATATAGGGGAGGACGCTTCAGTACACCACGCCGGTTTTCAAAACTAATTCGCTTTCTATAGTTTTCAATGTTAGCAGGGTCATAGCTTCGGGAGCTAGGTGGACCTCTCCTGAGCCACAGCAATCCCACAAAAAATTGTCGTGATTTTAGATTTGTGTCTTGTACTTTTCAATTTAAACACCAACTTTTCCATTATTTTATGAAAAAGCCTGCGGCGCTGTAACATTCTCAGAAGCAGGACCGTGGAGGCCAGCGTATGCGGCCACAAGTCCAGCTTCTGGGTATCGAAAGGTTATCCGCTCTCACCGTTGCTATGGTCCATGGTCGTGGACTCCCTGATCAAGAGGTTGAATAAGACAGGCGTTCATGAGCAGGGTTATTCGGACGACCTGACGCTTGAGTCGCTTGAGGAGTTCGCTGAGGTTAGTGGAGGAATGGTGCCTGGAGAGAGGCTTGAAGGTCAACCCCGAAAAAACGGACATTTAGCGAAAGGAACAAAGGACACAATTTAGTGGGGAACTTCAGGCTCTTCGGAAAGGTTGTTGATTCCAGCCCAAAAGCAAAGTATCTGGGGGTTATTCACGACCAGAAGCTCAACTGTATCGAGCATGTTAAATACAAAGCACAGAAAGCGGTTGCTGTTCTCCGGATCTGTCGAAAGGCTTTTGGAAGGGACTGGGGAATACCGTGTAGAGCCATATTATGGATCTATGAGACGGTGGTCAGACCCGTGCTGAGCCATGGCTGCGTAGTTTGGTGGCCTAGGCTCAACGTGGAGTGCGCGAGGAAGGAGTTGAATGAAATTCAGATGATTCAGATGAATTTAGTTCCAGAAGGAATGACGGGTGGCAGAGCGACAGCGGCACAGACACTGAGTCGATGATAAAGGCGCTCGCGTTGCCTGTGATAACGTCAAAACTGGTTAAAGAGCTGAAAGGGACCCTAAACCGGTTGGGACTGAGAAATCAGATCACGATCGCCTGGATCCCTGGGCACACTGGTGTAGACGGTAATGAGAGAGCAGACGAGCTAGCCAGACAGGGTTCAGCATCTGCGATCGAGGGTCCAGAACCCCACATTCCGATCCCACACTCTCTGTGTGAAAGGGCGGTGGAACACTGGGTGCGTTCTGAGTCCGCAAAGACTTGGTGCGCGTACGGCGGAGGAAAGCACACGAAGCTCTTCTTCCCGGCGCCTGACGAGAAGTGGACCAAGGAACTTCTCAGAATGGACCGTAGTGGCATTAGGAGAGTAGTGGTAGCCATTACGGGTCACTATGGGATGAAGAACAAGCACTTGGCCAAAATGACCATTTTTGCTGATCGAAGACGTGACTGCGGCTTGGAGGAGGTAACGGGCGTACACGTAATATGCGAATCCACCTGCTAAGGAGCATGACATTAGGTAGTTATGTCAACTCTCCGATAACTTAGACCTAGGACCTATCGCTCTAGATAGGTTCTTGGTGCGAAACGGGAAGTTTTAAATGATTTACATGATGAACCGGAAGAAAACAAAATATCAATAGATCTATGTTTTAGGAGCCAGAAATGGCCCATCCCACCCAGATAAATCTAAAAAAAATCTATGAAGGAAAGAATCTTTAGAGTTTATCCTGAAAAATTGAAAGTTAAGGAGAGCGTTAACGAGGACTAAGTCAAACGTTAAAGTTGATTAACTCAGTTCAATTGACGCGTTTTGTGAGACATCGGCTTCTGTCAAAGTATATTCATTTCATGATGACATGCATGATTCATTCTGGGTTTTGCACTCTCTACCCTATGTTCATTTTACCACCTCTACAACTAGATATACCTTTAGTAGTAACCTTAGTAAATTTAATGACCTCAGCCCAAAACAAACAAAAAAACTACAAACTGGACAGCAATTCTCATAAGAGTGCGACGACTTCAGTCGGGAAAACATCATTTTACACCATTAAATCAATTCAAGAGAGAGAACCAAACACATTAGTCTTTCTGTTATTTAGAAATATCGACAAGTCAAATAAGGATCACACGCCACATAGATTATCTAACATTTCTTCCATCGGAATGATCAACACAGATGCAAATGTTCATACGAACGTAATATCAATGTCTGATGCAGTTGATAGGCAGATTAAATACACAGGCACAGCACATCTCTTCCAGTTTTCTATATACCAATTGGTAAATAACATTGTACAGAGTACAGACGGATGTATAACTCAAGTGCCGGCATCGACATAGCAATACATTCATAAATTATATTTATTATTTATTTTAATATGATAACGTGCATGGTTTTCGCGACGCTTTTTGACCTAAAGATGACATCTAATTAACAATATTAAATATTTGGTTTCACATAAATGAAGAAAGTAAAACATGCAATCAGAAAATGGTTTGTACTTTTACATAACAAGGCAACTGGTAACCTTACAATGACATTGACAATTTTCGTTTTAAAATTATAAATTTAATAATTTGCAGCCAGTACGTGGACTATTTGCAGCAAATGCAATTGAATGTTTACAGTTTACAGTTACTGTTTTCATAGAATATACAATTAACTACGTACCTACGACGAATCTCCTGTTCGTGGGTCCTCAGATAGCCGTCGATGTTAAAAAGCTTATCAATGTCTTTAACTTCAATTTTCATCAAATCCATAATAAAAACTTAATTCTCTGATATAATTCAACGTAACTATTTACAAAAAAATACACAGCTGAGGAATTGCTAAAATTCGTGTAGATTCCAACTGAACGAAGCGCGAATCTATTCAAAAATATGAAAAACACTTCTAGCTCAGTTTGAAGATGCGAACTGAATGAATATGATAGTAACTCTCGCGAAGGGAAAAGAATGTTGACGAATATGAAAATACAAACAAAATGTTTATGTGTAATGTTATCGATGCATTCTCATCTTACTGCGCAGAATCACTGGGGTCTGTGTCATCATGGATGTATTTTTATCAGTGCTACAAACAATCCAATAATAATGAGGTGTAAGTTTAAGTCAATTAAATTTTAAAATTAATTATTTTGATTCCAAATCATCGGCTTTTATCAAAAATATTTGACTCTGGATCACTCTTTGCATGTGTATTTTGGAGAAGGTCTATGATCGCATACCACCTAATGTTGTTATCGTTGTTATAACGACCTTTTACTTGGAAGAATACTGTATACCATGGCCGCACCTTGACACTGAACTTTTTACAAAATACTTTTCATGCATAGCGGACAGAGCAGCTGAATTTATATGTGGTTTGTATTGTGAGAGCGAATATTGGGTCAACTATCGCATTCACTCCATGAAAGATAATGAGTGAAAAGAAGACAAAATACGATTTTCTTTTACTGGTCCATCTTTTAATTTTTTCTACACAAACCTTAATTTTTTTTTTTTAAACAAATATTTGAAAATAAAGTGATTTGAAAAAATTAACTAAAGATAGTAAATTTCCTCCAGACTGGCGTCTGATGGAATAGTTTCCAAAATTGCTGCAGCGTTTCCTTTCTGTAGCGCTACGCTAATTCTTTGTATTAGAAAACTCTTTGAACGTTTTTCCCCTGTTATATTTTTCATAAGGCCGCCGATGCGTTTGACTCGCTTTAAGCCGTTCGGTTTTTTGCCGTTCTTTCGATTACAACCGGTGGGTTCAAGCAACGCCGGTATTTTGCATGTAATGAGGGCTCGTTTAATCAAATCGTTGGTCGCTGCGTGAAGACCCATTTCGTCTACTAACTCTCCGCAAATGCATGTGTGTGGGACGCACGTGTGGGACGTTCGCAATACTCTCCATTGAAGCTCACAAAATGTGGTCAGACCGAGGGGTGACGCACTTCTGCGGTTTATGGAATAAATAGAATAAATAGGAATAAACGGAATAAATATTGGAACAAATGGAATAAATGATAATTTTTTCAAATTCGTCAAAACCTCAAATAGACTTGATTTTGATGGCAAAGCACACAATAAACCATACTAATGTGTCAAAAAGTGATAAAACCCACTTTTGAAAACTTAAAGGAATTTTTGTTGAAAAATGGAATAATAGTATTTTACTGCATTTATTCCAAAAAAAAAAAATAAAATTTATTCTCAAGATGGTTTAAATGCTTTTTAATTTGTGCAAACCTTTTTTTTGAACTTATTTGTCTAACTTTGTCTAACACAAAAAAATTTGGGAATAAATGGAATAAAAGAATAAATGGAATAAATGAAGTGCGCCACCCCTCGGCTCATACTCTGCCAAGACTTCCAGTGAGTGCCAACATGGAGTCGTGCGTAGCAAATTTTTGAGTTGTGGAATCGAAAGGGAACTGCGCGAGAGGTAAGATGTTTCTTTTACTTATTTTCTCTTTTGGAGTGAATGCGATAGTTTAGCGAATACAAAGGTTACTCGTATTCCGAGGGAGAAAATATGGAATGCCAACAAGTGGGAAAGTTTGCGACCATAGTGAGGCAAGGGATGTAATTCGCTTGAATTGGAATTTCCTATTTTCACCGAAAGTAACGCGAAGTTCGCAGTAGTAATAATCGCTTCTGTCCACGAAACAAAACCCTCAATTTATTATACCCGCAGCGGTAGCGGAGGGCGCGACGCAGTCCCCACACCCCAAAAAAGAAGTTCACAAACTCAAAAAACGTCATACAAAAACCTTTGGGACAAGTCGTCATATACATGACCTATTCATATGAAACTTTGTTCTTGTTTTGTTCATATGAAACTGGACAGTCTACTATGTTCGTCACTTTAACACTTTCATTGAATGATTGAGAGTATCATATAAGGTGTCCAGTTTCACATGAGAGTTTTTTCCCACGCCCCCCTTCCCCTCCAAATTATTTAAAAAAAAATACGTCGCAGCAGCTTTCCAACGAGCCCAGACTCATCAAAATTGGCTGAGATATCGAGGTTTGAAATAGACAAGCAACGAAAATTACGATTTTCATTCAAGAAATCACTGTTAACATCACATTGCATTGCTTTTGAATGATTCTAAATCGGTGTGGAAATAACTCATAGATACAAATGTCATTTCCTAACTTGTCTTGAAATTTTGAACGTTTCCATCTAGTAATCGACATAGAAATATGTCTTATTTCAATCCCCGGTTGCAGAAATGACATTTTTCTATGGGCCATCGATTTTTCTATTGTTCTCATTAAATATTATGAAAGCTTTTTTTTTGATCTGTCGGTTTCTATCTATATGTTCAATCTATCTATGTTCTTTCTATTAATAATTTTCGATCTCGAGAACTAGACTGCCAATTTTGAAGAAATTTTCAGCGAACGTCAGTCTCGGCCCCAAATGAAAAATTTCATATGCCGCTTTTCCGAGAAAACTCTTGAAAAGTCGTGGCATGTGAGGGTTTTTCACGTAGTTCTCGGAGTTTTCGAATTTTAGCTCCGAAGTGACAATAGCTAGAGAGTTGGTTTCTTCGGGAAAATTATAAAGTTTCGTCAGGGGAATTTTTTTGTGACCCTAAGAAAATGGCGGCCAGCTGTCAAAGTGACGCCATCTTGGACTTTTTGCTATCTTTTGAATTAGAATAGTTAAACAGTTGGTTTTTTCGGGAAAGTTATAGACATTGGTTCTGAAAAAAATTTTTTGTGGAGATAAATTTTTTTGGGGTAAAATTTTTTCGAAGAAAATATTAAAAAAAAAAAAATTGCGGAAAATTTTTCTGAGAGAAAAATTTTTTCGAAGAAAATTTTTTTTTGGAAAATTTATCGAGACAAATTTTTTCGAAGAAAAATTTTCCCGAAAAAAAATTTTTTTGAGAAAATTTTTTGCGAAATTTTTTCTGGGAAAGATTTGTTTCAGAGAAAATTGTTTTTCAGAGAAAAATTTTGTTGCAGCAATTTTTTCGCAAATTTTTTTTTCTTGAAAAAAAATTTGGAGAAAATTTTTTTTGGAGAATTTTTTTGGGAGAAAATATTTTTGGAGAAAAATTTTTTTCGGCGAGAGAAATTGTTTTTTGAAAAATTTATTTCGGAGACAAATTTTTTCGAAGAAAAAGTTTTTTCGTTTAAACTTTTTTTGGAAGAAAAATTTTTTTCGTAGACAAAACTTTGTTTGCACAAAAAAATGCTTTTGGAGAAATTTGTTCGTAACAACTTTTTTTCGGAGGAAAAATTTTTGGAGAAAAATTTTATCGCAGAAACTTTTTTTCTAAGAAAATTTTGTTTTCTGGGAAACGTTTTTTTGTAGAAAATTATTTTGAAAAAACAGAAAATTTGTTTCGCAAAATTTAGTTTTAACAACTGCAAACTTCCAAAACGGCTGATATCGCTCTTAAAAGGTAAAATGTGACGCAGTCCGTAAGTCCGCTTTCAAAATATAATGATATGATATCGTTTGAGGTGACGCTATCGCTAATAATACGCAACAGTATGTTTGAATGAAATCTTGTATTCAAAGTTTTAATTTCCTGAAAAAATTACAGCGCTTTTTTTAAAACAAAATTACGTTGTCTTCAAAATTGTCAAAATTGCGTCACAAATGCCGGACCCACCAGCGGAATAATTTTTCAATACTTTCAGTGGATTATGTATAGTGCACTAAGAGTGAATGAAATGAAAATAACGTACCCTCTTAACGTACCGATGAAATTAGCCATTTATTTAAAGAGGATGTAAGAAGACGTGGTCATTAATCTATTAGAAGTGCATTCACATAATGACGTATGCATTTAGGGAGGGGGTCATCAAATATAGGGGAAAATAGTCAAAAGGAGGGTTGCGTTGGACAAAATCATACGTTGGATATGGTAATTTCGAAAGATTTAAAATGACCACTTTGTTAATGAAGGCAGTTCGCTTTGCTCGAACTTCTGCCGCCATAATATTATTGATTTCAATAGACGCAAAAATGTCATTGGCACAAATGGTTACAATAATATATTGAATTGAACCCGGCGAAAGTAATTCATTACATGAAGACACAATTTTTGATAAGAGACGAACTCATGAGTGTTTTATTGAGCAACAATCTTTGAAAACGTTATTTTGAAGAGTATAGAGCTTGCATATCCGAGCCGAAGGCGAGGTATGGAACTTCACGAGTCAAAATAACAGTTTCCAAAGCGTGTTGCTCAAAATTGTATACGAAGTAATGAATTATGAAGCAGGGTCCAATGTATAATGTCTTATTGCTATCCATCTGAAAGTTTTCTTTTTTTAATAAAACTATTTATACGGAAATGTTATTATATCAAATTTGGATTTTTGTGACTACTAATAAAAGATTTCGGTTAACGATTCCCCACTTGGAATCGTTCCCAAAATACTGGTGGCATTGCCGCGTTGCACCTCGACGCCTATTCTTTGAATGAAAAATGCTTTCGATCGAGGGTCTCCAGAAGCTTCTATAAGTATTTTTCCCAAATCATTCACAAACGCTATCGTTCCATCTCCGAATGGTCCAAGGGCTTCCACCGCAAAGGCCACGAACTCATGGTTCTGTATTATTGATTTATACTGTCTGAATTTCCCGGTCTCTGCTATGTTGGCTGCGGATCCAGCTTCCTTTGATGTGCGACTTAAATATGATGGGGCTAAAGTGTCCTTGCATGTCACATCCCATACTAGCGACTTGCTTTTTTTCCATAGGAAGATTATCATCCCGTCAGGGTGTTTGCCATCCTCGCGGATCAGACCGGGTGGCTCGAGAACGGAAGAAAAACCTGCTGAACAGAGAGCTCTTTTGATTATAGCGTTTATTGATGAGTGTCGACCATATCTCCCGGTGCTTTTGTTGCAAGATAAGCCGTGAACTCCGTTGCCACTTACTTTAGACCCACAATCTGAAAGTTGAACATTATAAACATTTTACCTCACTAGTGAAAACAAAAAGACCCTGCGTATAATCCATGATTTTCGTAGGAGGTAAACATACACGTAATGCTAAACTTTCGGATGGGGTAGGCAATAAATGTTTTTACACTTATTTTAAGGAATCGAATTTCTTTCCTTCAAATTTATTAAAATAGGAGAAAAAAAGATGACGTCTGTATTTCTGAGTGAGGATTTTACAGAAAAGAGACGATAGCATATGTCTATAAAAGTGCAAAGAAATGCAATCGTTATTTGTGAATGCTCCCTAAGAGTTATTTTGCGGAATTTTCTAACAATATAATAAAAACGTTCGAACATTTTTGTGGCATTTCACATTTGAAATCTTGTAATATTGAGCTATAGAAAATAGTCCTTGAGATCCGTTCACAAAAAGAGTTGAGTCACATATGGTCTAAGAGAAACACACTCAACTTTATTTGACACCAGCGAAGAATCGGAACACAACGACCGTTCATAGTCCTTTCCTATATTGGACACCCAGTTTCCAGTCCAGGTTTACGGCCTTTTTCGGTTGAAAATTTTCAAAAAAATGAAGAAACATATGCAAGGGACCCGTACGTATCAGAACAGATGCGGCAAACAGAGTTGATGTTACGAAGAGACTCGAACGTATTTAAGAAAATGTTGCCTTAACTCTTAAGTGTATGAAATTGCGTCCACATTAAGTTTTATTGGAAATTGCCGATAGGGCAATATTGAAAAATCCGTCCAAAGAAACGGCGTCGAAAAGGCGTTCTGAAAGCACAAAATTGACCCCCAAATATAGAAAAATGTTCTACTCAATTTTCTCTACAACATATAAAAAACCATTTTTTGGGCTAGGGTCCACCTTAGAACCGACTTAGGGCCCTAAGTAGAGGCCTCGGACACACAATTCCATAGCCAAAAATGTTTCCCTCTATTTCCTATGCAACATAGCAAAAAAAATTCTTTTTGGCTAGGGCCGGCATTAAGACCGACATGGCCCTCTTGAGCCCTAAGCACAGGCAAAAGTTTCTTTTATAAACTGTCGGTCATGCCTAGATCTTTCAAACAAAAAAAAATTTGAAAATCGGAAAAAATTTACTCGAGTTATGTACAAAAGATCAAAAATCACTTAAACGGCCCTAGCTTGATGGCACTTGGGCCGGCAGTGCCCAGATTCTATCGCATATGGTTTTTCGATTACCTTTTAGGGAAAATTTTTTTTTGAAAATCGGTTGAGTTTTACTCGAGTTATCGTGTTAACAGACGGACGGACGGACGGACATTTTTTTTATTGCTGATTCGTCATCTAAGGACCATGATCGGTGCTCCCCCCTTACTCCCGGGTCGAAATTCGACTGGTTACAAACGTCGTGGTAAACGCATAAGACCCCTTTTCGTTCTTCGTACGGGTCTAAAAAGTGACTCTTTTCACATAAGTCGCTCCAACCATTGCAAAACTTTAAAATGAGGAAGTTTTTACAATGACACGTAAGGCGCCGTACAAAAAGTATGTCACGCAAAAATGGACATTTTTTAGACCACCCTCAGCCCTGTCACACCTGTGTCAGAAGAATGTAAATTTTAGTCGTACGTTTTCATAAATTTCGTGTGGCGCAGCACGGGTCCAGACCCCGTCTCCCTTGTCGGACTCCGTCACGCTAGGCCCGAAACCCTGCCCCCCTGTGTGGGGCCATCCATAAATGACGTCCATTTTTTTCAGTGCTGCCAGCACATTTACAACGTTAATAACTCGATAAATATCCATTCTGGCGAGTCAGACATGTGTCCTACACCCCCAATCAGAGGGGGTATGTAGGGGGTAGAACACACATTTGACTCGCCAGAATGGACATTTATCGAGTTATTAACGAGCACTGAAAAAACTGGACGTCATTTATGGATGGCCCCTGTAGCGTGACTTACTTTATGAACGTCCCCTACCTTCGGGGGAGATGATGCCAGAGGGGTCTAATAATATAAAATCTTTGTATCATTGCGGGGTACAACCTCATTTAAAAATTAATTTTCGTACCCTATGACGATAACTCCATCAAGATGTCAACTAAGGGAAAAGTATCTTCTTTGGTGGTTTAGAGCTTCATGCACGGAAGTGGCCTTAAGGGGGTAATCAAAATTGCATCACTGTGAAGCCGTGAATGATAAAAATTTTCAATTATTATTATTGTATGTAAAAAGAATGAGTAATGGCTAACGCTTACGAATGAAATGTTCCTAAAATACGTTAAAGTATCCCTACTATTTCAATGAATAAAACTAAACGACAATGCGATTAAGACCTTTGGTCTTTACTGAAAATTTTTATTGAATAAATTTGAGTGGAATGGAGGTTCCTCAATTACCTCTTTACAAATGTTTGCATTGCAACAAAAAAACCCGAAGAACATTCATTATTGGACAGACAATAATATTCCGTCAATTAATCAATCACGACAGTAACGCTGGAATTATTTAGTGTTTTGAAAATATAAAATGTTATTTTAAATCAGTTACGATCGAAAATGGGCTAAGTAGAGTTGATAAAACAAATGTGTACAGTTCGAAATGTGAGTATTTAAGTTAATTAAGTTATCATTTAGACCTAATTATGAAGCCTTGATCTAAAAAGTACGTAAAGTGTAATCAGTGGGTAAGAAACGTTTCGCGAAGAATGCTGTTCATGAGATGCCCAGTAAAAGGACATTATGTGCAAACGCTATACACCACCGTACTTTTTCACTTTTTCCACCAAGTCATTCAACATTGGATTTATCAAATGAAGAGTTATGCGTGGCAGAGTAAGTACTGTATTTTGGGTAATGAACTAAAATTTTTCATTTTGCAATGTGTCTTAAGATGCTTTAATTTGATATTGCAAATCCCACTGGAATCCCCTCTTGAATTTTTTAGCATCACTCACTTCTCTTCAACACAGCCATTTGAAATCAAGGAAGCTAGTGAAGCTGTTTGGGGAAATGGGGTCGCTTCCACTTCCGTTGATTATTTTCACAAAACTATTCTCACGACAGAAACAATCCTCGTGGTGAACATGCGCACAAACATTTTTGGGAACATTAGCGTTTCATGAAGAAAAAAGTAAGTCTTCAAACCTTCAAATGTCTTGAAGTTTGAAATTCATCGGTTTTCATTTGAGTAAACAGGAAATACATTTTGATCAGGAAAAGGGAAAGAAAAAGGGTATTTTGTCATCGTCATCATACTTTACCGTTAAAAACGATGCTTTAAAAGGGACATTGTTAGCAACACTGACGGTTCTAAAACTGCAGGGAGCGCGGGAGTCGGAATATTCTCTAGGGAACTATCGATCGACAGATGGTTTTACTTAGGAAAGTTCGCCTATGTCTTTCAGGCTGAGACTTTTGCCGCACTTAGGAAGGCAGTCTCGGTAGAGACATGTGAGGAGAATCTTATAGTCTGCACTGATAGTGAGGCGATGATTAAGGCGCTCATGTCGCCAGCTAATAAAAGAGTTGAAGGAAACCCAGAACCGGATGGGACTGAGAAATCGTGAAACGCTGGTCTGGGTGCCCGGACACTCCCGCGTGGAGGGTAACGTGAGAACAGATAAACTTGCGAGGAACGGTTTGGCAACACAAGTTGCAGGCCAGAGCCTCTTATACCCCCTTTAGTCAAAACTTGACACTTCTGAATACGGTTTTTCGATGTACACAGTATGCGTATCGAATTGTGTGAGTACGTGCACAGCACATACGCAGTAAGTTCACAGAAAGGTGTGTACTCTCGTCTGCGTACTTAATGCGTGTACTTTGTACACGTTATAAATACAGCAACAAAGACAATTGTAGGAAATGTGAGCATTTTCTGTACACATGCATTCAACAAGAGTAGATAATTTCTGAGCAGTATAATCCACTGGGACCCATACCACACTCGGCGTGTGTGAAAGCGGTTAAGAGTTGGGTGAGGTCGGAATTCACTGCCTATGATGGAGGAACGCACACAAAGCGTTTCTTACCGGCGCCCAATGGAAAATGGACTAGAGAATTGCTAAACATGGACAGGGGACGCATCAAGAGGGTGGTGGGTGCGATCACTGGCCAGTGTGGATTGAGCAAGCATCTGGCTAAATTGGGACTCTCTAATGATCTCAAGTGTACCTGCGGCCTCGGTGAGGAGACGGGCGTTCATGTTATATGTAAATACCCAAAGTTTTCCTCATTGAGGCTCAGGACTCTAGGAGGTCACGTGGTTCAACCCGCAACAGTGACCAACATGGGACATGCCGCTCTGGATAGGTTGGGACTGGGATGTTTCCAAGATTTACATGATGATCGGGTAACGAAACAAAGGATCGCTAGATCTGTGTTTCATGGATTTATCAAGGTCCCACCCAAATTGATAAATATAAATATAAAAAACACTGTTTGGCAGTGTGAATGCCAATGAATTTGATTATTTTAAAGGGGACCCTTAAAATTACTTCCTTCTATTCCAAAGAAAGATCATGTCCAAAAGTTACAACGAATCATGAATCGGATGAATTGGATCGGAACTTGCAATCTATCCGATTATCACTATCATTCAGAATCGTTGGTCTAAAGATGGAATTGGAAATGGTTACTTTTGCAGCCCTTCCTTTTACTTTTCTCAAATTTCCTAACCAACCGGCCATCTTCTGTAATGGGAAGCTGTCGGAAAATTAGTAGTTTTGAACACGAAAATTATATCAAAAACTTGACTAACAGGTCCGTCGGACTTTGGAATTTGGAGGGGTATGTGGCTTAAAGTTGGTGGATGCGAGGGTACTCGTAAAGCTTTGAAGGAGTTGTAAGAGAAAAAGCTGTGATGTCATTTAAAAGAATTATTTTTATATACCAGGGGGCTGCCGCCCCCTGAGCCCCCGCTAATTCTTAGCCTGCGGCGCTTTATGTTCTTGTGGTGTTTTATTCACCTGCGGGGCTTCATGCGCCTGCCCGTTACAAAACCCGTTCCGCATCCCGTTCCACATACCGTTTCAAATCCATTTCGAAATACCGTTCAAGTGCCCGTCAAAACTCCGTCGCAGATACTTCCCAAATCATAAAAATTGATTACATTTCCAACAGCTCAACATTTTCACAAATCTTGGTGACTTCTACTCAAAAAACTCTGAGATTTTGTCAAAGAAACTGGTGGTTTATTTCTCATACACACCGCGATTTTTATCACGTTAACATTTTTCCCACTAAATCGCATATGGCCAGCAGCTTTTTAGAAGATTGTAGGGCTGTATCTCATTCACACACGAAACGAATAAGCTCAGTGGTAACTGGCTTTCCACCAAGAATATCCGGGTTCACTACTGGTGGGGAAAAATTCTGTATAGTATGAGAGTAACGTTCCTAGGCACACCCAAACTTTCTGAATGACAAATATGACGTCACCCATATTCCATGAATTCTGTGTGCAAATATCTGAGTCTGACTTCAGACGGAGATATAATTAGCACCTAATTGTAAAATGCTAGCTACCGTTAGGCGTGGTTCGGAATTCACGTTAACGTCAGGTCCCACCGGCAAATTTCAGAAGGCAGTCTGGTGCCGAAAAAGTTCCTATAACAATGTTGGATGGGGGTCCGAGTACATTTCTATGTACTCGGTTCTTATTCAGCACCAGGCTGCGTACTTGAGACATATGAATAGCCTGATAGAAGGCAGCCTGGTGCCGAAAATCTGTAAATTTCATAGAAACGGCCGATACGAATACTATACGTCGCATAAAATTCAACTTGGCACCAAGCTGCTGCTGCCCTCTATATAAACATTAAAAATCTTGAGTACGCAGCCTGGTGCCGAGTTGAAATTCATATGACGTACAGTATTTGTTACTGCCGTAACGATGACATTAACATATTTTCGGCACCAGGCTGCCATCTATAAGGCTACTCGTACAAATCAAGTACGCAGCCTGGTGCCGAGTTGGAACCGAATGCATGGCTACGTACTAGTTCACCCATCCAACATTGTTATGGGAAGTGTTCTGGCACCAGGCTGCCCAGCTTGAAATGCAAACTTCCACTTGCTACAATTTTATGAAGGCTGCGTACTTGAGATACAAGATCCAATAACTTCAGCCACTAGAAGAAAGACCAATCTAGTTCCTGAACTAACTATAATTTCGGGATCTTTTACTCAGTTCTAGAAAAATTGTTACAAAGTAGGGCTTGATTTTAAAACCATGACGTTAAGCATAAAAAATGTCTGCCGGTAAAACACATTAATGGGGCAAACCGGCATTCTAAGCCCTACTAGTATCCGCCCTAGTATACATCATAGATGGCACTGATTGATTTATTGATTTATTTTGAAAACCATTTCAGCGCTAATTACAAAGTTACTAGAACTAAAATAAGCACTTAGGCCATTCTTGTTGGGCCCATTATTGCGTTGTAGTGGTGAATGCTGGTGATGAATAGTGATGGAGTTACCCAGATCAAGAAGATAAGGTTATCTCTTGATAAGGTTTCCAGGCTGTCTCGACGATCGAGTACGGTTTTCGCCGTTGATCACCGACTCACTGTCCGAGCAAATACATATTCTTTTATCTCGCACCTGCTTTTCTGTTAGTATGCGATAACTTTCACTTTTAGCTAGAGTTTCTGACTGAAACACAGTTGCAAAGTCGCATAGATTCGCCGAAGGATTGATACTTCAATATTCAATTCCTCACAGTATATCCCTGCTCCTGCGCCTCCGTCAGTCCTCGATCCACCAGTGTACATCATCGGGTCTCCCTCTATAGGAACTTTTCCTTCTGCCCATTCTTGCCTGCTCAGCAGAACTACTTCAAAACCTCTGTCGAATTGCAATATGGCTTCGATCTGGTCACTCGGCATCTCTACTTCCCCGAATCGATTCTTCAGGTCCGCTAAGATCCCTGCGTGTCCCATTTTTCTGTATGATGCAATCCAACGACCCTGCCTGTACAGTCTGGGTTAACTGATAGCCCGGTTTTCTCGCACCACCTTTCTACCATTCGAAAGACTCTTTGCATCAACGGTCCCAAGACTTCTTCGAATCGACCTGACACTAGAAGCGCTAAATCGTCCGCAAAGCCCATCGTAATGTAGCCTGCCCTGTTCAAATCAATCAATAGGTCGTCATGTTCCACAAAATTGGCGGTAAAACACCACGTTACATTTTATCCAACTGCACCGTGGAACTACCCATGTATAGAGGGGCAAAATTCGGGTTAATAAATCCCGCAATCCTTTTACAATAAATCCTCATTTCCCTGAAGAAATCGTCGAAAATGCAGGATTTTCTGGAAACGTCAACGATTTTTAATGTGCGAAAAATTAGCTCTTTTGGTTTAATTTTTTGGCCAAATAACATTCTAAGTCGAGATGTTCCGTCATAGACCAATCTTAACTTCATCTTCAGGAAGAAACATATGCAAGGGATCCGTACGCATCAGAATAGATGTTACAATATTCGAAGGTATATTACCTTAACTCTTAAGTGTATACAATTACGTCCACATTGAATTGGACTGGAAATTGCGAAAAGGGCAATATTGAAAAACCCGTACGAAGCAACGGCGCTAAAAACCTCTCCAAACTCTTAAAATAAGCCCAGAATTCAGAACTGACCTAGAGCACTTAGGAGAGGCCTGTGACACACACTTCCAGGGACAAAAAAGTTCGCCCCTGTTTTCTCTACAACACTGCACAAAAAACCTGATCATTAAAGGAATATTCATGAAAAACCACCAAATATCGGGTAGGGTGGTTTAGCGTGAGTTTGGCCCATACTTAGGACAGTACAGTCCGAACCACTCAACATATTTTCACTAATTTAATTTTCCTGAATTTCTGATGTCCATATCTTTCCTTCAAAGCGATATAAGTGAAAAAGTTCCACAAACCTTCAAAAAATCTCAATTTTGACCACTTTTTCGACCGTAGCTTTAAACGTTTTCGACCGATTTTGCTCAAAGTCAATCTCGTAAAAAAATTTTTTGTCATCCTTCAGGAAAAAAATGATTTTGAAAATCGGATAACATTTACCCGATTTATGTAGAAAAGACGCGTTGGGCCCAAGTAGGGACTCAGTTTTAGGGCACTGGCTGAGTCCAAGGGTTTCTAATCAAAAAATTTTCTGCCATAAAACGGGAGACAGTCCTAGACCTTTCGATCAAAAAAATTTGAAAATCGGAAGAGATTTACTCGAGTTATGTACAAAAAACACGTATGTCCCTAGCATAGACTCGGTTTTAGTGCCCTAGCTAAGTCCAAGGACTCAAATTTAAAAAAGTTTCTTCCATAAATTGTCAGCCATACCCATCTTTCAATCAAAAAAAAAAAATTTATGAAAATCAGAAAAGATTTACCTGAGTTATGTGCAAAAGACCAAAAACTACTTTAAGGGCCTAGCTCGGCGGTCCTTGGGCCGACAGTGCCGAGATTCAATCCCATAAAACATATTTTTTTTATTATTATCAACAGCTTACAACCAACTGATAAATGATGAAAACTGAATATGTGAAATGAGTGAATGAGTGAGTGAGTGAGAGTGAGAAAGAATGAGTCTGTGAGAGTTAAATGAATATTAGTCGAAAGGGGAATGAATAACAATAGAGTTAGTAGAGTTGAGATGAGATTTAAGCAAGTGAAATGAATGAGTGTGAAAGTGAATTAGTGAGTGAATGAGTGGGTGAAAATCAAATAGCTTATTCGAGATTTAGATGAATGAAAATAGAATTATGAAATTAATAAGAATCAAAAGCTGAAATGTGGCTAGCGACATAAACCAAGAACTTAAAAAAACAACAAATTGTGCGAATAGGAAAAGTGAGTCGAGACAATGCTCGAATCCGTCAGAAACCAAGTCACAGCTAAGACTCGATGAGAGCTGAATGTGAATTTGATGAGAGTCGGACCCGCTTACGAAAAACGCCCCTGGAAGATGAATTGTCAAGCAATGAAGCAAACCTGTTGAACTCGATGGATATGTTGTTAACGGGTTCGTAATAGCCATACGCTGTGCGATGTTTTTTTATCACCAGATAGTCAGGATATCGCAGCACTCTCTCAGGAACGTCAATAACGAACAAGTCTCTAAGACCCGGTGAATCTACGTGTCCATGCAAAATATCGTAGGCGAAGAAGACGCACTGATTAATACGTCTTCTAGCAAGCGTTTCAATACCTAAAGTGTGGCATCTGCTTAAGTAAGGTGGTTGCCGATAGTTGGAATCCCTGTTTACCGATCTACGTAGAGCATAAATCACAAACTGTTTCTGAACAGATTCAATTTTTGCTCTGTGTGTGGCGCAGTAAGGGAACCAAACCATGGCAGCATATTCTAAATGTGACCTAACGTGAGCGAAGTATCGAACATCACGAAATTCGTAACAAATACGCTTCAAGAAACCTAACACGGCAAAAGCTTTAGAAACGATGGAATCAATGTGATAGCTAAAGCTCAGGTTCTCATCGTTCTCAGGTTCGATTTCCTTTCAGGGAAAAAAAGTTTTTGAAAATCGGTTGACTTTGACAGACGGACGGACGGACATTTTTTTTATTGCTGATTCGTCATTTAAGGACCATGATCGATGCTCCCCGGTCGAAATTGGGGTGGTTACAAACGTCGTGGTAAACGCATAAGACCCCTTTTCGAGGAACTTCGTTCTTCGTACGGGTCTAAAAATTTATGAAAATCGGAGAAGATTTTTACTCGAGCTATGTGCAAAAGACCAAAAACCACTTAGACGGCCCTAGCTCATTGGCCCTCGGGCCGACAGTGCCCAGATTCAATCCCAAAAAAGATTTTTCAATTACCTTTCAGGGAAAAAAAAGTTACTGAAAATCTGTAAAGTTTTACTGAAGTTATCGCGATGACAGACGGACAGATGGACATTTTTTTATTGCTGATTCGTCATCTAAGGGGTGTCAATTCGGGTGGTTACAAACGTCGTTCTTCGTACGGGTCTAAAAAGACATATCATGGCATCCCTATGTTTTAGACCTGTTTTCATCAGAGACATTTTCCATTGACATTAAAAGCTTTAAGCTTTCAAATTATTTTTTTCATCTTATAGGGCACTTTGCGAGCTTTTAACTTCTGGGATATTATTTGGTATTTTTGCAAGAAACATTCAATTTAAAAAAAAAATTCAAAATTTTCGTCAAGTTTTATTACCACTTATATACTCAATAGATATCTTTGTCGGGAAGACACGAACTTTTCATAAACGCGACTAGAAAAATAAAGAAAACTCTGTTCAAGTCGACCTCTTGCTTTCGATTTAATCTAAATGACAAGGAGAAGTAAACGACTTCCCAAAAATCGTGTGAAAGGTTTTTTATTAAACTCAAAGATTTTTTATGATTTTCTAAAGTTTGTTCGAAGTTTTTTTTAGCTTGTTACAGGATTTTTGAGAGTCGTTTCCCCCTCGGATACGAGTATTTTGAAAATAACGCTTTTTCTTGTAAATTCACGCAAACAAAACTAAAAAACTCTCAAAATTGAATAAAAAAATGTTACCTTCAACGAGATAAAACGGATAAAACCGTCTTGTCTCAATGATTCACACACGCTTTTTTAAAACTTACAGCACAAAAAGTCACAGGTAAACGTTCTAGTACAACCAAATTGCAAATAACACAAACGTCAACAAAATTTTTCCTTTGCCGTGGGTTAGACGTCGAAAGCATTTTGGCAATCGTGATATCATAAAAAAATATTTTTTATCACATTTTCATCTGTTGTGTGTAAACTACAACTCCACTATGAGTGGAATTACTAGAGTTTCATCTCTGCTTGTGCGAAATGCCAATCAAATGGTATGATGTTATAAAATTTCAAAACACTAGCGACTTTTTCCTCCGTTGTTATGTAACAAAATAAATTATCTTTTGAATTATGAATTCATTTGTTGCATCTACAGACAACTATATCCTTTCGTCCTTGATGTGACGCTGTGTTGAGTGTTTTTGATCACTTTCTAGTGACTATTATGATTTGTATTTTGCGTGCTGCGGCTTAAAACGTTTCGTCTATGACATTAATTTGTTTCCCTTTTTTACAGTTGCGCGTTTCACCAGTCGCAGCTCGAAACTTACATTCTTCTCATCGTCCACACAGTGCAAAGGTGAACTCCGATGCGATTTCCAAGGAATATCCAGTCGTTGATCATGAATTCGATGCCATTGTTGTCGGAGCTGGTAAATTGTTTGGCAGTTGTTTCTAGGAATGTCAAATCGATAATAAAATCTTATTTGCGGCTAAAGGTGGAGCTGGTCTTAGAGCAGCTTTCGGTCTTGTGGCTGAAGGATTCAAAACTGCCGTCATCACCAAATTATTTCCAACCCGTTCACATACAATTGCCGCCCAAGGTGGCATCAATGCAGCCTTAGGTAACATGGAGCCTGACGATTGGAAATGGCATTGCTATGACACCGTAAAAGGTTCCGATTGGTTGGGTGATCAGGATGCAATTCATTACATGGCACGAGAGGCGCCGAAAGCTGTCATCGAGTTGGAAAATTACGGAATGCCATTCTCGCGCACAAAGGAAGGAAAAATCTATCAACGCGCATTTGGCGGACAGAGTTATAACTATGGCAAAGGTGGACAGGCACATCGATGCTGTGCAGTCGCTGATCGTACTGGACATTCGCTGCTTCATACTTTGTATGGTCAATCGTTGAACTACGATTGCCATTATTTTGTAGAATATTTTGCTTTGGATTTAATCTTTGAGGATAACGTTTGCAAGGGTGTTATTGCCATGTGCATTGAAGACGGTTCAATTCACAGGTGAGTAATTAAAATTTTAGAATATCATAGTCCGGTGGGTGCTGGTCGGCGAAAAGAAGTGAAAAATCAGTTTTCAAGCTAACATTCGAAAAACAATTGCAATTTCCTAAAAATTTTAGATTTTCGAAATTTCTTGTTTGAAGCAACAATTTCGAATTTCGAAAAAATTTTGCAATCTTGAAAAAAAAATTTTGAATTTCGAAAAAATTTGGAATTTTCGAAAAAAAAGTTTCGTTCTAACGAAATTTTAAATTTGAGACTTTAAACCACGTGATTTACTTGCTGAGTGAAATATTTTTGAACAAAATCTCGTGACCGCTTCTAACTACAGTGCGACAGTCGTATCATCTTTGTTGCATTATCATCGGAAAATCATAGTAACGCAAATGAAGTGTGTTCTGATTTCGCGATTTTTTCTCCGAAACCCCTACAAGTCTTCTCCATGAAAATGTTGGTAAAAAATGAAGAAAAACCTTCCAATTCGAAAGAAAATCGTTAAAATTTCCTTAAATGCTTCAAAAAACTTTCAAAATCTTTTTAAATAAAGAGATACATGTCGCTATAAAAGACACCAAGCACGGTAAAGCATTCGGCTCGAGTGAGATGTTCCCAGAATTTCCGAGTAACTACGGAAAAAACACAAAATTGTGGCTAACAAGGTTCTACACCAATATAATTAACACACAGCGCATTCCGAACGAACTTAAGAAAACTAAAGTAGTAACAATTCTAAAACCGGGAAAAACTGACGACGTAGCGGCGAACTACCGATAGCAATGCTAAGCGTTTTTTATAAGCTGCTAGAGAGACTCCTGTACAATCGAATTAGAAATATGGTCGACTCAAACCTGCCACATGAACAAGCAGGTTTCAGAGCTGGTAGGAGCTGTTGCGATCAAGTGCTAGCCCTAACAACATCATCATCATCATCATCATCACACTTTATAGACCGTTTGTACCTTTCGGTGTGAGGTCTTTACTACTGACCATGGACCACCCTTCTCCATACCCCCCTATCCTGTGCCAAGGAGATGGTTTGTTCGCCTATAGAAAGTCCCCTAACTTCTAAATCGGATTTAATTGAGTCTATAAACCTTCTCCTTGGCCTACCCCTGGGACGCACACCCGGGACTTGAGCATCCAATATCCTCTTTGGTAGCCTGCTATCACCCATCCTCTGAA
>CM055403.1:128207481-128226904 GCA_029228625.1 Pseudolycoriella hygida
AATGTCTACGCAGTCCGGAGGAAGCCTTCCGAAAGCTTCGCTGAATTTTGACATAAAGCGAGACTTAACTTCCTCGTCCCTGAATTTTCCCACACGAAATTTCCGAACCACCACTTTTTTCCTTTTAGCCTGACAGAGTTTACTAACAGAGAGATGGGTACCCAAAAGGCAGTGGTCTGAGCCAAATGTGAAACCCCTGAAAACACGTGTGTTCCTGACTTCCTGTCTCCTGTCCTGCTCTATAACCATGTAATCAATTATTGACTTGTGCCCCAAACTATTATTAACGTAAGTGTACCGATGGACCCACCTATGCCTAAAGAAAGAGTTGGTTACTGCCAGTCCATTGAAATCGCAGAAATCCAACAACCGCTTCCCGTTTGAGTTTAAAACATCCTCCCCGAATTTGCCCATTACCCTTTCATAGCCGCCACTGGTCTTACTGTTTCCTATTCTCGCGTTGAAATCCCCCAACAGAATCACACACTCACTACCTTTTTTGCTGACAACATCCCCTAACTGCTCGTAAGAGGTGTCAAGATCGCCAGCACTGCTACCCTCGCACGGGCTATAAACACTAACCAGCCGATAAATACCTCCTGTCAGCTTAATGGAGACCCACATGATCCTTTCACTTACATACCGCACGCCCAAAACAAACTTTTCTAATTCCCTTTTGATAGCCATTCCAACTCCCCAGTTCGCCCTACCAGACTGAACACCAGACGAAAACACTTTATAACCGCCCACCAGTTCTTCGCGCCGCCCTTTCGTCCTAATGTCGCCCAACGCTAATATATCTACACCATAATCCATTGCCAAGTCCACCAACTCACCCTTGCGACCCCTAAAACCCCCATTAACGTTTAGACTTCCAATAAACAAACCATCAACCTTTTTACATTGCCTGACCGTCAACGATGGGGTACCGTTCGAGTCCCGCATTGGTCGTACCCCGTGACCAACACTCGTCCGAGGCTGCCTATGACCGGTTTTACCAATAATGAGTACAGTGGGACGGCCTGGTAAGCCGAACCGCACTGGAAGTTCAAGCCTCAATGGGGACATCACACACGTGCCTGAGATGCTAAGCGCAAGCTCATTTATTTTTGCCAAAAAAGAATTGCTATATGAAAAGCGAAGAAGTTAACCGTAACCGTAGACAAACACCTACTTGAAATCCTATACCAAAATCACAAACACAAAACGCCGATTGTTTTGCATGAAGAAAACAAAACAAACACCCGAAAAACGCTGTAACTTTGAGGTTATGTGAGCACTACGTTGCTTGAAAAGAAAATGCAGATTTTAATTGATACCTAAAAAAGTTACAAAAACACACACTAATTTAACTTAACTTATTTACGAGAAACTGTGATTTAAAACGCGAAGAGGGCAAAAAATAAACGAAACTTACTCAGAGCAAAACAAACACGTCCATATCTGCCGCCATCTTGACTTGAGCCCTAACAACGCACATCCAAAATTGATTCGAAAAGAACATGAAAAAAGCGTCTGTGTTCATCGATCTGAAATCAGCGTTACGACACTGTTTGGAGACAAATTAAATTGCGATGCGTTCATTAGCCTGGTCAATGAAATGCTTAGTAACAAAGATTTCACTGTGTATATTAACAATGACAAAAGCACCAGGTGCACACTAAACAACGGCTTCGCACAAGGATCAGTGCTCACCCCGCTATTATTCAACGTCTGCCTTAGCGACATACCAGCCACAACAAGCCGAAAATTTATGTACGCTGACGATAACACACTTGCTTTCCAAGCAAAGAGCTTTGCGGAATGCGTGGAAAAGCTATATACCGACCTGGCAATTTTGGAAAAATATCTCAAAAGGTGGAGTCTTAAACCGAATCCAGCAAAATCCGAATCTATTTCTTTCCACCTGGTTTATCGAAAAGCTTATTACATAATAAAGGTATCCTTCTGTGACCAAAAAGTCAGACATAACCCGCACCCGAAGTATCTCGATGTCACATTGGATCCATTAGATCGGACACTAACATAAAAGAAGCACTCTGAAAACACTGCAGCTAAAGTGAAATCTCGCAATAACATAATTCACAGGCTCTGTGGGACCACCTGGGGTGCTGACGCAGAGACGTTACGTACATCTGCCCTGGCGCTAGTTTTTTCCACTGCGGAATTTTGCTCACCGGTATGGCTGAACAACTCGATAGCGCAGTGGTTAACACGTCTGCTTGCTACTACGAGATTGAGTTGCCAGTGCGTTGGTTCGAAACTCAGCCGCAGACGGATTTGTACCGATTACCGATTGTTAGATTCGTATACAAAACAAAACTGATTGAATTGTTCAAGTCAATCGTTCAAGTGCAGTGCCATCGTACCATCGAACCGGTATTTTACTCCTACTAGTTTCGCTCCTAGTTACATCCCATAGATGGGTTTGTCGCACAACTTAACACTGGCACAGTTAAACTTTCCGGTAATGAAACGATCTCAAAGAAAGTAGAACCACAAACAGCGAAAACTAGTAAATAATAATGATCTAGCCTGTAACCCTTCATGGGTTGTAAGGCAGATTATTATTATTATTATGGCTGAACAGCGCGCATGTCAACATAGTCGACAGGCAACTAAACGAAACCTTTCGAACAATAAGTGGTTCGGTGCAATCCAGGATGCGACCCAGGATGCGATTGTGGAGCTGCAATTCAGACAATGAAACACATCGTTTCGGAATGTCCACTCAGAGCATATCCTGGAAACTTAAGTGAAGCCACCCCTGACGCAATCGAATGGATAAAGAAACTAGACCTCCAACTATAAATGTGATATATGTAACGTGATTAATGTAAACTGGTAATGTAAACTTTTGTGATATTTTTGTATTTGTACTGCAGATCGGAAACACATACGCTAAATAAATAAATTGTAAATCCTCAGAAAATACTTGGAAATCACCTGACGATTTTCTTTTCGTTGATCTAAAAATTAGGCGTGTGAATGTACAGAATAGTTAGGGCTTCACAGAAATCTGTTTTATTCCTTGAAGAAATCGCAGGGGTTTGAATACATTATTATTCGATTTTCAGATTCCGAGCAAACAGTACTGTTCTGGCCACGGGCGGCTATGGGCGTGCATACTTCTCTTGTACGTCAGCTCACACATGTACTGGAGATGGTACAGCCATGGTTAGTCGACAGAATCTTCCATGCGAGGATATGGAGTTCGTACAATTTCATCCAACAGGTAACGTAAGTCTGTAAAAAGTTATGACAATTTTACGAATAAAAAAAACGATAGGAATCTACGGTGCCGGCTGCTTGATAACTGAGGGATGTCGTGGTGAAGGTGGCTATCTTATCAACTCAAAAGGTGAGCGTTTCATGGAACGCTACGCTCCAGTTGCCAAAGATTTAGCGTCACGTGACGTTGTGTCACGCTCGATGACAATAGAAATCCGTGAAGGACGTGGTATTGGCCCGAGAAAGGATTACGTTCACTTGCAACTGCATCACTTGCCTCCAGAGCAACTGGCTCAACGATTGCCCGGCATCTCAGAGACTGCTATGATTTTCGCTGGTGTAGATGTAACCCGAGAACCCATCCCAGTTATACCAACAGTACATTACAACATGGGTGGTGTACCTACGAATTATCGAGGTGAAGCGTTGACAATAGACAGCACAGGAAAGGATACGATCGTCCCGGGATTGTATGCAGCTGGTGAAGCTGGTTGTTCATCTGTGCATGGTTAGTGCTCACCCCCTTCTCCCTCAAAAGGAAAATTATAATCGCTTTCTCTACAGGGGCTAACCGACTTGGTGCTAATTCATTGCTCGATTTAGTTGTATTCGGCCGAGGTGTTGCCAAGACAATTGCGGAAAAACACAGACCTGGCGAAAAAGTGCCTGAAGTGAAGAACAACGCTGGCGAATTTTCGGTAGCAAATCTGGACAGAATTCGCTACAAAAATGGAACAATCAAAACAGCTGATCTTCGGCTGAAGATGCAACGCTGTATGCAAGAGCACGCCGCTGTGTTCCGTGATGGTCCGGTACTTATTGAAGGAGTAGAACAAATGAAGAAAATTTTCAAAGAATTCGAAGACGTTGTTGTGATTGATAAGTGAGTTGATTGAATGATTTGAACCATCAAACGTTTCATGAAATTAACTTTAGGACGCTGGTGTGGAATTCAGATCTGGTTGAGACTTTAGAACTGCAAAATTTACTAAGTAATGCTATGGCCACGATTGTCGGAGCCGAAAATCGAAAAGAGTCACGAGGTGCGCACGCTCGAGAAGACTACCAAACTCGAATCGACGAATATGTAAACAATCGTTGAAGACATGTTGTCGAATTGACTTGTGAATTGCTTTCGTTTACTTCCAGGATTACAGCAAGCCACTCGAAGGCCAAACGAAGAAATCCATGGACCAACATTGGCGTAAACATACGCTGGCCTGGGTAGAACCCAACGGCAATGTTCGCATCGATTACAGACCAGTCATTGATAAAACGCTTGATGATGAAATGAAGACGGTACCCCCAGCCATTCGATCGTATTAAGTCAACGAGTATTTGTTCAAAGGCCAACCCAAAATTTTGGCTTTTTTCCGTGTGGTGCTACAAAATTACATTTACTTCATTTTCAGTACAATTTGTAGATTCTGACTCGGATACGCACCTCAAATGAATGTATTTTTTTTGTTCACGTACAGAAAAGCGAATAAGAAAATAAATCAGCAGATAGCTGGGACATAATAATTCATTTGCTTGTTTTCTAATTCGACTGATAGATTAGATTAGTGGGTGTAAACATGAGGTCTACTTAGCACCCAATTAGTGAGGTGTGTGACGCCTCACGTGTCATCTCATCCACACTAAATTCAGCTGATTCTGAGCCGCAACCGTCTACAGAGTTCGTACCCAAGTGTTAGGGGCCATTCATAAAGTACATACACAAAAAATAACTATTTTTAGACGCCCACCGCCCTCACAGTTGTTAATGTACCCAATGGAATAGATTTTTCCAAGTTGGGTTGAGAACAACAGTAGATTGCTCCTGAGTAACTTTCCCAAAGGGATAGAATAAATCAAAATTTTCTCTGTCTAAAACTTTGTGTGTGTTTAAAAGTCCACAATTTTCCATCGAGTCGCATTTGGTGAAGGAATTGACTTTAATTCGATGAGTGTAAGCGGATATTTCCGAAACGTTTCAGTCGTCTGTTCTTGAAAGATGGAAGCTAGCTCCCTGAACAGGTAAAAACGAAGCCGAGAGAAGCATGAAACCGACCAATAAAAATTACTTAAATCTCAAAAGGCGAATTGCCAAAAGTTTATAGCTTCGTTGTTCGCTCCCAAGGATTACAAAAAAAAAAAAAAAAAATGTTTCCAGAACCGAGTGAAGGAATGCCAAAGGAAAATGTAAAACAAACCTCTCCTATGTGCTTCAGGCTATAATATTTTTAAAATTTGGATTTCTAAATTCTTCTTAGGAGGTTGGTGAAATGTGAGGCAGGTAACGAAAAAATTGTATCTTAAAATCTGACCTTATAAAGTCATTAAAAAACATATGCAAGGGACCCGTACGTATCAGAATAAATGTGGCAAACAGAATCGAACGTATTTAAGGAAAAATTGCCGTGAGCAAAATATTGAAAAGCCCGTCCGAAGCAACGGTGTAAAAAGCTCTTCCGATAGCACAAATTTGACCCCCAAGACAAAAATGTTCACCTTACTTTCTCTACAACATAGCAAAAAACCATTTTTCGAGCTAGGGTCGACCTTAGGACCGACCTACTGCTCTAAGTAAAGGCATCGGACACATTTAGATTAGATTGAAGGTGTGAGGGGGGTCAAAATAAATTTGACAGGAACCTAGACAATTTGTCCTTTGTTCCCTTGCCCCCTCCTTTCTTCGTTTAAATAAATAAAATAATACAATTTCACAAAGAAAGATATGTTTAAAAAGTGAAAAGTTATGTCAGCGTCATATCCATGTGATTGTGTGTCTTGTCATGGTGTTTATGTGTTGTGTCTGTATCCTTGTAAATCCATATCCGTGTGATGCCTATGTACCAGTTCACTACCAGTCAAGGCTTCTTGTCCTTTTAAGGAAAAAGGCCAAATCCTGGACCTTCAATTTATCAATTGTAAGGTCAGGTAGGCTTATTTCTGGTTTGCCCAAGATCCGTTGTCTATTGCTTCTGTATCTTGGGCAGTCACTGATAACGTGGAAACCAGTTTCTTCATCATTTGAGGTTGTCTACAGATCCTATAACATTGAGATATTTGTTAAGTCCGCAGTGTCCTGTCAGAACTTCAACAACTCTCTTGATGTTAGGTCTATCAAGGTTCAATAAGGAATCACTGAATTCCTTTAGAGGTTTTTTACAAAAAATTTTTGTGTGCTTCCCTCCATCGTACCTCTCCCAAGCAATCCCATGCTGTTTAACAAGCCAGTTTTTTACGATGCGTTTTCTTTCTGATTTCGATATACCGCAGAAGGGTTCTGGCCCTATCGGCCCCTCATTTGCTCCCTTGTCTGCTAATTCGTCAGCCTTCTCATTGCCCTGAATACCAGAGTGAACCGGCACCAACAGGATTTTCACTTCATTGTTCTTGTTGACTAGCTCATTGAGAGCTTTCTTGCATAGGCGCAACGTTGCCGATCTGACGATGGGGGATTCCAGTGCTTTAATTGATGCCTGGCTATCCGAGTAAATATAGAGCTCCTTAAAAGTCTCGGTACTGATCAGTTCGAGTATTGCTATGAGCTCCGCTTGCATTACAGTGGTAAAACAGCCGAGTGGTATATAACCTTCAATACCGGCTTGTTCACTGATGTAGCGAGCTCCAGACAGTCCTTGTGTCTTGGATCCGTCTGTATAGCTCACTAGACCATCTTCCGGGGGATAGATTTTTTCCCCACCTATCCATTTTTGTCCACTCGGTATGACCCATGTAAAATTATCATCCAATATCAACATAGTCGAGATCTGGTCACTCCTCATCAGAAGAGTGTAATCGTTTATTAGATTCCTAATTTCCATGTGTCCTTTAGCCGAGATCGGTACCAAAAATCCATTACATTGAATGTTGAGTGCTGAGCTGAATGCTGTAGATTTTACGAATAGGTCAAGCGGTGGGATAGAAAGAAGAACTTCTAGTGCTCTTGTGGCAGTGGTGACTTTCACTCCAGTCATGCACAAACATGCTAGTCTCTGGAGTTTTCTAGTCTCTTTTTGTTGTTTCTAGCTGCACCCTAGGCCACCAGACAATGCATCCATGACAAAACATTGGTCCTACAACAGCTGTATAGATCCACCAGATAGCTTTAGGGGAAAGGCCCCAGGTTCTTCCGAAGGCATTTCTGCACATCCAGAAGATACCAATCGCTTTGTCCAGCTTGTCATTTAGATTGCATTACATATGTCATTCTATGGTCGAGGGTGACCCCTACGTATTTCACCCTAGGGTGAAGTATTTCCCCAAAGAATCTAAAACTTCCTAGCACCAGTTCATTAATCTTGTGTTTTCTTTTGAAAAGTATTAACTTTGTTTTTTCTGGATTTAGTCGGAGTTCTTTTTCCTTACACCATTCTTCTACTACTTTCAACACCCCTCTCATCAGATCCCCCAGGGTTGTAGGGCATATTCCTCCAATGAGGACGGAGACATCATCAGAATAACCTTGGGTAAAAATTCCAGATTGATTGAGCTTGACCGTAGAGAGTCTATTACCATACACCAAAGTATGGGTGATAATATTCCCCCTTGAGGGCATCCCCTGGTCACACCCAGACTGGTTGTACCGCAAATACTTGCTTCCACAGTTCTACATCCAAGCATTCAATCCATCTCACAGCTATGTCCTCTTGTCAAATGGTGTGTTAAGCGCAATATAGTACTCCTTATGTACCTTAGCCTCTGTCCACCTACTCCTACATCCTATCCTACCCGTGGTGACACCTGTTATAGTGAGCAACCCCACGAACGATCAGGTAACCAACCCTGGTGTAGTAGTGTGGGTCACTTAGCTGAAGGATGAGGGGGGCTGTCTTCGGGTAGTACCTAGACGCTACGTTGAGAGAGGGCTGAAGACAGATAGGCGCTATCAAGATGGGATGGCGGCTTAGCATGGTGGCGAAGGATCTCGACGGTAAGAGACAACGGCAGCATGCAAAGTCCTAGTCAGATGGACTACCATCATTCACCAGTGCCACGGGCACATTAAGACCAACGCCAGTGCGGTCTTAATTACGGCATACTGGCAAAGCATTGAACACGGACAAAGAATATCGACCAGCGGATGAAATTTTAGACAAGGGCTGACAACTGTGGTATTCCACTACCTTAATAAGGAAAGGTGACATCTTCACGAAACGGCTAGTGGGCTAATATCATGGTTGCCCCCGTCCCGGTAAAACCTTGGCAGGCCTCCAAGTACGTTCGAAAGCTCGTCCTGTGAAGGACCGTGTCAACCCTAGCATGGCCTCACTGCTTGCATAGATAACCATGAGATCACGAAGGTAACTACACAATCGAGTTGGAGATAGCGGCTTGGAGGGGGGACCCAACAGCATGGAATTAGGAAAGGAAGGGAAGGAGTTAACAGAAAATCAACAAGAAAATCAACAGGGAAATCAGCAGAGGAAATCGGAGGATCAGCGGATGGATCAATCGAAGGTTCAGCTATTTGACGTGTTCGCAAGACGATCGAAAGTGGCGAGGTCGCCCCCGGGAAGGGAAGCGAGAAGTATAGAGGTTATCCACACAGACGTTCTCCACAACGACGACAACGATGAACCAAAGCAGACAAAATTGGAGCTAGTTAAAAAGATGGTGAAAGAGTTACACGAATTTATACAAAATAAAAATAACGTGCACAAAGACATTAAGACGAAGGTGATCAGCATTCGAGCCTGCCTAAACGAAGTGGAACAGGAAGATAAGCCGTGGAGGATGCGGAGATTCGAAGCAAATTACAAGAAGGCGAGAGCAGGCATTGAAGTCGGCGAAGTTACTGAAGTTGGCGAAGGTATCGAGGTGCTAGCCACCCCGCTCTCGACAAAAAGAAGACAAACACCGGATATTACGCCCACTCCAAGAAGCGCGGCAAAAAGGAGTAAAAGGGACAGGAGAAACAATGAAAGGACCACAAACAGACTGGATGCACAAACACCGAAGCCCAGTATAAGCGAGTGGAGAGAGGTGAGAAAAAAGAAGAAAGGGAAGAGCGAGAAGCAAAAGCTTAGAAGTCTGAGACCTAACGCTGATGCTCTAATAGTGGCGGCAGAAACAGGAATGACGTACGCCGATATCCTCAAAAAAATTAAAGAAGACCCAGACCTCAAGGACCTGGGTGAAAATGTCTCGAGAATAAGACGAACGCAAAAAGGCGAAATGCTGTTTGAACTCAAGAAGGGCCCAGAAATTAAAAGTGCAGATTATAAAGAACTAGTCAAGAAGTCACTGGGCGAAGCAGCAAAAGTGAGAGCGTTGTCCCACATGACCACGATTGAATGTAGGTATATGGACGAAATCACGACAAGCGAAGACCTTCGAAAAGCCCTGAAAGAGCAAGGTAATTTAAATGACGAGATAGATTCCATGACGATACGTATGAGAAAAACGAGAGACGAGCTCCAAACGGCGGAAATAAAACTTTCAGTGGACGCAGCGATTAAGATTCTGAAAATCGGCAAGATAAAGGTGGGCTGGTCCGTATGCCCGTTGAGGGAAACCCAGCAGTTGGAAAGGTGTTTTAAGTGCATGGACTTTGGACACCAAGCAAGGAACTGCAAGAACGAAGATAGATCCAAGTTGTGCAGGAGATGTGGGGGAGAAAACCACCTAGCAAGAGATTGCACGAAACCACCAAAATGCCTGCTGTGCACGTCAGAAAATGACCACGTGACGGGTGGAGCGAGATGCCCAGTCTATAAACAGGCGCTTAAATCAAAGACGGGACAAGAATGGAAGTGATCCAAATAAACCTTAATCATTGTGACATGGCACAACAACTTCTTTGGCAAGCCACAGCGGAGCAAAAATGTGACGTAGCAATTATTGCAGAACCGTACCGAATTAATAAAAACAACGGTAACTGGGCTGTTGACAGAGCCGGGATGGCCGCAATATTGACGACGGGAAAGTATCCCATACAAGAAGTTGTATCAGGCACCCACGAAGGATTCGTGATTGCGAAAATTGACGGAGTGTATATTGTCAGCTGTTATGCACCACCAAGATGGACGATTGAACAGTTTGAACGAATGTTAGACTTACTCACAGGAGAGCTAACGGGATTAAGCCCAGTCAACATTGGAGGCGACTTTAACTCATGGGCAGTTGAGTGGGGCAGTAGATTTACAAACGAAAGAGGCTTCATTCTACAAGAAGCGCTAGCTAGACTGAATGTGGTTCTGGTAAACGTGGGAAACACAACTACTTTCCGCAAGAATGGACGAGAGTCGATTATTGACGTGACATTCTGTAGTCCAACACTAGTACCCAGTCTGAATTGGCGAGTGGATGAAAGCTACACATACAGCGACCACCAGGCATTGAGGTACACTTTGAAAAAGAGTACGGTGGCGGCAAGGCAGATGAATCAAGCAAGAGAGCGGAGATGGAAGACGAGAAATTTCGATCAAGAAGCTTTCAAGGAATACCTCCAATCAGAAGACGAAGGCGTTGAGAAATCGGCAGAAGAATTGACGAAAGTATTGGTGCATGCATGCGACGTAGCGATGCCAAGAAGGATAGAACCGAAGAATAAACGAAAATCGGCATTTTGGTGGAACGACGAAATTAGGCTCTTGCGCGCAGACTGCTTCATGACAAGAAGGAGGATGCAGCGGGCCAAAAGTGAGAGTGCCAGAGCCGCGAGGCGAGACGAACAGCGTACGGCAAAACTAACATTAAAGCGGGTAATCCGAGCTAGCAAGAGAAACTGCTTTAAGAAGCTGTGCCAGGAAGCTGACGCAAATCCATGGGGAAACGTGTACAGGATAGCGATGACAAAAATTAGAGGGTCATCAGTGCCAAAAGAAAGTTGTCCTGAGAAGCTAGGAGCCATAGTGAGAGGGCTATTCCCGCAACATGAACAGGTCGCATGGCCGCAAACTCCTTACGACGATGAAATTGAAGACAGACAGGACCGGGTGATCACTATAGAAGAGATTCAGACGGCTGTCAAAAAGCTGAAAAATAACAAGGCGCCAGGACCAGATGGAATCCCCAATGTAGCTTTGAAGACGGCGGCATGCATAAAGCCGGACATGCTCAGATTGACATTGCAGAAGTGCCTCGACGACGGAAATTTTCCTGATATATGGAAGAAACAGAAACTGGTCCTACTACCAAAACCAAGGAAACCACAAGGTGAACCATCATATAGACCTATATGTTTGCTGGATGGTATGGGAAAACTGCTGGAGGCCATGATCCGGAACAGATGACACAAAAACACAGAGGGTGAGCACGGACTGTCAGACGACCAATTCGGATTTCGAAAAGGAAGATCGACGATCGAAGCAATAGAAAGAGTTATGGAGATTGCCGACAAGGCGCGAAAGAAAAAAAGAACAGGGAACCGCTTCTGCGTTATAACGAAGATAGACGGTGAAAATGCCTTTAATAACGCAAGCTGGACGGAGATAGCTAAGGCAATGCATGCTATGAGAGTCCCCGATTTCCTCTGCAGGGTAATGAAAAGCTATTTCGAACGACGGGTGCTAATGTACGATACCAGGGAAGGGAAAAAGATGGTAGACATCACAGCTGGTGTGCCACAAGGATCCATATTAGGACCAACGCTGTGGAATACGATGTACGACGCAGCGCTGCGGCTGCAGCTGCCAAGATGGGTTACGACGATTGCTTTTGCCGACGACCTAATTTTCATAGTTATCGGAACGTCAAAGTTGGAGGTGGAAGTCGTCACGAAAGAGGCGGTGGAAACTGTAGAAAGTTGGATGACAATGGCTAAACTGAAGCTGGCCCATCAGAAAACCGAGATCATGCTCGTGAGCAATTGTCGGAAAACTGAGCGGATTGTAATGAACATCGAGGGGAACGAGATCACATCCACTCGCCAGCTAAAACACCTGGGAGTCATGTTAGACGATCGTGGAAACTTTAATGCCCACGTAGATTATACGTGCGAAAAGGCAATGAAAGCCAATGCAGCACTGGCCATGATAATGCCGAATGGGTTTGGACCGCGCAGCAGTAAAAGGAGGCTCCTAGCAAGTGTTACCCTATCGATACTGCGCTACGGGGCACCAGCGTGGATAAGGGCGTTAGACACAAAGAGGAACCGTAGGAGGTTGATAAAAACCCAGAGGTTGTCAAGCAGAAGGGTAGCAAGCGCATACAGAACGATTTCCTCGGAAGCGGTATGTGTGATAGCCGGAACGATGCCTATATGCATAATGCTGATGGAAGACAGTGAATGCCACAGACTGAAGGAAAGGGGGGGCCAAAACACCAAAACAGTGAGGGCACAAGTAAGAGTCGAATCACGGAGTCAATGGCAGCGAGAGTGGGACTCCGCGGAAAATGGAAGGTGGACTCATAGGCTTATCCCGGACGTAACCACATGGGTAAATAGGGAACACGGAGAGGTTAGCTTCCACCTGACGCAGTTCCTGTCGGGTCATGGGTGCTACAGGAAGTACCTGCATAGGTTTGGACACGCGGAATCACCTTTCTGCGTGACATGCGTTGAAGAGGAAGAAACCGCAGAGCACGTTGTGTTTGTCTGCCCCCGTTTTGAACAGGAGCGATGTGAACTGATAGCCGCGAGCAGGCCAGACGTAAACGCCGACAACATAATATCGGAAATGTGTCGCGACGAAGAAGTGTGGAAAGTAGCGGACAACGCAATTGCGAAGATAATGGTGAAGCTACAAAGTGCATGGAGAGACGATCAACGAAGACTGGCAGTTGATCTGAGAAAGCAGGTGCGAAAGCACAGCCCCTCCCCGAAGTAATGCTGTGAGGCGGTTCCGGGGAGACGAGAGCGTGGCGATCAAGGAAGGAGGTTTTAGTTGGTAAAAATCCAACACTACCTGGGTCCAGGAGGACCAGGTGCCTTTTGAAGGTTTCCTCACCCTTGAGAAAAAAAAAAAAAAAAAAAAACAGCTATGTCCTCTGTTTGCCTTTCCCTGACAGCTTTCTCAATTACATCGAAGCCTGTATTGTCAAAAGCTCCTTCTATGTCCATGAAACAGCCCAAGGCCACTTGATTGTTACCCAGCATGCTTTCAATTTTCCTGTCTGATAAGCATGTTGGCTTGCATGAAATGGGAAATTCCTTAGGACTTCTTTCCTCAGATAGAAGTCGAGAAGCCTTTCCACTGACTTTAGTAGAAATGAAATTAGGCTAATGGGCCTGAAGTCCTTAGCTTCGCAGTGGCTCGTTTTCCCAGGTTTGGGTATAAAGGCAACTCTAACCCTTTCCCAATCTTTGGATTCTTAAGTCAGTGCAATGGAACTCTTAAAAATACCAACCAATGGGTGGAGAAGTAGTTCCATTCTTTCCCTTAGTAAAGCTGGAAAGATTCCATATGGTCCCGCGGACTTGAAAGAGTGAATCCCTTCCCTGCCCTATCACATGCCTTTCTGAGTTCCTGCTTTTTTGCCTCTATGGCTTTACTCCAGTTATGGTTCTTATAAAGCGGCTTAGGATAAGATAGGGGGCATGCCAATTGATAGGCCTTCAGCATCGCTGCTGTAAGCCCTTGATTAGCTTCTTCCAACGATTTCACTGTTCTGTAACGTTCATAGAAGACCTTCCTATCTAATTCTTCCTTTAGCACTCTCCTGTAGGAGTCCCAATTTGTCCTTCTTTAGTTCCTGTACGGTTTTCTACCCGGAAATGACCCACCAAGACGATACTTAATCAGCTTGCGATCTGAGTAGGTTTCTTCATCGGCCACTTCCCATGAGTGAAATCTCTCCGCCAGGCTGCAGGATACCATAGTAACATCTATGCATTCCCTTCTAGCCGAGTTGGCAAAAGTTGGTTTTTTCCCCTATTCGCTATTAATAGGTCAGTCGTCACTAAGTAATTAACTAGCTCTTCACCTCTTCTATTTGTGCCATTACTACCCCATATGATGTGGTGTGAACTAGAGTCCGCACCTACAATGATATGAATGCCTTCCACTCGACCGTATTCTACCACCTTAGCCAAAAAGGGACCCGGGGTGTTGTCTTGGAGTCATAGGTCATGTAGACTGATGCAACAATGAAATCTCCATCCTCTTCATTTCCACCACTAATCCTTACTACCACACTTACTTACTACCACACTTACTTACTACCACACTTACTTACTGCCATATTGGAATTGAAAATTGCCGTGAGCAAAATATTGAAAAACCCGTCCAAAGCAACGGCTCTTCCGAAAGCACAAATTTGACCCCCAAGACAAAAATGTTCACCTTATTTGCTCTACAACATAGCAAAAACGGAACATACTTCCTTAAACAAAATTGTTTCTCTCAATTTGCTCTGCAACATAGCAAAAAAAACTTTTTTTGGTTAGGGCAGAACTTAGGACCCAAATTTGTTTTTGAATAATTCGGAACTCGGTAACCTCTCAAATAGAAAAATAAACAACAAAATCGGCTGGGATTTACCCGATTTATGTGAACGTTGGGCCCTAGTAGAAACTCAGCTTTAGGGTCCTGGTTGAGTCCAAGCGCTTCTAATAAAACAATTTTCTTCCATAAAATGTGAGGTATTTCTAGACCTTTTAACTAAAAAAGCTCTTTCAGAAATCGGAAAAGATTTACTCGAGTTGTGTACAAAACATGTGCTAGGGACCCGTACATATCAGAATAGATGTTCAAAAAAGACTTGAACGTATCTATGTAAATATGCCTTACGTCCACATTAAATTGCACTGGAAATTGCCGAAAGGGAAATATTGAAAAACTCGTCCGAAGCAACGACGCAAAGAACCTCTCCAAATCCTTAAAAAAACCTAAAATGTAAAAAGAAATTTCCGAGAAAACTTTGAAGAAAAAATTAAAAACAAATTTTTTCACACAAAAAAATTTTATTTTGTACTAGGGGCGATCCTAGAACTGATCTGGAGCACTTACTACTCTTACCCATAAAAAGTCTTCGCCTTCTTTTTTCTCTACAACACTGCACAAAAAACCTGATCATTAAAGAAATATTCACTAAAAACGACCAAATATCGTGTTGGGTTGCGTGGTCCCTGGGTGGTGGGTTTGGCCCACTCTAAGGACACTAGAGCCCGAATGACTCAACAGATTTTCTATAATTTAATTTTCATATCTTTTATTTAAAACCTTCCATAGCGATTTACGTTCTAATTTCCCTTAATCATTTTTTGGATTATCTTTAAGGAAAAAAAATTGAAAATCGGATAAGATTTATCCGATTTATGTAGAAAAAACACGTTGGGCCCTAGTAGACATTCAGTTTTAGGGCCCTGGCTGACTCCAAAGACTCAAAATTAAAAAAATGTTTCTTCCGTAACTTGTCAGGCATGCCCAGACTTTTAAAACAAAAAAAAATATTTATGAAAATTTAAAAAGATTTACTCAAGTTTTGTACAAAAATCCAAAAACCACTTAAACGGCCCTAGCTCATTGGCCTTTGGGCCAACAGTGCCCAGATTCAATCCCAAAAACGATTTTTCGATTAACTTTCAGTAAAGAAAAGACAGACAGACGGACGGACATTTGTTTTATTGCTGATTCGTCATCCAAGGACCATGATCGGTGTTCCCCCTACTCCCACGTCGAAATTCGACTGGTTACAAACGTCGTGGTATACGCAATAAACCACTATACGAAGAACTTCGGTCTTTGTAGTGGTCTAACAATCGAAATATATCTAAGGCATAATTTTCAAAGTTCGTTACTTAATTTAGGAGGAGGAGGGGTATGTCAAACTTTTAACCAATTTTGTTATTGTTCCCTTTAAGACTATAAATAAAAATTTTACAAAAAACATAAGGCTGAGAGCCATACGTTCCCTAGTACTATTTCGAATAAAATTTATTCTGCATATTTGAAATTTTGAATTTTAGAGCACATTGATTGATTTTAAAAAGAGAATTAAGACATTGCCCTGACCTTTGAGGTCGTAATATGTCCCATGAGCAAAATGTTCTTCTAAAATAACTTTGGCTAATTCCATCGGTACCTTCACCTGGAGAACGAATTTCATCTCTTTCACTCTTTCAATATGATTTATATTAAAATCAAACAAAACATATTCGTTCCCCAGGTGGTATGGTAGCGACAATGTATGGGTTACAGGTGGAATTAGCCCTCTACATTGTATAGTCTACAACATACTAAAAATGTATTTTTAGATCCTCGGTTTTAAAACTAACCTGGAGAATAGGGTTGATCTATTATGGGTACCAAGTCATGCTAATGTCACAGGGAATGAGAAGCCAGATGAATTGGCAAGATCGGCAGCTCGGTACACACCTATGGGACCAGAACCTATAACCCTAAATTATTTACAAACAAAAAATACACAAAAAAGAGCAAAGTCGTTTATAAAACACTGGGATGATATACCCAGTTTCAGGCAAGCAAAGAACTGCATTAGAGTCAATAAGAAAAACTCTAAATACTTAATTAACTTAAGTAGAACTAGACTGAAACTATTTACTGGAGTAGTTACAGGTCACTACGGATTTAACAAACATCTCACGACTATAGGTAAAGGTACAGATACAGGCTGCTATTTGTGTGGCAATAACACAGAATCGGCCGAACACTACCTATGTAACTGTCCGGCTTTTATCACAAAAAGACGGAAGTTCCTACAATTACAATATGATTAAGAATTTGCACCCACAGGACATCCTAAACTACATCGTTAGTACGGGAAGGTTCAGCAACAAAATAAATAATAGTGAGCACAATAGGCCCAAACGGTGGCCTCCGTGCGCGTTCGCTAATGAACAACTATTTTTAATACAAAAAAACTTGGAGTCCAACCAGAGTTGTGGGATGGCTTGATGAGCAAGTCAACGTTGCCTTTCTCGTGTAAATTCTTGTTCTTATGGCCCAAAAAAATTGTTATGATATGAAAGTAGGGAAAAACTCATTTTCAGGATTTTTGTTTCATTTTTTGTGGCCGGGAAAATTCGAAAATGGTGTTTCGGGGTGTTTTCTTCATGTGAGTAAATTTTGAAAATTTACCAAAAAATCGGACTGAAGTAGACATGTTAAAACCATCACCGAAAATCCATTTTTCACTCAATCTTGACAAGTGGGATGTCGTTGGAAAGGTGATTGATTGATCTTACTAAACAAATAATCACAACAAAAACCTTTTTAAAGGTAGAGTGTGACGCAGTCCGTAAGTCCGCTTCCAAAATTAATGATATTGTTTGAGGTGACGCTATCGCAGATAAAACGCAGAAGTTTGTTTGAATGGAACCTTGTGTTCAAAGTTTTGATTTCCTGAAAAAATTAGAGCGCTTTCTTTGAAACAAAATTACGTTTTGTTAAAAAAAATTGCGTCACAAATGCCGGACCCAACGACGAAATAATTTTTCTGTACTTGTGCTTGTATGGCGCGGCTATGACAGCTGGCAGCCATTTTCTAATGATACCAAAAAATTCTCCTGATTAAACTCTATAATAAATAGTTATACAAAATTTAAAACTCCATAAATTGATTCCACCGATATAATATTTTTATTTAATTTTAATTAAGTAAAAGAAAACTAAAATAAAATTTTTGATATGTTCGGGTGCATTTCGAGTGATTTATCACTCTTCATCAGCAACACAAGACTAAAACATCCAAAAATGGTAACAAACAAATGATTCTACGTTGCGGTACTTATCGGTCAATCAACCCTTGTTATTTTTATCTCTTTTTTTTCTCGTAGGAAAGGATTGCCACTTAAGTGCAATGTGGCACCAGTAAAACCTACTTTCAATACAAGTTACAAATTTACACACAATTAAACAAACAAGACTGTATATTTCCGTTGTCAGTATTCATTAAGGGTTCGTTCTGGTTGAATTTATGATGTTTGTGGATGTAGTAACTTTCGTAGGCGTCCAATAATGCTGGTTTATTTACAACTTTTTTAACTTTTAGGTTCGCCGTGGAGAAGCTAAGGTGTAAATTTTTCAATGCATGAAGGGCTACTGCTGAATCAGAAGGATGGTTTAACCTAATCGCTCGAAGATGATCTTTGTACCTAATTTCTATTTGTCTTCTGGACTGGCCAAAATATTTAAAACCACATACACAAGTTACCTCGTAAATACCTGACTTATGTTCTTTGATTGTTTTGTCCTTAGTGCTCCCTAACATTGTGCACAGTTTATTTTGTACAGAGTACACTAGTTCCATGTCTTTGTTGCGAAACGTTGTTTTTAGCTTATTTGTTACTTTAGGGGCGTATGTAACACGAAATCTTTTGAATTTCCTTTCTATATTCTGCTGTGAAAATAGAATTGTTGATTTATTTTTTATAAATTTATTAGCATGTTTTTTTATAATCCTATCCACTATTGACGGATTATAACCATTTACTACTGCCGCATCCACCATGTAATCGTATTCTTCTTTTTAGTTTCCTAACGATAAAGGTAAGTTTGTGATCCGATGGGCCATTGAGTGGAATGCTGCCATCTTGTGTTGGTTTGGGCAATGGGACGTTGATGGAATCAGTCTTTTCGTGCTAGTCGGTTTGTGGAAAACTGCTACTTCTACTCTATTATTCTTTCTAATCAGTTGCAAATCTAAGAATTCCAACTTTCCATTCACTTCTGGTACTACCGTAAACTTGATTGTTGGATATGCCTCTAGATTATTCAACATTTTAAGAATATTTTCTACCTCTGATTTTTTGACGACAGCAAACACGTCATCAATAATTCTGTGCCACCAACGAGGAAGAAGATTACTGCTTTTCAGGGACGATAACGATTTCACGTTTTAGTTCAATTTTTCAACAAAAGAATTACAATAAACTCTATAACTTTGCAGAAGAAACCGTCTCTCTAAGTAGTGACATTCCGGAGCTAAAATTCGAAAACCGTAGAAGCATAAACGAAAATCCAAGATGGCGCCGCTATAACAGATGGCAGCCATTTTCTTATGATTCCAAAAAATTCTACTGATGAAACTCTATAACTTTGTAGAAGAAACCGTCTCTCTAAGTAGCGTCATTCCGGAGCTAAAATTCGAAAACCGAAAAAGCATAAATGAAAATCCAAGATGGCGCCGCTATAACAGATGGCAGCCAGTTTCTTATGATCCCAAAAAATTCTCCTGATGAAACTCTATAACTTTGTAGAAGAAACCGTCTCTCTAAGTAGCGTCATTCCGGAGCTAAAAATCGAAAACCCAAAGAAGCATAATTTATACCTTACAAAAATCCAAGATGGCGTCACTT
>CM055403.1:128227404-128327156 GCA_029228625.1 Pseudolycoriella hygida
GGCTGGCAAGCATAAGAGTAGCAAGCGCATATCGAACAATATCCTTAGAAGCGGTATGTGTTATAGCCGGGACGATGCCCGACAGTGAATGTCATAGAAAGAAGAGAATGGAGGGTCAAACTACCAAAACAGTTAGGACGAAATTAAGAGCCGAATCACTGACAGTGGCAATAAGAGTGGGACTCCTCGGACAAGGGAAGGTGGACCCATAGGCTCATACCAAAAATAACGACATGGGTACAGAGAAAACATGGAGAGGTTAATTTCCACCTGACACAGTTTCTGTCTGGTCACGGATGCTTCAGGAAGTACCTGCACAGGTTTGGATTCACGGAGTCACCTTTCTGCACGACATGCGATAGGCAGGAAGAGACTGCGGAGAACGTGTTATTCGTCTGCCCCCGCTTCGAACAAGAACGAGGAGAGCTGTTGACTGTGAGTAGGCCAGATGTAAGTGCCGAAAACATAATATCGGAGATGTGCCGCGATGAGGAGGTGTGGATATTGGCGGATAATGTAGTTGCGAAAATAATGACGAAGCTGCAAATTGCATGGAGAGACGATCAAAGAAGACTGGCAGTTGATCTAAGAGAGTAGGTGCGAAAGCACAGCTCCTCCCCGAAGTAATGCTGTGAGGCGGTTCCGGGGAGAAGGGAGCACGAAGCCTAAGGAAGGAGGTTTTAGTTGGTAGGTCATTAAAGAATGGAATCCAACACTACCTTGGTTCAGAAAAAACGGAAAAGAATGGTAGGGGCAAGGCGTTTTTCGAATTTGAATTGAGTCGACTTTATTTATTGGTGGAAACTTGTCTTCATGCTGTTCTTCGCACAATTCCACCTGTGTTAGAGATGAATAACGACAAGTGACGTCAATCCAGCTCAAAATTCACAATTTCTTGACGCAATTATTCAAAGCGACGTGGAAAAGCTGTCATGTCGTATAAAAGAATACTTCGCACTGTCGGTAAGAGTTGATGGCGCTGTTGATAGAACCCAAGACTGTGGTGGACTGTGGGGATGAAAACAATTACAAAAAAAATTTTACAGAGGAAGGATTTTTTGAAATTGTGCAGTTCCTTGGTGACTGACGGCGAACCACTTAACACTGGTTCGCAAAGTGGTATCAAGAATGACAAGAGAACATCAACTGTCCAACAGTGAGAATCTACCTTTTTTCAAAATCTGGTGCTTAGCACATCGAATCACTTTAGGATGGAAATCTGTGTGCACCGATAATTCCATTGTCGCCATCATCATAGCCTCGACATCTCAATTGTGTACATTTTTTCGCACTTTCGGCAAACGTACGGGAAAATTGAGGAACGTTGCGGCAGCTAACAATCTGTCCCAGCCCCTGCAGTTCCCATCCTATAAATCAACTCGTTGGGTGCAATAACTAAATACATAAACTACCTTACGTCGTTTTGAGAAATTGGAGATGTTCAATGTTATATTGCAAGTCAGAAAACGAACCATAGCGCGAAGACATTTGTCAACTATCATCGAATACATCTTCTTACATTTCTGACCGACATTTCAAAAGTTATTTGAATCTGACTCAAACACGATTTTGGAATTACCGGATAAAAGGCAAAAGCTTTTTGAGTGTCGGGTTAATTGCATCGATAAGAGTCTGGGAAATGGATGGAAGCAGCTCTTTTTGAATGAGATTATTTGTGAGAGCGACGATACATATCTCCTTGGCCACAGATTAATTACTGAAGGCAGGACACGAAGCAACAATAGTATTGAGATCTGAGGAACGAGAAGCTATCGTACGATCATTGTTGCAGCATTTAGATCAGCGCGACGATTTCATGCATGAATATTTGCAACCCCTTCATCCGATCATTATCTCGGCATCCGAAGAGTCTCTTCAATTGTGTCACAAATTCATTGCTACGGATTTCGAACCAAATACCTTCATAGAAGAGTACCAGGCTGTAAAGGCCCACCCGACACCATTAAAGCATTACAGCAACTTTCAATTGAACCTTTCACGGCTATCAAAACTGCTTTAGGAAGATTAGCTAATTTAATTTTCGTGATTTTCTTATCATTTATTTAAAACCTTCAAGACCGTTTTCCGTTCTAATTTCGTAGAGTAAGTAAAAATGTTTCACCAACCTTCAAAAAACCACATTTTTGACCACTTTTTCGACCTTAACTTCGAAAGTTCTCAACCGATTTTGTCCTGATTCAATAACGTAATTATTTTTTCAACACCTTTCAGGACAAAAAAAGTTTTTGGAAATCGGACAAGTTTTACTCGAGTTATCGTGGTGACGGACGGACGAACATTTTTTATTGCTGATTCGTCATCTAAGCACCATGATCGATGATCCCCCCCCCCCTACTCTCGGAAACAAATTCAGCTGGTTACAAACGTTGTGTTAAACGCATAAGACCCCTTTTCCAAAAACTTCGCTCCTCACACGGGTCTAAATATTCTATGAAATTTAATAGAATTTTACACACACAGTAGAATTTTCAAGAATTTTAAGAACTTTCTAGAGCTATGCAGAATTTTGCAGAAATTTCGGGAGCTTTCTATGAGGCTATGTACGCATAATACGGGTCACACCCCTCCAGCCCCTGCACTCCTCATATAGCCCTCTTCCTCGGGCCTCCCCCTATTCGGTCAAGGAGCTATCGAATAGTGCACAAATTTGAAATATCTAGGTGTCCTAGGACCCGAGATAAGTCACATATGGGTTACGCTATGAATTCCAGTATAAGGCAAACTTGGCTCATTCCAAATTGAGACAAAACATACCGTTCCTTACATTACAACACATCTACTTTGTAAACTTTGTGAATTTGCTTGCGTTCACCATAGATCAAGTCTTGCCGGAGTCTTGTCCCCGAACCTAAAGTGGTGACATCTATCTTTTTTCCTAGGTGAATTAACATCTCAATATAGAACTACCCTCTTTCTCAAGTGACGTCATCCATGCTTTCATAGCTGAATACGGACAAACATAAAACAAGGCGCCTAATCCATTGTTTTCCATACAAACTGGTAACTTTTTTATAAAAGTGAACGAAAATACATTTGTGTATACTCAGTTTCTATAGCATTAACATCGTTCGTGTAATGAGCCACTTGCTATAAAATCCAACAAGTCCATACCTCCAAACTGGTCAAATATTTTGCTTATAGTATTTCGGCTACCCCCCTGAAACACCCCCTATTTGGGAGAGGTAGCATAAACAAAATTTGCTGTCCTGACTGAGTTATGGCCTTTGTATGGATACTAATTTTTTATAGCAAGTGTGACGTCATATGTGCACGACCCCCCAAATCTCAAAAGTTGTGAATATTTCACTTGAATTTTAGGATAATTCACTAATTTTGCGATTTTGAGCGTCTTACAGAAATTTTTCGCGTTAGGTCAAAATGGGGTTTAAGAAAATCCATTTTTGCGGCTCCTAAACAAGTGTGCCACAAAAGAGAAAGAGACCCAAGTGTACCATAAAGGATTCATTCAAGCCCAAACAGGTCGTGATTAGGTTTAGTTTAACTCAAAGAAGAAAAGGATGAAAACGCAAGGAAAATTACACCGTATGTTGTTCTGATTGGGCAAATCTGAAAATAAATGTGCAACTACAACAACAGATTGGCTGACCCAAGAGTCGGTTGATGCGACGGTTGTTTAGAATAAATGAAAACAATTTGTATTTGCATTCGATAAAAATATTTTATAAAAAAGGAAAATATTGTCACGTCACTTACATTTGATAATCAAACTTATAAACTTACACAAAAGTTCTCCATCGATAAATCAAATGGCGAGGTATTTCCGTTCAAATCTGTTATAGAACAACAAATGCTTAAGTTAAGTTGTGTGGACAATCTGATGCCTTTTTAAGTGTCCTTTTTGTGTGAAAGATTTCTTGCACTGGGGACAGGAGTGAGGTTTTTCTCCTGAAAAAGAAATTTTAATTTTTTTTTCACTTAAGTTTGAAAACCTCTACTGCTCACCTGTGTGGACAATCTGATGCGTTTTTAGGACTCCATTTTGTGTGAAAGATTTCTTGCACTGGGGACAGGAGTGAGGTTTTTCTCCTGAGAAAGAAATTTTAATTTTTTTCTTCAGTTAACTGACGTACAAAACATATAAAACTTGCACATCTACTGCAACAAAAAATTGTTTTGTTAAATCCGGTCTGCAAGGTTTTGATACTTTGTGCGGCAGTTTAGTGCAAATGCTTCAACCACTCACCCGTGTGGATCATTTGATGGACTTTTAAATTATTTTTTTGTGTAAAAGTTTTGTTACACTCCGTACAAGAATACGTCTTCTCGCCTAAAAGAAAAGTTTTTCATTATTCAGAACTTATTTGTCTGTAAGCTGCTCACCAGAGTGACATCTCATGTGAATCGTGAGGTGGGACTTAAAGGGAAAAAATGCTTTACAAATGTCACAAATCAACTGCCTCGTGCCTAAATTTCAACGTAAATTAGTAACGAACACGACGCGAAAAATAATTGCAACTAACTTGAGTCTTGCTGTCTCGTGTGATGCTCCTTCAGTAGAGACTCGGCATTAGAAGAAGATTTCCACTTGTTGACGTCACACGAATTACGGCCCACATTTCCTACCTGAGGAAAACCAAGAGCGTTGTTTGAGCGTCAAGAATGAGACATGAGATTCAGTCGAAACGGAAATTTTGTACTCTTCCAGAGTACACGTATCTCCTTAAATAACTCGTAAGAAAAACTACGTACCTCTGAATGGAGTTCTTGTTCCCTCAAGTGGTCATTATGCTGCTCGTCGAAATCGGTCTCAGTGACCTCTTCTGGTTTTGTTTGAGGTTCATGCTCAGAGATGTTTCCAAGTTCCTCATGTTCTTGCAATAATCTGAGTTCAAGAAAACAAAAAAAATACAACAAGAGAAAAGAGGAACTTTAGGCTTATTACTTTTCGATCAAGGAGAGGTCTATAGGTTCTAAAGTTGAATTGTCGAATTGGCGCAGTAGAGCCTGAAAAATAAATTTGATTTTTTCGCATAATTTTTTCTGTACGAAATTTTGCCGGAGTTAATAACCTCCAAGCGAAACTTATGAATGACAAAACTCTCCTCCTTTCTGGAGGTATTTTCACTAATTTTTAATCAACTCATACCTGTAGCTCGTCACCATCAATATCTAAGTCTATGTCGATGTCAATGTCCATTTTGAAATCCATAAAAATAAGAATTTTCACTCAGTTGAAACGAAGCAGTCGAACGAAAATTTAATTACAATTCACAAAGCCACAAGTGGAGCAAAATGAAGTAGTGAATTGCAATTTAAAGCGATTATCAGCCATCAGATGTTGTGGCGAAACATGCTCAATGACTAGTACTTCTTTAATAGAAAAATCCGCGTTGTGATAGGTGGGCGGATTGGGTTTTGCTTATGATTCGTCGAATGCGAAAAAACGTTTGAAATGTTTTTCTTTAGAATTTTTAGAATTATTGTACAATTTTAGGAAATTTTGGATGTTTTGTGGAACTTTGAGGAATCGAAAGACTCAAAATAGATCAGTTTACTGTCTCCCACTGCCACAATCTGACATTCATTCTTCATTGAACCAAAGGCATATTCTAGGGGTCGTTTTGATGTATTTGATGACCTTAACGTCCTTGTAATTTGGAAAGTTCGTACTTTTTCAGAGTGAGAATGGAGTGAAGACATTTGTCATTTAACTTCAAAAGGGGGGAGGAGTTTAGTTTGGAATAATGCATAGTTATTTAGACCTTCGACAGACGTAAGTGATACCTTCGTTTAGGGAAATGAAACGTTTTTTGGAAGTTAACGTAATGTGACAACGTGGATGTAACAACGGGGATGTGAGGAGAATTTATGCCGTGACCTTTACATGCATAAATGTCAAAGTGAGCGAGTCAGTTTATCCGTACGCGGGCACAGTACAAGCAAATTTTGTGTGCATCGCTTATGCCTGTGTGAATGCATCTATGTAGAAGAGTTTCACCTGCAAAACAATCGGTAAGAGTTAAGCGACCGCGATGATGACCAAAGGTTCCGAAGGTAAAGGAGGGGGTGTATCGATACAGTCACATAAGATTTCTAAATTCCAGGGATGCGTGTCGAACTTCGACCCGGGAGTAGGGGGGGGGGGCAGCAGCGATCACGGTATTTAGATGGCAAATTAGCAATAAAAACATATGCAAGAGACCCGTACGTATCAAAATAATAGATGTGGTAAACAGAGTTGATGTTACGAAAAGACTCGAACGCATCTAGGTAAATATTTCCTAACTCTTAAATTCATGAAATTACATGCACTTATTGAAAATTGCCGAGAGGGCAATATAATATAAATCCGTCCGAAGCAACGGTGTATAAAAACCCTTTCGAAAGCAAAAATTGACCCCCAAATAGACAAAAATGTTTCCCTCAATTTGCTCTGAAACATAGCAAAAAAATTTTTTTTTGGTTAGGTCCATCCTTAGGACCGACCTGAGGCGCACATGAGCCCTAAGCACATACACCAGGGTTAAAACATTATTTTAGAGTCCTGGCTGAGTCCAAGGGCTTCCAATCAAAAACTTTTTTTACATAAAATGTGAGACATTCCTAGACTTTTCAAACGAAAATTTTTATGAAATACCAAAAACCACTTAAACGGCTTCAGCTCGACGGCCCTTGGGTCGACAGTGCCCAGATTCAATCTCATAAAATATTTTTAGACCCGTACGAAGAACGAAGCATCGATCATTATCCTTAGATAACGAATCAGCAATAAAAAATTGTCCGTCCGTCTGTCAACGCGTTAATAATAATAATAATAATCTGCCTTACAACCCATGAAGGATTGGGGGCTAGATCATTATTTACTAGTTTTCGCTGTTTTTGGTTCTACTTTTGAGATCCTTTCATTGCCGGAAAGTTTTATTGTGAAAGTGGTAAGCTGTGCAACAAACCCAGTGCCATCTATGAGATGTAACTAGGAGCGAAAATATTAGTAGTAGAATACCGGTTCTCCCAACAGTGCCCTTTCCCGTAAGTCGTACGATGGCACTACACTCAACTTCACTTGACTTGAACGATTCAATCAGTTTTGTTTTGTTTACAAATCTAACAATCGGTACAAATCCGTCTGCGGCTGAGTTTCGAACCAACGCACTGGCAACTCAATCTCGTAGTAGCAAGCAGACGGGTTAACCACTGCGCTATCGAGCTGTCAACGCGATAACTCGAGTAAAACTCAACCGATCTTCAAAAACTTTTTCCCTGAAAGGTAATCGAAAAGTCTTTCTTGGGATTGAATCTGGGCACTGTCTGCCCAAGAGCCAATGAGCTAGGGCCGTTTAAATGGTTTTTGGTCTTTTGTACGTAACTCGAGTAAATTTTCTCCGATTTTCATAATTTTTTTTTTGTTTGAAAGATCTGGGCATGTCAATTTATGGAAGAGATTTTATTGGATTTGAGTCCTTGGACTTAACTAGGACACTAAAACCGAGTCTCTGCTGGGGCTCTAAGTCACGACCCTAAAACTGAGTTTCTACTGGGGCCCAAGGTGTTTGTTTCGGGTAAATTCTAACCGATTTGGTTTATTCTTTTTCTCTTTGAGAGGTATCAGAGTACCGAATTATTTTCAAAAACAAATTTTAACCCGGTGCCTGTGCTTAGGGCTAGAGTGGGCCTCAGGTGGGTTCTAAGGTTTGCCCTTACCAAATAAAATTTTTTTGCTACGTTGCAGACCCAATTGAGGGAAATATTTTTGTCTATGGAAGTATTATTTCAAAGAAACAGTCACCACCGAAACAGTTGTTAAGTTCGCTATGGGTATTGCATCAAATATGCAATGTTTTGCTTTTAGGTGTGTAAATGGTAACGAAATATATAAAGCGCTGATTCCCAAACGTCTGGAAAATCTCCAAAGTTTATCCGGAGCATAAGAAAACCAGATTCTTCAACTTAGTGGACTATCGTTCCATCCACATCCTTCAGGTTCTATCGAAAGTCTTTGAAATATTATTGGTTGAGCAAATAAATGAATTTATTGCGCTACACCGGTCCAGTCCAGTTTTCGAAGTGCCCATAACACAGCGACGGCTTTGTTTAAAATTATGTATGACGTCAAACGGGCTTTGGATAAAAAGTTGGTAGCAGTTCTACTTGATCATCATGTTCTTTGCATGAAATTGCGCACTCAATTTTTCTTTGATGAAACTGCAACTGCGCTTATTTTCAACTACCTATCGAATCGTAGTGAAGCAGTAGAAATTGATGGCACACTATCGGACTTTTTACCGTTGACGAGAGGAGTCCCACAGGGATCTATTCTAGGACCGTTGCTCTTTTGCATGTTTATCAATGATTTACCTGACTCAGTAAAATTGTACATTTGTATGCAGATGACACTCAGCTATACAATATTTTTTGATGATTGATGTGAATGCTTCTATTCAAAAAGTTAATTTAGACTTGCAAGCAATATGTGATGGGCAGATGCAAATAAACTTGAACTCAATGCGGAGGAATCTAAGGCAATTATTAATGGAGAAAAAAATGACGTAAGCAATTTGGCGGTTACTAAAATTCTAGGAGTGGAGGTAGCCTATTCGAGTTCGGTGAAAAATTTGGGACTGGTGATAAACAGCCGGTCAACGTGGTGTGATCATGTCGCCAAAATATCACAAAAAAATTTTATTAGGCTTCGAAGTTTATGGCCACTGTCAAAATCAACACCGCTACGTACGCGCCTTATTCTGGCGAAGACTCTTCTTCTACCGCATCTTGATTATTGCTTGGCTGTTTGCTGGATACGTTCCTCAAAGTTCGAGCCATGACGTTTATGCATAAGTTGGGCCGTTCAGGACAGCCAGTGTATTTGAAAGATCTGGTTTCGCGAGGCCTGCCAGATAGAGCGAGGCAATTTGTTGTACCCCGGTCCGAACGTATGGTTGGCAAGGAAACACTTTTTGTACAAGGACTGGTTGATTGGAATTCTATTCCGGTGAGGGTGAGGACAATGAATTCATTAAATTTATTTCGGAACGAATGTATCGACCTGTTTAATCGGCGGAGTAGTCCCACAATTTATGAGTGATGTCTGTGATTTCGTTGACTTTAAATTATTTTGGACCTTGTGTGAACTGATATTTAATGTGTGTATAATGCTGTAGTAATGCTGGTGGAGTTTTCTATTCTTCTCTTTTGTAGATGTGAGTTGCTTTGTTCATCATAGATTTCTTTACTTGAAATTATTATGTACTACAAATCTGTGATATTTAAGTCGGTTTGGCTTGGTGCAGTTTTTATTTTTAGTTTAGTATTCAACTTTGTGTACTAAGCTTTATTTTTAAATTTAAAGTTAGCTTCCTGTTGCTTCTTCTGTTGTTGTCGTACTGTTGTGAATCAACGATATTCTGCGCAAATTTTTTTGTATAAGGGTTACCCTTGCATAATAGGTGAACTAAATTGAGTTGAATTAGAACCCTCTGGACTATTTAGAGAAGACGGTAAAAAAGTGGACGGAGTGAGTTCGATCCCGTGGTACCAGGGACTATTTTCGCGAATTTCAAGAATTGCGCAAATTTCACGAATTTCGAAAATTACGGTTATTAAGTGACAATTTTAATTAAATTGATATTAAAAACAAATGCAAGGGACCAGTACGCATCAGAATAGATGTTGCAAAAAGACTGAAATTATGTCCACATTAAATTGGATGGGAAATTGCCAAAAGGAAAGATTAAAAACCCGTTCGAAGCAAAGGGGTAGATAAAATTGTAAAGCCTCAAACCTCAAAATTGCAAAAAAAAATTAATTTTTTTGGGCTAGGGCCGACCTTAGGACACTAGTCTGGGCTGCTATGCCAAAAAAAGTCGTCTCGCTCGCTAGGGAATTTTATTGAAATCTGAATACTGGACATTATTAAGGGGTAGAAATTTCCTAACTAAATTCTTTTTTGGGTATCATGAACCGGTTAAAGCCGACTAAAACCGAATTATCTGCATAACTTCAAACTCAGATATCTCCTTCGAATCTAATTTTTTTTTCATCTTGACGGCTTCTGAAAGGCTGATGCAATACCTAAAATTCATGAAACAACCTTTCTGTGAATGTTCAAAATAGCCTGGGCTATGAGGGATTCCCGGAAACGTGTCGCGAAAAAACCGCTAACTTTGAGAAACGTTTCCCTGGCCATTTATCAATCAATTTTAACAATTATGGGTGTTTTGGAAAGTTTTTTTTATAGGCTATCAATAATAGCTGGCGGAGCTCTGGCATGGCAAAGGATCGGGAGCCGCAGCTCCAAGAATCATCAATACTTTCCTCATTCAATTTTTTTTTTTTGAAAAATATAAGAAATGATGACCGTTTCGAATAATTTCCAGCATTGTTACTCAACAAATCCCAAGACCATGATGCGTTTGACAGGCAGGGCCTATTTTTGGTGAAATTTTCGTGAAATTTGTGAAATTCGTGAAATTTCGTGAATTTATTTTTTTTTTTCAGAAAAATGGTAAATGGCCCATTCTATGCAAATCGCGATGCCTGTAATGTAAGGAACGGAAATACTTCCTTAACCGTAGGAAATAACGAAATCATACGTTCGGCAGAATATTAGACATTACAGTTATGAACAGTTTTTTCATAGAACACTAAAATTAGACCCTTGGGTGACTAAGGAGAAATTTTCGTTCCTTACATTACATACATTTGGAATGGCCCAAATATGTCATAATTATGACATATTATGATCAGAATTATTTGCTCAGACAATGAAAGTTACTCATTCACCATTCAAGAAAAAATGGAATTGGTAAAAAAATCGATGAAATGGGGCCAAAAAAATTAGTTTCTGTAGCTTTTTCAAATATAATTTTGAATATACAAACTAGCCAGGTGCGGTCATCACTTCTTGCTTGCCCGTGCCCGATTGGATATTGAAACATAAAGCCCGCCCATGCCCCATGGGATATCTACTTAGGCTATGCGTGTCCGCTAATTACCAAAAATTGGAGTCCAAAGCTCAGCAAAAACAGTTTATAAAACTAAAGATGATGCTATTTTGTATTTTTTACAATCAATGCTCGAACTCGGTCAAATTTGGAAATGAAGTCCACGCCCGCTCGACACCCGTTTAATTTTTATTACAGTCCAATCGTGCCAGGCGGGCGGGCTTGGGCCGGGTAGTATTTTAGGCCTCTAATACAAACAAAATATGTGAAAAGCCGACGAAAATATTTTAGAAACTTGTTTATGATTCAAACGTTCTTAAATACGAAAAAAATCACCTGATTGCACGTATACTTGAGCGAGCAACGAAGCATCTATCAGTATGAACGTACTTACACGTACGAAGTTTTTTAAGTGGGTTAACAAAGTGTGGTGCAGTAAAGGGAACGAAAGTTTCTAAGCTTTCTTGTCTTATCTTATCTTATCTTATCTTCATCAAACTTTATAGACCATTAAATTACCTTTCATTGAGGTCTTTCTGTTGGTGATAAGTAACCTTCATCGCGCTCTCTTTCACTACAACCCTTACTACATTTTCATTGCCTGCTCGTGCTCGCTCTCAAGTTCGAAAATTTCATAGACGTTCACACTCTTGCTTTGAACGCCGCTTACGAGCGGTGCTCTTAGACGCTCATTTTTATCCCTCCTTAATTATACTTACAATTTACTCGAAGAATATAAGTTTCTTAATTTGAAAACTTGTGATTTTTGGATAAATTTGTTAGTATGATGTCCTCCACCCACTTGATGAAGCAGACATGCTTAAACTCACACCCTGAGTTGATGTCTGTTCCCCTACTTCAGTTAAGACATACATTTTTGACAAATTGGTGACAAAAAATTCAAATTCTTCAATTTCAAGTCTCAATTTGTCGATCGACGAGAAACTTCCCAACCATAATTTTTGAAAAGATAAATCTTACGGACTCAACTGCATCAGATCTACTTGCATGCTTTTGATAGTGCTGTGATAGATGCCACAATCTTAAGCTCGTCTTTCAATAAAGTGAGGCACTGACGGGTATCATCTATGGAATGACATTGACGTCACTAACTATAAAATTCTAGTCACAGAAATAATGAAACGAAATGGATTTTATTCAAATGACCTCAAAATACAAAATCTCGGGCCCGCCTTACTTCTCACAACTAAGGATGAGAGCCGTTCAGAAATAAAAGGAAAGTTTTTTCGCGAGAAATTCAAAAAAAGTTTGTTATTTCGGTCAAACCTACCACTGATCCCGTAAAATTAAGTCACAAAATTATTAGACCTACCACTGGTATCGTTACATACTTTATGAATCGCCCCTAACCAATTTTTTTAATATTTTTTGTGCGATGAGAACGTAAAATTTGAGCGTCACGTCGCTCGCACCCACGCTTACAGCTTTGAAAAATTAGCTCAAAAATTAGCGACAATCAATATTATCAAATCTAGTCTATAGTAGTACCATTGTCGAACTCTAATTTTTCAAGAAAAAGCAACAAATATTTTCCAATCCCTTACTTTCTGGCTCTGATTGTGGTGGAAAAATCGTGACTAACGATGAAATTTTGCACGTAATTGGGAAAAAGTGAAAATAAAATATTTTTGTATGGGGAAGGAGCAGCTCAGACCTTGACCTGCGGTTTTTCTGATTTCTCTCGGTGACCTGAAGCCTCAGTAATGCTCAGATTTCGTGTGCATTTTTATTTAACTTTTACATGCTTGAGGGACACCGTGTGTTTTGTAGCGATAGTGATGAGGAAGAGTTCCCAGGTTCCGATGAGTCTGACTTAAGAAAGAAACAAACAAAAATTCCAATGCGCTTCTAGGGTGCATTTGCCAAAATATCGAATTTTTAGTGAATTTTTTTGATTTTCTTCTTATTTCAGGACCAATGAATCGAATAAGCCACCTCTCTTCGATATCTGGAACCACTTGTATTTCACTTTCATGTAAGTCGGCTCACCTCTTCGCGAATTGACTCTTAATGCGTCATTCTCCCAAAAATTGCCACAAACAAACAAAGAAAGAAAGAAAGAAAGAAAGAAAGCTTCACCAAATTGACTATTTAAAAATATTCGATTTGGGTCCGCTTCCATACGAAATAGCAATATTTTTTAATTTATATCATCGGAGCGTTTCGGTCTAAAATTTTGCGTAGAATCCGGGAAGTCAAAAAGTTCCTGTATTTGCTCCTTAGTCTACGAAAAAATTTCTTGTGAATTTTTTGGCGTGTAAGACTTGCGTCACGGCTCCTTACTACCGTGGGGTCATGATATAGTACAACATATGAAATTGACGTCAAGATAGCTTTTTCTATAATAGTACACCGATTCGGATTGGCGACCTCGCGCCAGTTCGAATTTGTGTACTATTATAAAAAAAGCCATTTTGGCGTCAGAAATTACAGGCTTTTGGAAAAGCGTAAAAGGCCACAAATTATAAGTTATAAAGTACTATCAGGAATTCATATGATTTTTTCATTTATTAAATGGACGATTAACACAAACTTGACCAGTTTTTTGATAGCCAATCCAATCAAGACTGAACTCCAGACATAAACTTTTTTAGCCAGCCACTTGTTCTTACAACAGTCCCATAAGTCCTCGTTTATAGCCTGGGCGATTGCAAAAATACAAAGACGGAAAAAAGACAGCTGAACTAGACATCTCTTTTTGACGCTTGTATTTCTACAAATCGCAAGGCAATCGCAAAGTTATAAATATCGCCTTACTTTTGGTGTCGTCGCTCTACGCCAATATATGCTATCCACTCCACACTGTGATATCTACCCAGATCCATCAATTTATCCCTGTGACACCGTGATTTTCGTGAAATTTCGTGAAATTCATGAAATTCGTGAAATATAATCAAAAAATAGGCCATGTTGACATGCCCGTGGCCAGGTAAAATTTAGTATTATTCATGCGTTTCCATCTTTCCAAAATAATCTCATAAATTATTTTCACATGAAATTGTCTTATTCTTTGTTCATATAATAACTTATAAAATGTGAGTTAAATGTGCGAAGTTTACCTACGCCTAAAATGTGTACAGCAACGGACTTTTAAAAACAAGCTACTCTAAGTTTTGACAATAGAATTTCTCCTTCGCTTCCCATATTTTCCGGAAATCTATTTATAAGAAAATTCTAACAGCTCAGGATATGTGACTGATAACCCGCCACTGTCGTTAAAAGTGTTAAAAGTTTTTTCTTGCAATGCAGAACCGAATAACGTCAAGATTTTTATTTTTTTCGAAACATTCACAACATTTAAGTTTTTCCAGGGGGCTATGAACACGCTCAGGGGGGGCTTAGCCCCCTGCCCCCTCCTAGATACATGCCTAGCGTTTGATGACCTGTAATTATATGAGTATTCCTGAGTCTTCCCATATGCATCCCAGAGCTAGAATTCAAGGATAACAAGCATTTTTATCACTTTCTTGCATTTTCATCTGGATTCGGAGAAAGATTGGGGTGCCCAGTGGTCAGTTCCTAGATTTCCATCACTCCACAAGGTCGATCTTCTTCCTAGTCCTAGAACTCAGGGATAAGAAGTAGTTTTATCAGTTTTTTGAGTATTTTCTGTATTTGAGGAAAGCTGTGGGTCTCTATAGTCCGGAATTAAATCTCGTCTACAGGTCGTTGATTACGTTGATTTTCTAATACTGATATTTTGTTGTGACTGGCTTTGAATATCAAGGCATTCTTTATATTCCAAAAGAACTAGTATACTAAGAACTTATCTCTAGAGACCTAAAACTTTCCTCAAATTCAGAAAATAGCTAAAAAAAATTGAAGAAAGTATTTCTTATACCTGAGTTCTAGGACTGGAAAAAAGATCGACCTTGTGGAATGATGGAAATCTAGAAACCGACAACTAGGCACCTCAGTCTTTCTTCATATCCAGAAGAGACTGCAAAAAAGTGATAAAAATGCTTATGGGAAAACTCAGGAATATTCGCATAGTTACAGGTCATCAAACGCATCATGGTCTTGGGATTTTTTGAGTAAAAATGTTGGAAATTGTTCGAAATGGTCATTCATTCTTACATTTTTCTAAAAAAAAATTGAATGAGGAAAGTATCGATGATTCCTAGAACTGAGACTCTTCATCTTCTGGCATGCCAGACCTCCGTCAGATATCATTGATATCGTACAAAATAACCTTTCCAAAACACCTCTACATATTTATTAAAATTGATTAAGTATATGATTCTCAAATCTAGCGGTTTTTTCGGGACACTTTTCCGGGAATCCTTCATAGCCCGGGCTACTTTGAACCTTCCCTTCTGTTCCATGAATTTTAGGTATTTGAATCAGCCTTTCACAAACAGATTTGAAGGAGATATTTGAGTTTGAAGTTTTGCAGATAATTCGATTTTAATCGGTTTTAACCGGTTCATGATACCCAAAAAATAATTTTGTAAGGAAACTTTGACCCCTTAATAATATCCAGTAGTCAAAATTCATTAAAACTCCCTAGCGAGCGAGATAACATAGCAGCCCGGACTACACTTATAGTTCCATATACAAAATTTTCCACAACGTAGAAAAAATTTTTTTTTGGGACGACCTAGGGCCTTAAGGAGACGCCCCTGAATTTTTAATAGTTTGAAATGCTGAAACTGTTTTGAAAATCTTTTAGGGAAAATTCGATAATTTCTACAAATTTTCAAGAAATTCGCGAATTTCTCGAATTTCGCGAACATTTCTCGATTTTCGCGAAAATTTCTCGAATTTCGCGAAAGTTTTCGCAAAAATAGTCCCTGCGTGATACATACAAAGGAGAAACAATAGTGTGGTACGCAAATTGCACAGACACATATGCCCCCATGAATTTACAATACAGCACACAATCAGCAGGGAAAGCGACAGACGAAAAAGCAAAAAGGAAAGTATCTAAGTACAAAGAACTCATAAAGCGCAATTACTTTTTCGTTCCGTTTTTGGTAGAAATGATGGGTCCTTGGAGTACTGAAGCTTTAAAATTTTTCAACGTGGTAGGTAGGAAATTAGCCTTGAAAACTTGAAAGCCGAGGTCAAAAAACATTTCTGAAGCAACGAGTAAGCATGGCGATACGAAAAGGGTATGCTGCTGCAGTTATGATTTGTTTCAAGCCATCAGAGAAATTGGAAGGCGTCTTTTATCTATAGTGGTTGAATGACATAGTTTTGTAAATAACGTAGCAGCATCTACTTTGAAACATTTTGCGCCTGTTTCAATGAACACGTAATGTCTGAAAAATGGAAACGATAGACTGCAGTGGGAAAACACATCTATGACACAAAACATGAAATCGACATCACTACCCTAAAACTAGTGCAAGAAGTACGACGCCTCTGGAATATTGAATTTTATAAAGCGATTCACATACCCAAAAATGCCCATATGAATTTACTAAACGGCGTCAACGGCAATGTTAACTCCCTTCTATTAAAATAATTCAGAAAAAAGAGAACCTTAGACACAACCATTATTGACTTGAACGACACAGAGATTTCTCTCGATGGCAACGACGAATTCTATGATTGTGAATAAACTAACACACCCTGAACAAGGAGCATGGAGTTCATGTCGACCTGTGTGACACACAGGTAAACAACACATCACATATTTATGCATAGAATCAAGTCTCGTTTTTTTAATAATTTAATTAGCAAAATTTTGCCGTGTTCTGCGAAATCAATTCTAAGCTTAATTACCTACCAACTGAAACCCCCTTCCTTAGTCTTCATGCTCTCTTCTCCCCGGAACCGCCTCACAGCATTACTTCGGGGAAGGGCTGTGCTTTCGCACCTACTCTCTCAGATCAACTGGCAGTCTTCTTTGATCGTCTCTCCATGAACTTTGCAGCTTCCCTATTATTTTTGCAACTACATTATCCACTACTCTCCACACCTCCTACTCGCGGCACATCTCCGATATTATGTTTTCGGCGTTTACATCTGACCTACTCACAGTCATTAGCCCACGTCCCTCTTGTTCGAAGCGGGGACAGACAAATAACACGTGCATCACGTATGGAAAAAATGCGGTATCCTGGTATACCGGAAAATTTGGGGGCCGAAAAACTGGATACCGGGAAGTTAGAAGAAAAAAATTACATACGACGACAGGACGCGTCGAAAATCGGGCAATCACTAAAAATCGGGAAATAGCTAAAAATTCGGAAATGACTGAAAAACGGGAAATGGATAACAATCGACAAGTAAATAAAAATCGGGAAATGTATGAAAATCGGAAAATGAATGGAAATCTGAAAATAAATAAAAATCAGGAAATGTATGGTTATTATGAAAATCGGGAAATGAATGGAAATCCGAAAATAAATAAAAATCAGGAAATGTATGGTTATCGGGAAATAAATGAAAAACGGGAAATCAGTGAAAATCGGGAAATAAACAAAAATCGGGAAATGTATGAAAATCGAGAAACGAATGAAAATCGGGAAATGAATGAAAATCGGGAAATAAATAAAAATCGGGAAATGTGTGAAAATCGACAAATGAATGAAAATTGAGAAAAGAATGAAAACGGGAAATCAATCAACATCGGGAAATAGATGATGTTATTCTGTAAGCGAATGAGATAGTAAATTAGTAGTAAATTTTGCTTTCGAAAATGGAAAATTGAGCCTAATTTGAGCGGATACCGGGAAAAATCTGGAAATCGAATTTGGATACCGGGAAAAAAACATTTTTTCCACACGCGCACGTGCTCCGCAGTCTTTTCCTCTCCCTCGTATGTCGTGTAGAAAGGGGACAATGTGAATCCAAACTTGTGCAAGTATTTCCTGAAGCATTCGTGGCCCGACAGAAACTGTGTCACGTGGAAGTTAACCACTCCATGTTTCCACTGTACCCCATGTCGTTATGTTTGGTATGAGTCTATGGGTCCACCTTCCCCTGTGAGACGAGTCCCACTCTCGCTGCCACTGTCTCATTGATTCGGCTCTTAATTGCGTTCTTACTGTGTTGGTAGTTTGACCCCCCCTTCTCTTATTTCTATGACATTCGCAGTCTTCCGTCAACATTATGCATATGGGCATCGTCCCATCTATGACACATACCGCTTCTAGGGATATCGCTCGGTATGCGCTTGCTACTCCTATGATTGCCAGACTTTGGGCTCTATTAAGCCTCCTCCGATTTCTCTTCGTATATCTAGCGCCTGTATCCACGCTGGTGCCCCGTAGCGCAATATCGATACGGTGACGCTTACTAGGAGCCTCCTTTTGCTGCTGCGCGGTCCAAAGCCGTTTGGCATTATTCTGGCCAGTGCTGCGGTGGCTTTCATTGCCTTTTCGAACGTGCAGTCCATATGACTATTAAAAATTCTGCGGTCGTCCAGCATAACTCCAAGGTATTTTAATTGGCGAGTGGATGTAATTTGTTCCAGTCAATGCTCAGTACGATCCGCTCAGTTTTTTTGCAGTTACTGACTAGCATGATCTTGGTTTTCTGGTGGGCCAGCCTCCCTACGTTACAAACATATTAAACGCTACCATCATTGTCTCGATACCTGAAACATGAGACAGTTTACTTTGTCGTCAAATGTTCGGTGCCCACTACCACAAACGACTTCACGTACGCTTTATTACGTCGTATGAGGTCGAACAAAGCCAATGTTGCATTTCCGTCGTCCATATTCATCAAGTCTTTGTCTCTTCCGTTCCTAATGATATAAATTTTTTCATAACATTCGAATGCGAGTGTGTTTCTGCCGCTTACTGGTTGTACGAGTTTTAAGGTGAAGTTACAAAAGTCAGGTCATGGAGCTTTTACCGTTTTTAGTACACTGCTATATCTCGGGCCTCTAGCTAGGGCAAATTTTTGTAAGAAGTCGGACACAAAGGACATATTGAGGACATTTTGAGCTCCTCAACATTTTCCTAGACTATGACCTGACTTTTGTAACTTCACCGAGTTTTAATTTGGAAATGGCTGTTGTGTGGTTATACATGATCACATGTCTTGCAACCGCACTCTTAAAGTCGCCTTTTGTTACACACCACTGCTCATGTTGAAAGTATGATACTTTGGCATTCCTTTCCGATTTCCCGTAATATGTGTAAGTGCAGTCATTCTGGCAGCCGATACTATACATGCCCGATTTTAGCGCATCAGGAATTTTGTCTTTGGTCCGATAATTTTTTGCATAGTGTACGCCATTCCATTGTCGAATCCACTTTTGACTGTAAAAACGTCATCAACGAACCTGAACCATATGAGAGGAAATCTCAGGTCTTTACAGACGGAAGTCTCAAAATTCGCCATGAAAATTTCTGCAATAAAACTCGAAAGTGAATTTCCCATAGAAGTACCAAACTTTTGTTTATAAAAATTATCTCTGAAACGGAAATAATTTTGCTCCATGCACAGACGCGCTAAGTCCATGTACATTTTGACATATGGAGGCGATACTGCGCACGATACTAACCATTTTTCCGTTAATTCAACAACTTCATCCACTAGGACGCTCGTTATAGTGACTCGAAGTCGAATGACGCACTCTGCATTTTCTTAGTGAACTCTGTAGCGTTTTTCACTGCGAAACTCTTGGGTGATGTGAACTCTTTCACTAACCATTTTGCGATTCTTCCGCAATGAATGATAATAAATCTCTATTAAAATCCCTAAAAAAAAGAGCGTCGATGTTCGAGGAAATGGGTCGCATCTTATCTGGTGGATCTTTTTTTATGATTTTCTTAATTTTTTATTTGTTTGAACAATTGTAGAAGACATTTTGAATTTTGAGCCATTACTCTCAGCCAGGGGCCACACATAAATCAAATGTTCATTGAAAACAAATTAAATTATGTTATATCGACTTACCTTAGAATCTGCTTATACATTTTGTAGAACATTATTTAGCATTCAAATATATGGCATCAAACTGATAACAAGAATTTGTTTTGATCAGTTCCCATATAATTGGTGACCCCGACGTGATGCTAAATGCTAAATGTTCTACAAAATGTATTGCTTATATAGCAGATTCTAATGTTACTCGATATAAAATAATTTAATTTGTTTTCAATGAACATTTGATTTATGTGTGTACCACAGGGCCCAAAGTAAATCGGGTAAATCTTATCCGATTTTCAAACCCTTTTTTTCCCTGGGAGTTGCGGGAAATAGTCAAATTTGCAAAAAAAAAGGAATTCCTTTATTTATGTGAATTCTGTTGTTTGTCTCAATTACATAGAAACGTGAAATTTAGAATGTAAATTTTGAAGTTTACCAAACACAATTAATTTGAAAATTTACTTTAGTTACTTGGAGAATATCTGAGGTTTTAAAGACATTTCAGCATTCGTACAGCATGACCAAGGTGGTTTTTCCTTGTTTTCTTTTTACTAAACCTAATACACCGAAAAATTCTTTTAGTAACATTCACCAAAAAATTGAAGAATTTGTTAGCTCATCAAAAATCATGAAATTTTTTTTTTCAGTAATGTTTAGACTTCAGGTAAGCCCTTTGCTTAAAATAACGACTTGCTTTGATTTCGATATAATTGTACATCAAATAATCGCATGTATTAATTGTTCGCCATTTTTCGGCCATTTTTTTACTTGCTCTGGCCTTGAGCCTGAAATTCAGTTGTAATGTTCCAAAGCTATTTTTATATTTTGGGTGCATTAAGTGCAAAGTCATTTTAAACACAAAAATAATGAAACTAAGTTAGAAAAATGCGATTGACGAAAAAATGTGATTTTCACATTTCGGCACATTTGACGTTTCTTTCGAGTTTTATCGATTGGATGGAATTGAATTGGTAAATTTATTATTAAATGTGCCGAGATGTGCATTAACCGCACTCCGAAGTGGTTTTGGTGAGCCAAACAGCCTAAAATGTGTAAAAAAATATGAAAAAAATATGTGAAAAAAATGTGAAACACAGAATTTTTGAACGGCACATTTCGCTTTCCTATCAAACTTTTTCGATGGATCAAAGCACATCTGAAAACTACATATATAAATGTGCCGAGACGCGCATTAACATCTGTAAAAAGTGATCTGGAAGTGGTCACATTTGTCATTCACATCTCGAGAATTCGCCGAAAACATGCACATTTGCACAGATGTGAATTGCAAATGTGACCCCTACAGCCACTCCACTCCCCATACACCCCTCCTCCTCTTCGGGCCTCTCCCTTTTCGGTCAAGGAGCTATCGAATAGTGCACAAATTTGAAATATCTAGGTGGCCCGAGATAAGTCAGAATTCCAGTATAAGCCAACAAGGGGTCGTGCACATATGACGTCACACTTGGCTCATTCCAATTTGAGACAAAACATACCGTTCCTTACATTATAACACATCTCCTTTGTAAACTTTGTGAATTTGCTTGCGTTCACCATTGTTTTTCATACAAACTGGTAACTTTTTAACAAAAGTGAACGAAAATACATTTGTGTATACTCAGCTTCTATAGCATTTACATCGTTCGTGGAATGAGCCACTAGCTATAAAATCCAACAAGTCCATCCCTGTAAACTGGTCAAATATTTTGCTTATAGTACTTTGGCTACCCCCCTGAAACACCCCCTATTTGGGAGAGGTAGGATAAACAAAATTTGCTGTCCTGACTGAGTTATGGCCTTTCTATGGATACTAATTTTTTATAGCAAGTGTGACGTCATATGTGCACGACCTCCAAATTTTAAAGGTTGTGAATATTTCACTTGAATTTGAGGATAATTCACTAATTTTGCGATATTGAGCGTCTTGCAGAAATTTTTCGCGTTAGGTCAAAAATGGGGGCAGGGGTTAAGACAATCCATTTTTTGCGGCTCCTAAAACAAGCGTGCCACAAAAGAGAAAGAGACCCAAGTGTACCATAAAGGATTCATTCTAGGATTAGGTTTAGTTTAACTCAAAGAAGAAGAGGATGAAAACGCAAGGAAAATTACACTCTGTTGGACTGATTGGCAAACCTGAAAAGAAATGTGCAACTACTACAACAAATTGGCTGACCTAAGAGTCGGTTGATGCGACGGTTGTTTAGAATAAATGAAAACAATTTGTATTTGCATTCGATAAAAATATTTTATAAAAAAGGAAAATATTGTCACGTCAATTACATTTGATAATCAAACTTATAAACTTACACAAAAGTTCTCCATCGATAAATCAAATGGCGAGGTATTTCCGTTCAAAATTGTTATAGAACAACAAATGCTTAAGTTAAGTTGTGTGGACAATCTGATGCCTTTTTAAGTGTCCTTTTTGTGTGAAAGATTTCTTGCACTGGGGACAGGAGTGAGGTTTTTCTCCTGAAAAAGAAATTTTAATTTTTTCTTCACTTAAGTTATAAAACCTCAACTGCTCACCTGTGTGAACCATCAGGTGCCTTCTTAAGTCTCCTTTTAGTATGAAAGATTTCTTGCATTGGGGACAGGAGTGAGGTTTTTCTCCTGAAAAAGAAATTTTAATTTTCTCTTCACTTAAGTTTTAAAACATCAACTGCTCACCTGTGTGGGTCGGTCGTCTGGTGCTTATTCAAGTTAGATTTATCCGCAAAGGATTTCTTGCATTGGGGACAGGAGTGAGGTTTTTCTCCTGAAAAAGAAATTTTAATTTTCTCTTCGCTTAAATTTGAAAACATCAACTGCTCACCTGTGTGGGTCGTCTGGTGCTTATTCAAGTTAGATTTATCCGCAAAGGATTTCTTGCATTGGGGACAGGAGTGAGGTTTTTCTCCTGAAAAAGAAATTTTAATTTTTTCTTCACTTAAGTTATAAAACCTCTACTACTCACCTGTGTGGACAATCTGATGCCTTTTTAAGTCTCCTTTTTGTATGAAAGATTTCTTGCATTGTGGACAGAAGTGAGGTCTTTCTCCTGAAAAACAAATTTTAGTTTTCTCTTCACTTAAGTTTGGAAACCTCAACTGCTCACCTGTGTGGACCATCAGATGCCTTTTTAAGACTTTTTTTAGTGTGAAAGATTTCTTGCATTGTGGACAGGAGTGAGGTCTTTCTCCTGAAAAAGAAATTTTAGTTTTCTCTTCACTTAAGTTTGGAAACCTCAACTGCTCACCTGTGTGGACCATCAGGTGCCTTCTTAAGTCTCCTTTTCGTGTGAAAGATTTCTTGCATTGGGGACAGGAGTGAGGTTTTTCTCCTGGAAAAGAAATTTTAATTTTCTCTTCACTTAAGTTTGAAAACCTCTACTGCTCACCTGTGTGGACAATCTGATGCCTTTTTAAGTGTCCTTTTTGTGTGAAAGATTTCTTGCATTGGGAACAGGGGTGAGGTTTTTTTCCTGAGAAAGAAATTTTAATTTTTTTCTTCAGTTAACTGAGGTACAAAACATATAAAACTTGCACATCTACTTCAACAAAAAATTGTTTTGTTAAATCCGGTCTGCAAGGTTTTTATACTTTGTACGGCAGTTTAGAGCAAGTGCCTCAACCACTCACCTGTGTGGATCACTTGATGGACTTTTAAATGACTTCTTTGTGCAAAAGTTTTGTTACACTCCGTACAAGAATACGTCTTCTCACCTAAAAGAAAAGTTTTTCATTATTCAGAAGTTATTTGTCTGTAAGCTGCTCACCAGAGTGACATCTCATGTGAATCGTGAGGTGGGACTTAAAGGGAAAAAATGCTTTACAAATGTCACAAATCAACTGCCTCGTGCCTAAATTTCAACGTAAATTAGTAACGAACACGACGCGAAAAATAATTGCAACTAACTTGAGTCTTGCTGTCTCGTGTGATGCTCCTTCAGTAGAGACTCGGCATTAGAAGAAGATTTCCACTTGTTGACGTCACACGAATTACGGCCCACATTTCCTACCTGAGGAAAACCAAGAGCGTTGTTTGAGCGTCAAGAATGAGACATGAGATTCAGTCGAAACGGAAATTTTGTACTCTTCCAGAGTACACGTATCTCCTTAAATAACTCGTAAGAAAAACTACGTACCTCTGAATGGAGTTCTTGTTCCCTCAAGTGGTCATTATGCTGCTCGTCGAAATCGGTATCAGTGACCTCTTCTGGTTTTGTTTGAGGTTCATGCTCAGAGATGTTTCCAAGTTCCTCATGTTCTTGCAATAATCTGAGTTCAAGAAAACAAAAAAAAATACAACAAGAGAAAAGAGGAACTTTAGGCTTATTACTTTTCGATCAAGGAGAGGTCTATAGGTTCTAAAGTTGAATTGTCGAATTGGCGCAGTAGAGCCTGAAAAATAAATTTGATTTTTTCGCATAATTTTTTCTGTACGAAATTTTGCCGGAGTTAATAACCTCCAAGCGAAACTTATGAATGACAAAACTCTCAACATTTTTCTGGAGGTATTTTCACTAATTTTTAATCAACTCATACCTGTAGCTCGTCACCATCAATATCTAAGTCTATGTCGATGTCAATGTCCATGTTGAAATCTATTAAAATAAGAAGTTTCACTCAGTTGAAACGAAGCAGTCGAACGAAAGTTTAATTACAATTCACAAAACCACAAGTGGAGCAAAATGAAGTAGTGAATTGCAATTCTAAGCGATTATCAGCCATCAGACGTTGTGGCGAAACATTCTCGATGACTAGTACTTTTTTTAATAAGAAAATCCGCGTTGTGACAGGTGGGGCGGATTGGGTTTTGCTTATGATTCGTCGAATGCGAAAAAACGTTTGAAATGTTTTTCTTTAGACTCAAAATAGATCAGTTTACTGTCTTCCGCTGCCACAATCTGACATTCATTGGACCAAAGACATATTCTAGGGCTTGTATAATGTTGTTTTGATGTATTTGATGACCTTCACGTCCTTGTAGTTTGGAAAGTTCGTACTTTTGCAGAGGAAGAATGGAGTAAAGACATTTGTGTGATTTTTACTTCAAAGGGGGGAGGGGTATAGTTTGGAATAATTCATAGTTATTTAGACCTTCGACAGACGTAAGTGATACCTTCGTTTTTGGAAATGAAACGTTTTTGAGAAAGTAAACATAATGTGACAACGGGGATGTGAGGAGAATTTATGCCGCGACCTTTACATGCATAAATATCAAAGTGAGCGAGTTAGTTTATCCGTACGCGGGCACAGTACAAGCCAATTTTGTGTGCATCGCTTATGCCTGTGTGAATGCATCTATGTAGAAGAGTTTCACCCGCATAACAATCGGTAAGAGTTAAGCGACTGCGATGATGACCAAAGGTTCCGAAGGTAAAGGAGGGGGTGTATCGATACAGTCACATAAGATTTCTAAATTCCAGGGTTGCGTGGAGGTCGGAGGGCTAGGTTCTATCAGAGAAAGCTTCTTTAAAGGGCGCGACGAAGTCCAGACAACAAAAATCGCCATATAAACCTTTGTGACAAGACACTGATCTATAGGCGAACTTTTGAATCTTCAAGATGACATTTTTTGACCCGTCTAGAGGGGTCTATTCCGTTTATATCGCGAACCAGTCGAACTTCGACCCGGGAGTAGGGGGGGGGGGGAGCAGCGATCACGGTATTTAGATGGCGAATTAGCAATAAAAACATATGCAAGAGACCCGTACGTATCAGAATAGATGTGGTAAACAGAGTTGATGTTACGAAAAGACTCGAACGCATCTAGGTAAATATTGCCTTAACTCTTAAATGCATGAAATTACATCCACTTAAAATTGTATTGAAAATTGCCGAGAGGGCAATATAATATAAATCCGTCCGAAGCAACGGCGTACAAATCCCTTTCGAAAGTAAAAAATTGACCCCCAAATAGACAAAAATGTTTCCCTCAATTTGCTCTGAAACATAGCAAAAAAATTTTTTTTTGGTTAGGTCCATCCTTAGGACCGACCTGAGGCGCACATGAGCCCTAAGCACATACACCAGGGTTAAAACATTATTTTAGAGTCCTGGCTGAGTCCAAGGGCTTCCAATCAAAAACTTTTTTTACATAAAATGTGAGACATTCCTAGACTTTTCAAACGAAAATTTTTATGAAATACCAAAAACCACTTAAACGGCTTCAGCTCGACGGCCCTTGGGTCGACAGTGCCCAGATTCAATCTCATAAAATATTTTTAGACCCGTACGAAGAACGAAGCATCGATCATTATCCTTAGATAACGAATCAGCAATAAAAAATTGTCCGTCCGTCTGTCAACGCGTTAATAATAATAATAATAATCTGCCTTACAACCCATGAAGGATTGGGGGCTAGATCATTATTTACTAGTTTTCGCTGTTTTTGGTTCTACTTTTGAGATCCTTTCATTGCCGGAAAGTTTTATTGTGAAAGTGGTAAGCTGTGCAACAAACCCAGTGCCATCTATGAGATGTAACTAGGAGCGAAAATATTAGTAGTAGAATACCGGTTCTCCCAACAGTGCCCTTTCCCGTAAGTCGTACGATGGCACTACACTCAACTTCACTTGACTTGAACGATTCAATCAGTTTTGTTTTGTTTACAAATCTAACAATCGGTACAAATCCGTCTGCGGCTGAGTTTCGAACCAACGCACTGGCAACTCAATCTCGTAGTAGCAAGCAGACGGGTTAACCACTGCGCTATCGAGCTGTCAACGCGATAACTCGAGTAAAACTCAACCGATCTTCAAAAACTTTTTCCCTGAAAGGTAATCGAAAAGTCTTTCTTGGGATTGAATCTGGGCACTGTCTGCCCAAGAGCCAATGAGCTAGGGCCGTTTAAGTGGTTTTTGGTCTTTTGTACGTAACTCGAGTAAATTTTCTCCGATTTTCATAATTTTTTGTTTGTTTGAAAGATCTGGGCATGTCTGACAATTTATGGAAGAGATTTTATTGGATTTGAGTCCTTGGACTTAACTAGGACACTAAAACCGAGTCTCTGCTGGGGCTCTAAGTCACGACCCTAAAACTGAGTTTCTACTGGGGCCCAAGGTGTTTGTTTCGGGTAAATTCTAACCGATTTGGTTTATTCTTTTTCTCTTTGAGAGGTATCTGAGTACCGAATTATTTTCAAAAACAAATTTTAACCCGGTGCCTGTGCTTAGGGCTAGAGTAGGCCTCAGGTAGGTTCTAAGGTTTGCCCTTACCGAATAAATTTTTTTTGCTATGTTACAGACCCAATTGAGGGAAATATTTTTGTCTATGTAAGTATTATTTCAAAGAAACAGTCACCACCGAAACAGTTGTTAAGTTCGCTATGGGTATTGCATCAAATATGCAATGTTTTGCTTTTAGGTGTGTAAATGGTAACGAAATATATAAAGCGCTGATGTCGATCAAATCGAATGCAATTGGACTGGATGATATTCCGCTTCCATTGTTGATCTTTGCGGTAGTTTTTCCGCACATCATGCATATCATCAACTTCTCTATTACCAGTTCAAGATTCCCAAACGTCTGGAAAATCTCAAAAGTTTATCCGGAGCATAAGAAAACCAGATTCTTCAACTTAATGGACTATCGTTCCATCCACATCCTTCAGGTTCTATCGAAAGTCTTTCAAATATTATTGGTTGAGCAAATAAATGAATTTATTGCGCTACACCGGTCCAGTCCAGTTTTCGAAGTGCCCATAACACAGCGACGGCTTTGTTTAAAATTATGTATGACGTCAAACGGGCTTTGGATAAAAAGTTGGTAGCAGTTCTACTTGATCATCATGTTCTTTGCATGAAATTGCGCACTCAATTTTTCTTTGATGAAACTGCAACTGCGCTTATTTTCAACTACCTATCGAATCGTAGTGAAGCAGTAGAAATTGATGGCACACTATCGGACTTTTTACCGTTGACGAGAGGAGTCCCACAGGGATCTATTCTAGGACCGTTGCTCTTTTGCATGTTTATCAATTATTTACCTGACTCAGTAAAATTGTACATTTGTATGCAGATGACACTCAGCTATACAATTTTTTTTGATGATTGATGTGAATGCTTCTATTCAAAAAGTTAATTTAGACTTGCAAGCAATATGTGATGGGCAGATGCAAATAAACTTGAACTCAATGCTAGGAGTGGAGGTAGCCTATTCGAGTTCGGTGAAAAATTTGGGACTGGTGATAAACAGCCGGTCAACGTGGTGTGATCATGTCGCCAAAATATCACAAAAAATTTTTATTAGGCTTCGAAGTTTATGGCCACTGTCAAAATCAACACCGCTACGTACGCGCCTTATTCTGGCGAAGACTCTTCTTCTACCGCATCTTGATTATTGCTTGGCTGTTTGCTGGATACGTTCTTCAAAGTTCGAGCCATGACGTTTATGCATAAGTTGGGCCGTTCAGGACAGCCAGTGTATTTGAAAGATCTGGTTTCGCGAGGCCTGCCAGATAGAGCGAGGCAATTTGTTGTACCCCGGTCCGAACGTATGGTTGGCAAGGAAACACTTTTTGTACAAGGACTGGTTGATTGGAATTCTATTCCGGTCAGGGTGAGGACAATGAATTCATTAAATTTATTTCGGAACGAATGTATCGACCTGTTTAATCGGCGGAGTAGTCCCACAATTTATGAGTGATGTCTGTGATTTCATTGACTTTAAATTATTTTGGACCTTGTGTGAACTGATAACTATTTAGTGTGTGTATAATGCTGTAGTAATGCTGGTGGAGTTTTCTATTCTTCTCTTTTGTAGATGTGAGTTGCTTTGTTCACCATAGAATTCTTTACTTGAAATTTTTATGTATTACAAATCTGTGATATTTTAGTCAGTTTGGCTTGGTGCAGTTTTTATTTTTGGATATGTACGAAGTACAAAGGTCCTATACGTTTACTACAAACAATTTTATTGTAACATGAGGTAGATGGAGGTGGGAGGGGGGGGGATACATCTATTATCGTCTAGAGATGACGAATCAGGAATAAAAAAAATGTCCGTCTGCCCGTCCGTCTCCACTTTTTTTTCCAAACGGCTCAACCGATCAGCGTATACTTTTTTTCCCTGAAAGGTACATGCCTCCCATGATTCAAGTTCGAAGATGAGCAAAATCGACCAAGTGGTTCCGGAGATATGGTCGATGAAGTTACCAAAAACATGGTTTTTCGAGGGTCGGTGAAGCTTTTTTGCAAATATCTCAGAAAGTACAGCACGGAAATACCTCATTTTGGTGTCAAATATGAAAGCATTTGATGTCACAAAACTGGGAAAAAAATTTTGTGGGAATCGGGTCAGATGCCTGGGCACTGGGACCAATGGAATGGACGAAATTGAGACTATTTGCCATATACGACAACAATTCTTCGTCTGTATTTCCTTAACTATGCAATATGGAGATTTACTGTCAAAGGCAAAGTTGTAGAGAAATAAATTTAAGCGAACACAGGGTTTCAGGGTTTTGGGGAAATATGGCCCAATCGTGGTATATTTCCACTTCCATAATTGGGCAGGATGGCCCGGATCTCCAGAACTGTGAGAGTTAGAAAGTTGGTTTCAAAGGCGAAGTTATAGAGAATTAAATTTAAGCGAACACGTGTTTCAGGGTTTTGGAGAAATATGGCCCAATCCACTTCCATTATTGGGCAGAATGATCCGAATCTCAAGAACTATGAGAGGTAGATAGTTGCTTCCAAAGGCAAAGTTGTAGAGAATAAAATTTTAGATAACACGTGTTTCAGGGTTTTACGAAAAAATGACTAAGTCCTTGGATATAGGCTTTTCTAGATTTGAATGGTCTGAGACGTACTTCGGTAGGGCCTTTGACATTGCCTTGGGTAATTTCTATGGATCTTTGAAATTCTTACAGTTATAAAAGAACAGAAAACGTTGGATTGTTTGCTTATTTGTATATTTAGGTACGTTTGAGTCACTTTGCCACATCTATTCTGTTTGTCACATCTATTCTGATACGTACGGGTCTTTGGTTATGTTTAGTTTAGTATTCAATGTTTAATACTAAGCTTTATTTTTAAAAAAGTTAGCTTCCTGTTGCTTCTTCTGTTTTTGTCGTACTGTTGTGAATCAGCGATATTCTGCGCAAATTTTTTTGCATAAGGGTTACCCTTGCATTATAGGTGAACTAAATTGAATTGAATTAGAACCCTCTGGACTATTTAGAGAAGACGGTAAAAAAGTGGACGGAGTGAGTTCGATCCCGTGGTACCTGGGACTATTTTCGCGAATTTCACGAATTTAGAGAATTTCGCAAATTACGGTTATTAAGTAACAATTTTAATTAAATTGATATTAAAAACAAATGCAACGGACCAGTACGCATCGAAATAGATGTTGCAAAAAGACTGAAATTATGTCCACATTAAATTGGATTGAAAATTGCCAAAAGGAAAGATTAAAAACCCGTTCGAAGCAAAGGGGTAGATAAAATTGTAAGGCCTCAAACCTCAAAATTGCAAAAAATTTTGTTGCGGCGTATTGAAGTTTGAAGTTTGAAAAAGTAATCCCTCCTTCTTTAAATAACCCGCTATATCGTTAATAACATATTCCGATCCATTACCAGTCCGTAAAATTTTAATTACTTTGCTAGAGTCACTTTCAACCACTCGGGAAGAACGAAATTGAACGTTTTGAACTAATTGACCAGATTGTCGTTCCACCATCGATTTAAATTTTTCAAAAATTTTTCGAATGTTCGTCTTCGTTTTAAAAAAATACACAAAAACTTGTAAAATCATCAATAAATGTAAGAAAATACTTTGCACCACCAAGCGAACTATCTTCCATCGGTCCACACAAATCGGAATGCACAAGTTCTAACATCGACGTCGCTCTCGAGCCTTCATTTGAAAACGGTAAACGAGATTGTTTACCTTTAAGACAATCGACACACGACTGATAATCACTAGATGAAACAAAATCGATGCCTGTTGCCATACCATTCTTCAAAGTTGACAAATCTCGCAAATTCGAATGTCCCATACGACGATGCCACAATTCACAACTATTTTTCTTCGAAGTTGTAACCAAACATTGTTACAACAACGGTTAAATTCAACAGAAATAAATTACTTTCATGTCGACCAGACACAACCAAATCCCCGTTATGCTAACTCCCGACGATTCAATAGCCTGGCTATAGTAGAAATTTTGTTTTTTACCTGTCGTTTTTTCTAAAAAACGCCACAGGAGTTGAAAGGATTATCATAGAGATGTTAGAAATTCTGTTTTTTGCCTGTTGTTTTTTTTTTTAAAAGGCCCCAGGAGTTGAAAGGATTATCATAGAGATGTAATATCCCGTAAATGTTGAACAAACAATAAAATTTCTATAAAACTAGTAGGCTTTCCCTGAACCATATGATACAACTTTGTTTCATTTATCTGGTTGTCATATGATGACACCACAAGAGTATTTAGAGGATTCTAATAGAGACGGTTAACTTAAGATAAACAATTTAAACAATTTATTAGAAAGATTATAAATTGAGTACTCGTACTGAGCCTAAAGGGATTCCGATATGGAAAATATGAGTTTCTTACTCGAGCAGACGCTGTTTCGTCGCATAATCATAGGTTTGTAGGATTCGGGAAGACCAGCAAGCAAAAAAGCTCGCATCCATTCGTTCGATACTTGTCCACCAATATCATTTAGTTTCAAACATGCCATCAGAAGTGTATTCACAATGTGAAGGATCGGAATTGGTCGGTTCAGGTCGGACCTGTGACCTGAAACCTATTGACCTGAAATTTTCAGGTCAGGTTCAGGTCGATATTTTCTCAACCTGAACCTGACCTGATGATATCAGGTCGAACCTGAACTGACCTGAACCTGACCTGATTGACCTGAAATCATTTGAATGCTTTGAATATTCTACAAAGGAACCAAAAATATCTAGTGCTGACGAGATGAGAAAATTTTGGTGCAATAGATAATTTTATCTCAAATGTAGACGAAATGATCTATTAATTATATTATTTTCAGAACCCCTCCCCCTGTCACACTACCTCTAAAACCTCCCCTCTTCGATGTGTGACAAAAATGAAATTCATTCCTCTTTCAATGATAGAATTCACTTGGAACACTACTTGAACTCAATAAGTTTTTAGACCCGTATGCGTTTACCACGACGTTTGTAACCAGTCGAATTTCTACCCGGTAGTAGGGGGGAGCACCGATCATGGTCCTAAGATGACGAATCAGCAATAAAAAAAATGTCCGTCCGTCTGTCAACACGATAACTCAAGTAAAACTCAACCGATTTCCAAAAACTTTTTTTCCCTGAAAGGTAATCAAAAAATCTTTTATAGGTTTGAATCTGGGCACTGTCGGCCTAAGGGCCAATGAGCTAGGGCCGTTTAAGTGGTTTTTGGTCTTTTGTACATAATTCGAGTAATTCCGGTTTTCAAAAACTTGTTTGAAAGGCCTGGGTATGGCTGACAATTTATGGAAGAAACTTTTTTGATTTTGAGCCCTAGGACTTAGCTAGAGCACTAAAAAACAGTCTCTGCTAGGGCCAAACGTGTTTTTTGTACATAACTCGAGTAAATCTTTTCCGATTTTTAAAATTATTTTTTATTCAAAAGATAAAGCAATTCCCTACAATTTATCGAAGAAACTTTTTTGAATCTGAGCGCTCGGACTCAGCCAGGGCTCTAAAACTGAGTCTCTACAAGGGCCCTACGTGTTTTTTGTGCATAACTCGAGTAAATCTTTTCCGATTTTCAATCGAAAGGTCTGTGAATGCCCAACAATTTATGGAAAAATTTCTTTTTTACTTTGAGTCGCTGGACCTAGCTAGAGCCCTAAAGCGAGCCCTAAATCGAGGAAATTCCATCCGATTTTCGCGATTCTTTTTCTATTCGATATGTTGTGAGCCTTAAGAGCATCCAAGGAAAAATGTGGGCCCGGGCCGAGCCTAAGATGACCGCTAATGTTAGGGTGGATCGATCTAGGCAATTTATTTTGGAAAAATTCAAAAATTTTGAAGACTCTTAGAGATAGAAGATCGGTGTCAAAGCAAAAATTGTTTGGTTTCGGTGATACGCATGTCATGATGCCTCCCATTATGACCGCTAATGTTAGCGTAGATCGATCTTGACAATATATTTTCGAAAAATATTTTGAGAACTATAAGAAGATCGGTGTCAGTGGCAAACTTTTTTGTCACTATGGAAGTATGTTTTGTTCACTATGGAAGTATGGGTCAGAGGCCTTTCCTAAGTGCTCTAGGTCGGTTCTAATATCGGCGGTAGTACAAATAACATTTTTTGAAAATATGTCTGAAAAAAAATTTTTACTTTTTTTTTAACTATTTTACCTTTCGTTTATTTTGACGGTTGCTTGAATATTTGGAGATACTTTTACACCGTTTCTTCGGATGGGTTTTTCAATATTGCCCTATCGGCAATTTCCAATACAATTTAATGTCGACGTAATTTCATACACTTAAGAGGCAAGGCAACATTTACTTTGATACGTTCAAATCTTTTTGCAACATCTATTCTGTTTGCCACGTCTATTCTGATACGTACGGGTCCCCTGCATATGTTTTATTGTATATTTTATTTATCTTGTAAAAAACGTTCCCCTTAACCACCTCCACAGCATATTTTAAGTTTTTGTAGGTTTAACGCACTATAGGCTAGCACGGATCCACCTGTGTTGGTCGTCGAGACTCCCCGATTCGCGATTTTTACATGAGAATTTCATGAGAATCAACCTGATTAAATTTTTCAGGTTTCAGGTTAGCCTCAGGTCGGACCTGAAATTCAAAATCAGGTTCAGGTCAGAAATCAGGTCATGACCTGACCTGAACCTGATCAGGTCGACCTGACCTGTTCCGATCCATGGCGTTGAAATATGAATAAGAATTTGCACCCGCAGGACATCCTAAACTACATCGTTAGTACGGGAAGGTTCAGCTATGCAACAAAATAAATAATAGTGAGCACAATAGGCCCAAACGGTGGCCTCCGTGCGCGTTCGCTAAACGAACAACTATTTTTAATAAAAACTTGGAGTCCAACCAGGGTTGTGGGATCTTATGGCTTGATGAGCAACTCAACGTTGCCTTTCTCTACCTATTTAATGGCAGGGGCGGCGACTTCGGTTCAAGTCAATGGGGGCGCTCAACATCTTGATTTCTTTCAGCAAATTTAAAACGGAAGCCTAGCGCAGCATCATAGAGCTTTGTGAAAATTTAAAAACTTACTTGAAAAATCTCTTTGTAGAAATTTAAGAGTCACCGTAATCAATTTTTTTTAGAAAAGTACTATACTATCGAATGTTGTAATTATTTAGTTTTAAACTTTTAAGTTCACGGAGACTGTAAATCTAACCAGTGAGAGCTCTATATACTTTGGTGAAATACATTTGTTTTATTCCTTTTATTAGACGACGATCTGCAATCCAACGGCATGCAGATCGCATAAACTCTCGGCACACGAGTTTGAGGTGAATTTATATTCGTAATGTTGTTTGCAGGTCAAGTTTGTTTTTCTTAAGTTGCCTTCAAAGTGAAATTGTATAGAAAGAAAAGCATGCGCAGCACAGAGAAATGATAACGGCAGCTCACGCGCCGGCCCTGCCGGATAAAATGAGTATGTCGACGGTTTTCATAGAACAAGAGAAACGTCAAAAATGGCAAACGTTTCTATGAACATTGGGTTGCTAGCAAATATAAACAAAAAATAAATAATTTTTCGACTAAAAAAACTTGATCAGATGAATGATAATTCCTTTTTCCTTTAATTACAAATGGTTGAAAAGTAATTTTTCTCCGAATCGGACTCGTATTATCAAAGTTATTGGTATGTGAAATTTGTTCCAAATATGAACAAATTTCATACGATGATATTTTGGTAAATAAGGATCAAAACAACAAAAGAATCAGTTTAATATCGTTTGGGCATTGAGGAAAAAATAATTAAATTTTGATTGGTCCGAATCCGTCGAGTTGAAAATAAACTAATTAACATTCGAAATCAACACATAGAACATAACCACACTTATAGGCTTCTGGGACCATATCGTTCAAATATTTTCAGTATTACGCGACATACTCATTCTATCCGGCATGGTCGGCGCGTGAGCTGCCGTTATCATTTCTCTGGCGCAGCAACATTTTTGCATGAAAGTGTCACGGATGCCAATGTAACGCAGATAATTCACCTCAAACTCGTGTGCCAAGAAAGGACATGGATACGCTCACTGCATGTATAACCTTGCTGGAATCAGCGTGCCAAGATTAGGCATGTTCACTTTTTGAATTTTCTTCTAAATTCTTGTTCTTATGGCCCAAAAAAATTGTTATGATATGAAAGTAGGGAAAAACTCATTTTCAGGATTTTTGTTTCGTTTTTTGTGGCCGGGAAAATCCGAAAATGGTGCTTCGGGGTGTTTTCATGTGAGGAAATTTCGAAAATTTACCAAAAAATCGATCTGAAATAGACATGTTAAAACCGTCACCGAAAATCCATTTTTCACTCAATCTTGACAAGTGGGATGTCGTTGGAAAGGTAGTTGATTGATCTGACTAAACAAATAATTTTGGGTGTCTATTACTTGAAGGGCTGGGGAATGGATGGGGAAATGCATAAAAAACACCCCAAAACACCATTTTCGAATTTTCCCGGCGACGTGACATGAAACGAAACAAAAATCCTGAAAATGAGTTTTTCCTTTCATATCATAACCATTTTTCTGGGACATAAGAACAAGAATTTAGAATAAAAAAAAGAAATAAGCCGAAAAAACGCAGTTGGTAGATATAAAAGAACGGAAAAGAATTTCGGAAGATCCACTTAACGCTGTTGTTAATATTCAGTACGTTTAAAAACGGAAAAGAATGGTAGGGGCAAGGCGGTAGCAGTAGCTCGAGATTGCCCTGGCAAAAAACCGGGTTCTTCGAATTGTTCCTCGAAATAATCACAATCAACTTTTTGTGCATACTGATTGCAGAAAAGTTTCAATGAAATTTATTCCTCTGTTTTGTTATTATTGAGTATCGGACTACTGGTCGATGTGCACAGGCACCAGACCGGAAGTGTGACAAGTCAAGTCAAGCCATTTAAATGCTTTTTTTAGAATTCTTTCATTTCTGTTTTATTTCTCTAGCCAAATTTCCAATGGGGGCTAGGCGGGCTAAGCCCCCATTATTTCTCGTCAATGGGTTCCCGAGCACCGAAGCCCCCATGGAGTCGGCGCCCCTGTTTAATGGAAATATATTCATGAAAAACCATAAAAACTTAGCTTTCAACTAAAACATTAGCAACGAAGATTCATACAATTCCCTATAAAGTCGTAAAAACTATCGATCGATGTAAATCACTGATGTAATTATTAATTTAATTAAATTGGAAATCGCCAAAAAGGCAATTGATAAACCTGTCCGAAGCAAAATGAAATTGAAAGCGTTAAAAACTTAGATACTTGGGCATGGGCATAGCTCGACTCAGTAAATTGGCATACAATTTCTATATTCCTCGCGGTGCGGGTAGTCTCTCTATATTTCTCTTGTTAACCGTATGTGATAGTTCGCACTGGTTGTCATTACCCATAATATAACGAAGAGACTATTGACCTGGTGCCGTTAGCCACAGTATAATAAAAAGATTATTCGCACCCTAAGCCATTAACCAAAGTGTAATAAACCATTGACATGGGTATTTTTTTTAAACTGTTTATCTCGATGTATCTTTTCTCTGTAGATAAAATAGCGTATGCACCTCTTTCCAGAATTTTTATTTTGACGACTTAGGTTATAAACCTTGCTTTCGACTCGGTATATAAATCGTCAAAATAAACATTACTATTAACAGTTCGTTTATTATCATTCCAAAAAAAAAATAATTTTTGACAAATTAATGTCTATAATCCTTTACACTAAATTACTGTCTCTTGTCTTAAAATCTCAATTTTCGTGCAATTTGTCTTTTTTGCTGATTTTTTTATCATTTGTTCATTTGTTCATCAAATATTAAAATAGATCTACTCGTCTAGACCTGTGCTCCGGCGAGCGCCGCCGTAAAAAGTGTCTAAAAATTGCGCCGCTGCCGAAGACAAAAAAAAAATTCGGCTAAGCCGCACGCCTACGGCGATACTAAAAAAACGTCACACAACCGCCAGCCGCCGACAAATAATAAACATACGTACCCGTAACAGAATATATATTGCAAAGTTTTCAAAATGAGCAAAAAAAATTAGAGAAATGTCAAGAAACTTCCCGAAGTACATCTTATGAAGAAACATATGAAGGGACCCGTACGTATCAAAATAAATGTGGCAAACAGCCAGGCACCGGGTCCAAATTTGTTTTTGAATATAATTCGGTACTCGATTACCTCTCAAATAGACAAAATCAGTTAGGATTTATCCAACTTATGTATTCCATAAAACGGCAGACAGTCCTAGACCTTTCGATCACAAAAAAAATTTGAAAATCGAACTCGAGTTATGTACAAAAAACACGTATGGCGCAACCATACCCTATTTTTGGAAAACTGCATTTCTCAAATTTCTAAAGTTTCTCAAATATTTCTAAAATTTCCCAAATATTTCTAAAGTTTCTCAAAATTTAAGAAAATCAATTAAAGTTGATTTTTTTGTTGTAAATTCATTTGCCCAAGAAATTTTATTTAATTTTTCAAAATCTCACAATTTGCATATGTTTTCGTGCGAACAGCTTTTCCGCTTCGTCAAATACGTCTACTATCTTGTCTTGGAGCCCTAAACTGGCTTTCTATTCTTCTGAGCCATCCAATGATGCACTGCAGGACTTGGGACTAATTTTTCCACTGTAGGCATCTTCATCTTCACGTAAAAGATGTTAAATAAACTTGATGTTGCATAAACCTAAACAAAATCGCGTTACAATACAAGAATTAATGCGATATGCCAGATTATTACTGATGAATCGTTCAACATCTGCCGAGAGTGGTTTTGCTGCTAATCTTCCTAAAGCAGTTTTGATAGCCGTGAAAGGTTCAGTTGAAAGTTGCTGTAATGCTTTAATGGTGTCGGGTGGGCCTTTACAGCCTGGTACTCTTCTATGAAGGTATTTGGTTCGAAATCCGTAGCAATGAATTTGTGACACAATTGATGAAGGGTTTGCAAATATTCCTGCATGAAATCGTCGAAGCCAAAGCGCTGATCTAAATGCTGCAACAATGGTCGTACGATAGCTTCTCGTTCCTCAGATCTCAATACGAGAAAACTATTGTTGCTTCGTTTCCTGCCTTCAGTAATTAATCTGTGGCCGAGGAAATATGCATTTAGTTATTGCACCCAACGAGTTGATTTATAGGATGGGAACTGCAGGGGCTGGGACAGATTGTTAGCTGCCGCAACGTTCCTCAATTTCCCCGTACGTTTGCCAAAAGTGCGAAAAAATGTACACAATTGAGATGTCGAGGTTATGATGGTGGCGACAATGGAACTGCACAATTTCAAAAAATCCATCCTCTGTAACATTTTTTTGTAATTGTTTTCATCCCCATTGTGGTCTTGGGTTCTATCAACAGCGCCATCAACTCTTACCGACAGTGCGAGCGACTCTTTTATACGACATGACAGCTTTTCCACATCGCTTTGGATAATTGCGTCAAGAAATTGTGAATGTTGAGCTGGATTGACGTCACTAGTCGTTATTCATCTCTAACACAGGTGGAATTGTGCGAAGAACCGCATGAAGACAAGTTTCCACCAATGAATAAAGTCGACTCAATTCAAATTGCATCTGAAAATTCATTCGGTAGGGAGAAAATCATTCTGAAATATCTGAAGGAATTCAAACTACACATACATACTCCGTAAACAATTTTCAAAACGAAGAAGAACTACCTCAGGTTGTGAACAAAACCAACGAATTCGACATCGGTTCATCATCAAATATTCATATCTCACAAAAAACAAACAAATTTTGAGACGAACCCAACGAATTTCAATAAAACGAAGAACCGATTTCCTGACCACTGAAGCCAAAAAATGTAAAGAAAATAGTAGATAATTCTATTTTCATTGTTAAAAACTCGGATTCAAATACACATTTATTGAAATCACAACCGATTTCTTTAATTTCCAATTCACATTTCTAGAAATTCCAAAAACGCTTCTCAAATATTTCTAAAATTTCTCAAATATTTCTATAATTTCTCAAATATTTCTTAAGTTTCTCAAATATTTCTAAAGTTTCTCAAAAATTTCTACAGATTTCGTAAGTTTCTTAACATATTTTTAAAAAATAGGGTATGGCGCTAGCATAGAATCGTTTTAAGTGCCCGGCCCTAGCTAAGTTCAGGAACTCATATCCAAAAAAGTTTCTTCCATAAATTGTCGGCCATGCTCAAATCTTTCAAACAAAAAAAAATATGAAAATCGGAAAAGATTTACTCGAGTTATGTACAAAAGACAAAAAAAAACCACTTCAACGGCCCTAGCTCGGCGGCCCTTGGGCCGACAGTGCCCAGATTCAATCCAATAAAAGATTTTTCTATTACCTTCCAGGAAAAAAAAGTTTTTGAAAATCGGTTGGATTTTACTCAAGTTATCGCAGTGACGGACATTTTTTGTCATCTGAGGACCATGATCGATGCTCCCCTCCCCTACTCCCCGGTTGAAATTGGGGTGGTTAGAAACGTCGTGGTTAACGCATAAGACCCCTTTTCGAGCCGTTTAGAAAAAAAGTGGAGAAAACAGAATCACGAATAAAACTTACCTACTTGTTTGTTATGGCTTGCGTGGTTATGCCAGCAACTCAAAGTAAACATAATCTGAAAAAAAGCCTTGTCTTGACTCCTGACGGTAGTTCGGGGCATGTGTGACAAGTGCGTTGGATTTGCAGATATGTGCGACAACTCAACAACCAACATTTATATCGGTTTCAGAAAACTAACATGGATATTCTTAGGACGGAATTTCTTTACAAAATTCCTAAGAAAATGCACCATAGCCGCAGGTAAGCCTTATTCGTTGTTGTGGTAGCCCAAACATTTCTTAGCTCACCAAAAATATAAGCAACAGAAAGGTTTTTCTGGTTCCTTCCATTTCCGCAGAGCATTTTTTTGGATTGTAGCCCTACTGTGAGACACGTAATTAAAATAATGTATTTTAACGAATTTTGAAAATCGAAATTTCGCCGCCGCCGAAGAAAAATGAAATTTCGGCTTGCCGTTTGCGCCGCCACCGACGTTTGCAAAAACATACTTCCGTCGCCGGCGAAATTTTGCGTCCGACGCACACATCTATACTCGTCGTCTCTAAAAACTCTTACGCGTAAAGACGTACCTCATTAAAATGGCCGCAAAATATTCAATTTTTACCTCAAATATGTCATGTAAAGTGCCGTTGCAGCATTTCTTCTGATTTTCGCGATTTTTTTACTATTTTGCTCTTCAGCACCACCTAAATCACTTCAGATCAAGTCGGCTCCATAGACACTTTTTGTCAGGGACACATTTAGAATCGTTTGAGCGCTGGGGCCCCATACCTTACTTTTTTTTGGACCACCCTAACGCTCATATCACTGCTTTCTGAATGAGATACAGCCTTACAATCTTCTAGAAAGTTGTTGGCATTTGCAAAAAAAATGTTGACGTGATAAATATGGCGGTGTGTACTTAATGAAACCCCAATGGAACTACCCATGGACGGACGGACAGACAGGAATAGTGAAAGCATAAAGTAGCTATCGCTACTTAATAAAGAGACCATTGCCACCAAGCCGTTCGAAGCAGAATAATAGACTATTGGTAAAGTGAATAGGTCTTTCAAACAATCACCATCGGTGGTATTCATTTTTGTTTTAACGAGTGTTTTAGGTGTTTTATGATCACTGACAGTTCTAAAAAACCCCGCTTTTCTCACTGCATTGAACGCGCTTTCAACGTTTCCGCGCAACGTTTTCTCAACAATCGATAACACAGGGACACGTCACTAACGTCGTCAAAAAAGATTTATTAAAGAAAATAAAAATACAAAATTCATCGTACAAGTTAGGAAAAAGCAAAAAACACAAAAAATGACTGACATAGCTGACTGGTATAAGCAAATACCAAGATTCACAAAATATTGGTTTTCCCTGACAGTAGGAATTAGTCTACTGGCCAAAATGGGAATTCTCCCCGAATTTTATTTACCTTTATTTTGGGATTTTGTATGGAGAAAATATCAGGTTTATCTTTTGTTTGTTTCTTAGCGAGAAGTTTATCAAGTGACACAAATTTATTGCAGATATGGAGACCAATTACAGCTGTGTTTTATTATCCACTAAATCCAAGCACCGGTTTCCATTTTATGCTAAATTGCTTTTTCTTGTACAACTACTCACTGCAACTGGAACAGATACATTTCAAAGGGAGTCCGGCTGATTACTTATTCATGTTGTTGTTCAATTGGCTATGTTGTGTCATTGTTGGCGTGATTGCATCATTCCCAGTAAATAGAATTAATTTTTAACGAACACATTTCGTTGTCACAAACGTTCCTTACATTACAGATCCTGATGGATCCGATGATCTTATCAGTGCTTTACGTTTGGTGCCAACTGAACAAAGACGTAATTGTTAACTTTTGGTTCGGTACACGGTTTAAGGCGATGTATTTGCCATGGGTGTTGCTGGGAATGAATTTCATTTTAAGTGGAGCTATGTTCTCATTGGTGGGAATAGTTATCGGCCATCTATACTTCTTCCTGAAGTTCAAGTATCCGCAAGAGTTAGGAGGAACCGCGTTCTTGGAAACACCGGGAATATTGTAAGTTAACCAAAATATCTACAAGAATTGCGTACGTAAAACATTTTCCTTAGAAAGCAATACTTTCCGGATGTTCGTGGTGGGGTACACGGTTTTGGCGTTCCTCCAGAAAATCAAAGAAATGTGCAGCAAAACAACGGAATGGGAAATCGTTATTTCGGAGCACATGGGTGGGGACGAGGGCAGGCACTTGGTCGTTAAACCCTCAATATGTGATGTCAGTACCAGGCTCAGAGGAGAGAAAGCTGTAATTAAAATTTACCCTATAAATGTGTAAGAGAGTGTCATTGTCGGGATGAATAGAAAGACATTTTTTCTAGCAAACTGTTTGAAATGTGCTTTTAAGTCATCAAGAGATCAAATTATCTGCCACTTCAACGCGTCCCGTAAAGTTTGAACAACCAATATCAGAAACACATTCAATTGAGCTAAGCACATATGTATGCGCATCAGGATCATCACAGCTTTCCAAAGTCCACACATCTTTCACTCTTTTGTGTGTGAACTTCGGCGTGTGGCGTTAACGATAAATTATTTCGAAAGCTGTAACTGATCAATTTCCGTGCAGTACTCGCTGAAGCCGAAAAAAAATTCAGTAACCTTCGAAAAACTACGTTTTCGGTCACTTCTTTGGCCATAACTCCGTAGCAACTACACCCATTGTTCTCACATTCGAAAGTAAAGGACTATCTGCAGGTGAAAACTTTTGTAACGATAAGTTTAAAAAGCGAGTCCTGGCGTATGGACTAAAGCTTACTAGCAATTCGCTCTCGGCGGCCTCGTGGTCCTCTCCAACGCGTTCAGCAACATGACATTCATTTCCATCACAAACTCATGCCGCGACCATAGTGTCGACATCACTACCACAAGCTGGATCTTTAAAATGTTAAATTCTTGAATTGTCTCAGCAAGTTTGGGCAACGTAAAAATTGTCGTACGTACAAACAAAGGATGCCCCCAAGGCGGCGTACTTCCACCACTTCTCTACATTATGGTTAAAGATAGCCTGCTTAAAACGCATCCGGCTATTATTCAATATGCTTCGCGGATGATTTAACTATCCTACTCATAGGAATGTTCGTAAGCACCCTATGCAAGCTAATGCAAAGGGCATTTCGGCTAGTAGAGAACTGGTGCAATCAGCACAATCAAGAGGTTAATACCGAAAAAACGCAACTCATCCTATTTACACGCAAAAACAAAATCGTGGGCTTCAAAGCACCTACTATTTTCGGCAAAATCATCAACCTATCACCTTGGGTTAAAATACTAGGAATTATTCTTGACGCAAAACTATTATGGAATACACACATTGATTACCGTATACGTAAGGCACTCAATACATTATGGATGTGCCGCAGCGCCGTCGCCAAAACTGGGGCCTAAGCCCAAAGGCTCTCACTTGGATATACATAGCCGTAGTCAGACCAATGATATCATATCCAGCGGTGGTCTGGTGGCCTCGTTGCCACATTGGAGCAACCCAAAAGCGACTAGCAAAAATACAAAGACTCGCTCTGTTAAGCATTACTGGTGCAACGAAAACTACCCCCACAGCTGCGCTAGAAGCCCTTCTAAATATCACACCACTCCACATACAGGTGGAAGCCGTTGCAAGAGCCACATTCCTCAGACTGCATCAATCGTCACTCCTAATCAAACGTGACCTCGGACATGCTAAGCTGTGGCGAATCATGACCACAGAATCTCCAAGTATCGAAATGCCCTACGATGTCATTGCTCCAACTTACTGCTTTGACAACACAGACCTATCAATAACAACAGCGCACTAATCTGGTACTCAGATGGATCGAATTGTAACAACCAAACAGGATCAGGCATCTACTGTCGGCAAGTAAATATTGCCGATTCATTCTCCCTGGGTCAATACAGCAACATCTTTCAAGCAGAGTCATTTGGCATCGCCCAATGCAGCAAAGCAACTCTAAAAACCAATCCCCTCGGTGAAACAATTTATATCTGTTCCGATAGTCAAAGTGCACTGAAATCAGTCAGCGCACACAGGATCCAATCATCAACTGCACTTTGGTGCAGGAATAGTTTACAACGGTTAGCACAAGGCAGCGCAGTAACGCTACTGTGGGTTCCCGGTCATAGCGGAATAGAGGGAAATGATATCGCAGACAGATTAGCCAAAACCGGAGCGACACAATCAATAACGCCCCCAGAGCCCTGCCTCAGAGTCCCTACTTCATACTTTAAGGGACTTATAAACAAATGGAAAATAAATACCTTTAAAAAATACTGGAACTCCATCGACCACGCCAGACAATCCAAGAATTGCATAAGTATCAATCCCGAAAACTCCAAATTCTTCCTTTCACTTAGCAGACGGAACATAAGGAGGATGACATACATCGTAACGGGATATTGCCCTTTAAACTAAACAAACACCTATACACGATCGGTGTCGTACAAAGCAACCGCTGTCAGAAATGCGGGGATGTAGAAACTGCTGAGCATCTATTGTGCAAATGTCCAGCGTATATCACTGCCAGAGCAAAATGCCTAGGAGCGTATATCCTACCCTATAGTATAATCATTCCTCCCAAAGACATACTAAGCTACTTAAACTCAATAAATAGACTTAACCACTTAAATTAAAAAAAAATTAAGTAGGCCGGGTAGGCCGCTGTGGGTATGCACAACAGGCCCACTAGAGGCCTAGGTGCAGAAACCTTGGTTTCACCCACTTATACTAACTAACTAACTAACTAAAGCTTACTATCAGATCTGGTCGACCTGGTTACAACCAAAGGAATGACTTGATCTGGTTTTGACCTGGTTGTTTCAGGTCGACCTGGATTTTTCTATCTTGAATAATTAAGAAATTATTTGAAAAACATATTACCACAATAAAACAGCGGTCTCAAATCAAAACTTTTAGCAGAAATCAGCTCTAGGTTCGCTTCTTTGATTTTCTTTGTATCCTTAAGCCAAATTCGCACACATACACGCTAGGATTGTATTTGATCGTAACGCACACCTAGTCACACCTGGTCACACCTTCGTAGTTAGAACCAGGGACTATTTTCGGGAATTTTCCGATAAATTTCGCGAAAATAGTCCCTGGTTTGAACAGAAATAATCCGAAAGATTTTGTTAATTTCACTGATATCAGGGTAAGTGTTTGATTAGTGTCTTTTGATTTTAGTGCAGGACTCAAAACCATAATTGTAGCATTATCGACCATCGATTTTCCGTAGAAGATTTTTTGCTCAGAATTTAATTCTTTATCGATTCGGCAAAAATTTTATAACTTGATTTCGATAGTTGAACCTTGCTTAAAATTTTTACGAATTCAAGAAATCAACTTTTTTACGAAAATAGATACTGTTTGCATGAAAACATAACTCAAAATCAGGTGATTCAGGAGAAATATGGAGAATTTCAGAAATTTATTTTTGAAGGCACTGCATTCAGACCAACCATTTGATTCATTCGGTATCCCATTGTTAGGTTTTTGCTTCGCACAATCTTGTTGAATTATTTACTCATGCAGCCAATTGGTCTGATTCGTATCCATCAAGTACGAGTACATTTAACAGAAAGAAGAACGTTGAATTAATGTAATCTATGCTACGTGGACCTATGAATGAAGGCACGCTCGTGCTTGCAGGCTTCAACATATATAACTTACTGAAACTCCTGCAATTTAGATTGCCGTTATTCTGTCAGTTGTTGGTTGAGCAGAATTCTCATACGTTTTCATCTTGTTACGTAACGTGCCATATTCGGGTTCCTTATGTTGAGCATGAAAGCCAACGACAGAAATCCATATTATTGTTATAATGAACTTCGGAAAATATAAGTCGACCAACTCAATGGGGAGAGAACTATAAATTAATCATATTATGAAGTGCCGAACCTTTCAACAATGTTTACTGATCCGAAAGACGTTGTCTATCCAGTTAAAGAAAAAAAGTTCATGAAAAAACTGGAGGCTCTGTATCATACAGATAGTGAATGTTTTGATGGTAAGAGAGTTCACCATGTGATCGTGTTCATTTAATAATTTCATGATGTTTTTACATACGCATGGAATGGAAAAGCCAGTTCTAGGTAAAATCTCATTTATCCAACGAGCTAAGTCAGCAGTTTCTAGAACCGCCTCTGCTAAAAAGACCAACTATAAACATCCATTGTTCCACGTTGCATGCGGGAGGAACAAGGAAATTTCGAGCAGAAAAATGTTACGATGCGGCCGAAGGGCATCGCAAATATGGCTTTTATGAACCAAACAACTGAAACGGACGAAATTGTTGCAATTAAAGAAGCAAAACGTACGTTAAAGGTAGAAAGCCAAAGGCAAGCAGAATAACAAGTTTGTCGAATTTAAAGCCTTTTAATTGGCGCCTGTTCTAACTAACAACTGTGTTTCAGTGTTTCACCCATGGAAACGGGAGAAACTCGTAAACATAAACGAGGTAAATCAGCTCAAAGCTCGTCGAAATATCGAAGTGATTCGCCACAAGATCCGTTAGAAAATTGGAGCACCAAAGATTTAGCAAATATTGTCTTAATACAAAGTTGCTTGACTTTTTGGATAATATTTAGTGCACTGCTTAGAGAAATTCGAATAAATGAATTCTTACAACAAAATGGCTTATCTTTGTGCCATGGTATCAAGGTTGTGTTTTCAGAATTGTTTGCAATTTGACCAATGATTGGCGCCACACACACATTAAATGATAAACTAGTACTTTTACCCGCGAGGTCAGACTTTTTTCCTCGCTATCAGATGATTAAGCAGCCAAGGCTGCATATAGTATCCTAGTTTCCTTACCAAAAAGTTGGTTGTCAATCAGAAAAGTGTACGATAAAGGGATATTTTTTATTTACCAGGGGGCTGCCGCCCCCTGGACCCCCGCTTTTTTCCCGCCTGCAGCGTGCCGCCCCATACGGACAACCCCCGCCTGCAGCGTGCCGCCCCATACGGACAACCCCCGCCTGCAGCGTGCCGCCCCATACGGACATTGCCCGCTTACACGCGTATTACTGTTTGTTTGTTTGTGTGTGTGTGTGTGTGTGTGTGTGTGTATGTGTAATTTTGTAAAAGGACTGACTACAGAAAACATTTCCTATAACTCGTTGCGTGCCACTTTGTAAAAGAAGTCATCATTTATAAACTTTCCTTTAACCCATTTCGTGACATTTTGTAAAAGGACGCATCAGTTATTGCATTTCCTATAACTCGTTTTGTAACATTTTGTAAGAGAACTCAACACCATAAACAATACTTGTCACTCGTTTCGTGACATTTTGTAAAATGACTTAATTAAAAAAAAATCCTTTTAGCCCGTTCAATGTCATTTTGTAAAAGGACGCATCATTCAAAACATTGCTTCAACCCGTTCCATGGCGTTGTGTAAAAGGACGCATCAATGATTGCGTTTCCTATAACTCGTTTCGGGGTATTTTTGAAAGGACGCATCATTCATTGCATTTCCCATAACTCTTCAGTAACATTTTGTAAAACGCCGCATCATTTGCTTTAAAACATTTGCTTTAATCCCTTTTGGGGCATTTGTTGAAATTTCGTATCATTGAAAACATTTCCTTCAACCCGTTTCGTGGAATTTTGTAAAACCCACCTATTACTAAAAAGATGTCCTTTAACCCATTCCGTTGTATTTTGTAAAAATACACCACATCATTTAAAAAATGTCGTACAACCCGTTTCATGAAAATTTGGGAAAAAACAGCTTTATTTCATAATTCCTTTCTAATTCCAATTACTAACAAAAAGAAAATACAAAGAAAAAATAATTTCTAAAGAAAACTCAAAATTCTTCCAAATTCATCAATTCGCGCAAAAAATGTCTGTATTTCTTAATTTACGAAAGTTCACATTCAGCACGTGGCGCTAAAAATAATTTTAAAAATAGCTAATTTCGTCAAAAACTTGTCGATTTTGATTTCAATGTTTGGTATAAGATGGCGCTGATTCATAACTCTTGTACAAAAGAATGCAAAAAGGGAACGTAATTTAACGATTGAAAATGTAATTAATACGTATTGTTTACATTTTCTTGTAGTATAGTTCTAAGAAAATTATCATTTAGCATTTTAGTTGATTAAGTAAGTTTTGTAAGAAGTAAGTTTAAGATTAAGTAAGTTTTGTAAGATTGTCAGTAGTGAAGTAGATTTGTTAGGTGGGGGTTCCACCCCCACACCCCCGGTTAGATTGTGAGTAAAGCCCGTTGGAGGTAGCCTCCGGCGGTGAGATTGTCAGTAGTGAAGTAGATTTGTTAGGTGGTGGTTCCACCCCCACACCCCCGGTTAGATTGTGAGTAAAGCCCGTTGGAGGTAGCCTCCGGCGGTGAGATTGTCAGTAGTGAAGTCGATTTGTTAGGTGGGGGTTCCACCCCCACACCCCCGGTTAGATTGTGAGTAAAGCCCGTTGGAGGTAGCCTCCGGCGGTGAGATTGTCAGTAGTGAAGTTGATTTGTTAGGTGGGGGTTCCACCCCCACACCCCCAGTGAGATTGTGATTGTTGAAGTTGATGTGTTAGGTGGAGGTTCCACCCCCACACCCCCGGTTAGATTGTAAATTGACTAATTTAAACCATTTACAGATCATATATGACCGAATTGTATTGAAAAAATGATGAAAAAATGGTATGAAAATTTTTCACTTTTGTCGGTCAATTTCTCGAAAACGGCTCCTAATTTTTTTTTTAATTTACGCATCACCGATAGTACTCTTCAATACCTTTCCAACGATACCTAACTCGTAAAAATCTATGGAGTCGTTTTTGAGTAATGTCTATTTTCCTTAGCGGCGTCGTAGCCCAAAAAACCAACTTTGAACACTCGCCACGTCGGAACGATACATCGCAACTCAACAAATGAGGTGTCGTTGGAAAAAGCAGGTTAAGCGCTTCAAGCCACATGAGATAGTTTATATTTCTGGGCCACAGATTTGAAACAGTAATCGAAAAGGTTTCAGCGACGTGATTTTTCATCACTTTATCACTCACCACAACTGTGAAACATTATGCATTTTCCAAAAACTAATTTTATTGAATAGTTTCCATTGTAATACAACTTTATAATTAAAAACCCATTGATAAATGATGGTTTACCACAACTTTTTTATACAAAATGTATGAGAGTTTTGAAAAAAATAAAGTTTTTGTTCTACGAAAATTTTCAAAACTTAAAATATCAACTGCCCGACCACTGTAAACATGTTTTGTCGTCTCAACAAACATTTCCCAATCATTGGTTAAAAAAAAAAAAATTGAAGTGTGAAGTGGGACCCCCCCCTATAATTTTCTCTCACACCTTACATTGAAGAATATATATACATGTCATACATGGACCCCCCCCCCCATGTATAAAATATTTGCTTTAGAAAACCCTAAGACATACACCTTTTAAGTACCAAGGTAAAAATGGCTGCTCCATGTAAAATTACTTCATTTCGTAAATATTCTCGAATAAAATTATTTACAATAAAACAATCAAAAGAAATTTTTGTGTTGTCGGGTGTTAATATAAGTGAAGTGTGAATAAAAAATATGATGTTTCATGCAGAAATCACCTAAATTTAAGTGTTCTGTGACCTCGATTTCTTTTGACTTTTTGTAAAGTTTTAGAAGTTATTTTAGCAAATCCACTTAAAATATTTTGGTATTTTGTCCCGAGTCGGACATCCAATCTCTTTTATTGGATTTTCTTAACAAAATGTGGATTTAAATAAACAATATTGCTACAGGATTTGCAAATTCCGTTTTTGTTACTAACAACATAAATGTTGGTAGATACATTGCTGGATATGGCGTAATTGTAATTTTCTAAAGAGTATCTTTGATATAAACGAAATTTCAAATCTTGTTGCCTTGCATGAGGTTACAAAATACTACAATTTTGGTGATTTCTCTATGAGAAAACGGCACATTTTTATTCACAATACACATCACTTATATTAACACCCGACAACACAAAAATTTCTGTTGAATGTTTTATTTTAAATAATTTTATTCGAGAATATTTACGAAATGAAGTAATTTAAATGGAGCAGCCATTATTTGTCATTTAATGTGTGTGTGACGCCATATTTGTCGCGGTCAGTGTGTCACTAATTAACTAAACCTATTAACATAAACGCGTAACGCCCACTTCTTTGTCAAAATAGACTTTCATTGGGTGACTCACCGTTTCAGTAGTGAAAAGATTTTTGAATTCTGTAACGCCAATATAGAGGCTTCACAGATCCGTACGATTTCCGATCGCCACAATTTCGGCAAATGGTCAACATGTTTTCATTTTAGAATCAGGAACATGATGCGCGTATTTTCCTTTTTGGAGCGCTAATACGACTGAATTTTCCCGTATTTAAAATCAGGAACACCAAAATAGGTCTCGACAACCAAAAGCTACAACCACCAATCTCCACATTACATAGTTAAGCTAATATAGAGGAAAACCCGTCTGCTTTCGTATATGGCAGATAAACTCAATTTTGTCCCAGTGCCTGCCACTAGAAAACCACTAGAAATCCTAATTTTTTGTTATAATTTTCAATAATTTTTGCGGAGCAGCCCGAACGCAAAGCCTATTACTGAAAAATTTGTAAATTGTCGCAAAGATTTTTTTTGTGTAGGGGACTGCATCATTGCCTCTGCCACCGCTGACCACATAGCCTGCCGGACTCTATCTTACGCTATAAGGTTGTAGGCCACATACATTTGCTATCTCATTTTTAAATTTGACATTTCTGCGAAAAAACGTGACAGCAAACTATGTGGCTTACTACATTATAGCGTATGTGTTCTCCTTTATACTCTTAAAACCGTTAGTGTGTTCAAAATCGTTCAAAATCATCGCAAACGACATGTCGCGACACCTAACGATTTTGCGTAGAACCCTCTGACACTTTTGCCATATGGAATTGTCAAGCGCTGAACTAAAATTTAAATGAAGTTTCCTTCAAGTTGTCTACACTTCGTGCTGCAAAGTAAGATTTCGCCTTGTGCTCAGAAATTGTAATTTTAGATTGTGTTTATCAGTAGTTTTCTGAATAAATACTTGAAATAAATATAATTAGACAATTGCTATAGACGGATCATTGGCTATGGCATTAGGAACGACTAACGATGGTCAGTGCAATGAGGAAAATACATTAAATCAATCGGAAAAATTGCACATCGACTCAATGCCGACATCGAATGCAATGGAAGAAATTCATCTGAAAAATGGTAAAAATGCAAATGAATGTTTCTGTAGAGTGTTGCGAATTGCTGCAGCTCGATCCAATCAAATAACCTCATCGGAATTGTTTTTCATACATTTTTTCTAAACGAAAAATTACGTCTGACTTAACATGGAGTTACGTAATGGTATTCGCACACTAGTCGTGCTTTCATAACCAAATTCTGAGTTGCAACATTTTCATTCACGTTAACTCATTTTGTAGCATAATAGAATTTGAAAGTTTTATTCTTACAATATCAATTTAGTGACTTTTCGCTATACGGTCGTTAAGATTGTATCAACATGTGACCTACTGTTTCATATTTGTTATACTATTAAAGTACATAATAATTCACTTTGTAACTCCATCTAACCTAATGATTGCGTTAGAAGTACGGCGCATGTGCCATGGAATTTGTACTACAATGTTCATCTTTTCTTTAAAATATTTTTTGGAGTTAATAAACTTTCATTCGAATGCGTATTATAAATTGGATGCATTTTTTCACATTCATTTATCAACAGTGCACGTGTGTTGCGTTTGATTAACGCGGTAATCTTATTTTGTGTCTTATTTTTAAATTTTGTTTTTGATTTCGAGAAACTTCAGCGATTCATCGCTAACATCGAAAATAGCGTTAATTGTAGCGCCACTGCCTGAAACTGAAGAATAGTTTCATTAGTTTTTAGAGCCTTACGAAGTATACCGGCCTTATTCATTTACCACTTTTTGGTTTCGACCAAAGGCCCAACGTGTTTTGTCTTCATATATCGGTTAAATCTTATACGATTTTCATAAATCTTTTTTTTTTCTGAAGGATAATCGAAAAATTGATTACGGAATTGAATTTGGGCAAAATCGGTCGAGAACTTTCGAAGTTACGGTCGAAAAAGTGGTAAAAAAAGTGGTTTTTTGAATTTTGGTGGACCTTTTTGACTTATATCTCTGCGAAATTAGAACGGAAATCGCTTTTTAAGGTTTTGAATGAAAGATATGGACTTCCGGAAATTACGAAAAAAAAAGAGAAAACTGGTTGGTTGATACGGGCTACAGGGTCCTAATTGTCTTTTTTTTATAAATTCGAGGAAATCTTCATAGACAGTCGGTCCTCCACTACCTTGTGTTGGATTCCATTCTTCAATGACTTACCAACTAAAACCTCCTTCCTTACTCTTCATGCTCTCTTCTTCTCGCAACCGCCTCACAGCATTACTTCGCTGTCTTCCGTCAGCGTTATGCATATGGGGATCGTCCGGACTATGACACACACCGCTTCTAGAGATATCGTTCGTTATGCGCTTGCTACTCTTATACTTGCCAGTCTCTAGGCTTAATTGAGGCTCCTCCGATTCCTTTTCGTATCTAGCGCCTGTATCCACGCTGGTGGCCCGTAGCTCAATAATAGGGTGAGGCTTGCTAGGAGCCCCGTTTTGCTACTGCGCGGTCCAAAGCCGTTTTGCATTATTCTGGCCAGTGCTGCGTAGGCTTTCATTGCCTTTTCGCACGTATAGTCCATATGGCTATTAAAATTTCTGCGGTCGTCCAGCATAGCTCCAAGGTACTTTAATTGGAGAGTGAATGTTCATTACGATCCGCTCAGTTTTTAGACCCGTAAAACTCAACCGATTTTCAAAAACTTTTTTCTCTGAAAGGTAATCGATAAATCTTTTCTGGGATTGAATCTGGGCACTGTCGGGCAAAGGGCCGCTGAGCTAGGTCCGTTAAAGTCGTTCTTGATCTTTTGTACATAACTCAAGTAAATCTTTTCCGATTTTCATAGCTTTTTTTTTGTTTGAAAGGCCTGGGCATGCCCGACCATTTATGGAAAGACCTTTTTTTAATTTTAAACTTTTGGACTCAGCCTCGGCCCTAGATTTAGATTTTTCAGTTTGGGACGATCGCCTAGGCGATCTTGAAACACAGATCCTAGGATCCTTTGTTTCCTTCCCGGTCATCATTTAAATCTACACGCGAGCCTTCCTGTCGCTACCAAAAATCTGTCCAGTGTGGAAGGTCCCATATTAGCGATTTGGGATGGTCCCACGAAAAATTCCCCGAAGATCTTACGCCTCAGCTGAAGGTACTTGGGGCATTCACAAATTAAGTGTATGCCCGTTTCCTCCCCCAATCCACAAGAGCATTCGGTGGTTCCCGAAAGTCTCAACTTGTACATGTGCCGATTCAACCCGCAATGTCCAGTGATCGCTCCCACAACCCTCCTAATGCGACACCGGTCTATCACTAGCAAGTCATTAGCCCATTTCTCGTCAGGCCTCGGGAAGAAGCGCTTCGTGTGAGCAACTTCGTCATATTCCTCCCATCGCTCTACGTGTCCTCGCCGCACCCAGTTATTTAGCGCTTGCGCACACAACAACTTGGGTATTGGCAGATAGGGTTCGATATTGTCGTGGACCCCATTCTTGCAAGTTCATCCGCCCTTTCATTTCTCTCTACACCAGAGTGCCCAGGTACCCAAACCAGCGTGATCCGATTGCTCGACCCCACATCGTTCAGATACTCCTTGCACTCTTTGATCAGCCTAGAGGTTACCACGGGCGATACGAGTGTCCTGATCACTTCCTTACTATCCGAAAGGATGAGGACGTCCTCTCCCTGCGTCCCCGTTGGCAGTGCTTCTCGACCTCCTATTAGTAGCGCGAAAGCTTCTGCCTGGAGAATATTGGTGGTTCCCCCTAAATGGATCCAGTTACCCTGCACAGTATTCGGATCGTATGTTCCAGAAGCTGCCCCTTCGACTGCCTTGGATCCGTCTGTAAATCTAACTTTTGCCCTTTCACTCAGATAGGCCACTCCTCTCTGCTTGGAAATACCGTTTCGGACCGCCTTGTGAAATCAATTACCGGCGTCATTCGGTTAGGCATGCTAAAAACTGGGTCCAGAATCATCTCACCCATTTTGCCATGTCCAACCCCGAAACGGGCAGTCCGCTGTAGCAAAAGCTCTTGCCTTGATAACTAAGTCCAGAGGTGGCACAGCCAACAGTGCTTCCATGGCAGCGGTCGCCGTGGTCTTCATTGCTCCAGTGATGCAAAGGCATACCAGTCTCTGAATCTCACTCAACTCCTTTCTCGCACACTCAACGTTGAGCCTTGGCCACCATACCACAGAGCCAAGGCTCATCATTGGCCTGATCACAGCATAGAATAGCCTTAGACGGTAGACCCAAGTTTCTCCCGAAAGAGTTCCTGCAGATCCAAAAAGCCGTCAAAGCCTTCCTTTGCCTTGCTTTGTCCGTGACGTGGTCAATCCAGTTCAGCTTGCTATCAAGCGTAACCCCTAGGTACTTGACACCTGAAGCCATGGTTTTTTCTGCATAAATCGGGTAAATCTTATCCGATTTTCATAAACTTTTTTTTGTACTGAAAGATAATCACCAAATTGATTACAAGATTGAACTTGGACAAAATCGGCGGAACACTTTCGAAGTTACGGTCGAAAAAGTGGTCAAAAACGTAGTTTCTGGTAGAATTTGTTCTAGTGGTACTTTTTCACTAATATCTCTGCGAAATTAGAACGGAAATCGGTCTTCAAGGTTTTGAATGAACGATGTGGACGTCAAAAATCACGATTATTAAATTAGTGAAAATCTGTTGAGTGGTTCGGGCTTAAGAGTCCTCAGTGTGAGCCCAACTCACGCTCGGGATCCTACACGATATTTGGTGATTTTTTGTGAATATTTCTTTGATGATGAGGTGAACTTTTTTGTTCAAGGAAGTATGGATCAAGGCCCCTCCTAAGTGCTCTAGATCGGTTCTAAGATCGGGCCTGGTGGAATTTTTTTTCAAATGATTTCCAATTTTTTTAATTTCTGACTTTTTTAAGGATTGAAGATGTTTTTGCGCCGTTTCTTTGGACGGGTTTTTCAATATTGCCCTTTCGGCAATTTCCAATCCAATTTGATGACGGCGCAATTTCATACACTTAAGGCGACATTTACTTAGATATGTTCGAATCTTTTTACAATATCTATTCTGTTTGACACATCTATTCTGATGCGTGTAGGTCTCCTGCATATGTTTTCTTTATCAGCTGTTGGTCAGTTGCTTATGAATTTAAAACTTTGAGCTCTAGAAGTAGCTGAATCTCAGGATTGGGACACTTTTCGGGAAAACCCTGAAACACGTGTTCGATAACATTTAATTCTCTACAACTTTGCCTTGGGAAGTAACTTTCTATCTGTCATAGTTCTTGATATATGAATCATCCCTACCAATTCTAGAAGTGGCTAAATCTCGGGATTTGGACGTTTCTGGGAAAAACCCTGAAACACGTTTTCGCTAAAATTTAATTCTCAACAACTTTGCCATTGGAAGCAACTTTCCATCTGTCATAGTTCTTCAGATATGACTCATCCCTACCAATTCTAGAAATGGCTAAATCTTGGGATTGGGAGGTTTCTGTGGAAAACGCTGGAATACTTGTTTGCTGAAATTTATTTCTCTACAACTTTGCCTTTCGGAGCAACTTTCTATCTGTCATAGTTCTTGATACATGAATCATCCCTACCATTTCAAGAAGTGGCTAAATCTCGGGATTAGGACGTTTCTGGGGAAAACCCTGAAACTCATGTTCGCTAAAATTTAATTCTCTACAACTTTGCCATTTGAAGCAACTTTCCATCTGTCATAGTTCTTGAGATATGACTCCCCTCCCCACTCTAGAAGTGGCTAAATCTCGGGATTGGGACGTTTCTGGGGAAAACCCTGAAACACTTGTTCGCTAAAATTTAGTTCTCTACAGCTTTGTCCCAGAAAGTAGCTTTCTAACTGCCTTAATTCTAGAGATATCTAAGAAAAAGTCTCACCTACCCCCAAAAAAACATGTTTTTGGACACCTTTTCGACCATATTTCCGAAATTACCCGATCGAATTTGCTCATCTTTGAACTTGAACCATGGGACATACGTACCTTTCAGCGAAAAAAAGGTCAGGGTGATCGGTGCAGCCATTTCGAAAAAAAAGTGGAGACGGACAATTTTTTAAATATTAAATGTGTGGGAGCCCTGAATTTGTAGTAAACGTACCTTCACACGGGTCCAAACAATTTGTAATATCAGTAATTAGTAAACATCAACAAGAACAAAACATCGGAAACAAAAATGAAGTTGCTCTTTTCCGCCAAATTCCACATTCTCTACTTTCTTATATTAACAGTCCATTTGAATTAAATTGACTCGAAATGGAAAATAAATGAATGAATGGAGATGAATGATATCGCAACAAATCAAGGATTTTTTTAGAATCACAAAACACTTTTCAAACTTTTTCAATACATTGCTAACGAACAACAACACTTCTTCAATGATATATGGCTTTGCACACGGGGATGTCACTTATTCATCCAATATTCATTCAAAATTCATTATTGCCGAAGAAGAAACAATCGATTTGTAACTCGATTCGGCCATGCAACGCAAATTTGTCGATGTTGCTGAATCCTATAACAAACTGAAAATTAAAAAACGGCATACGAAATTCAAAAACTCCAAAAAATTGTGTAAATTCGATGTAAATTTTTATAGTAAGTGACACCCTCGTGGCTTTGCACCATTGGTTTACATGAAATTGTTTTTTTCTAGTGCTTTCGGGTCATGTGACCGTGATCACACTGCAACACTGGTGGATTTGGTGAAATTCTCTCATTTTTCGTAGTGTTGCCCGATTCAAATCAACTTGGTGTTATAAAGATAGACTGCATTTTCTTGTCAAATAATTTGTTCATTCACTTTCACTTACCAATATTTTAATTTGATTTCCTATGTTAATCCAAATTTTAGTCACTTGTAACGCAACTTACAGCACATAATACGTTTCTAATCACAAAAATAATATTATTCACGTAGCAAATGCTAATTTTGTTGATAAAAGATGACTGTCAGTACTCTGCACTTAGAGGTATGTGTACATTGTTTGGACTCTGTCACTTTCATTATAATCGTGTAGTATCAAAAAACTTCCTCATATATCTTTGTTATCCTCGAGGGGAAGATAATCGCGTATGTTGAGTGCAAAAGGATTCTGTTGAAGAAAATTCTCAAAGGATTTTCTTGATTTCCAATGATTTGCTATCGCTTTCGTTGATTTTCAAGTATTTTCTTTGTCAATTTCTAAGGATTTTCTAGCACTTTCACACGATTTTTAGGGATTTTCTTATGATTTTCAAGGATTTTCTATGATTTCCATTGATTTCAAATGCAATCCAAAGGATTTTTTTGAGGATTTTCTTAATAATTGATTTTCTTTTGAGTGCAAAAGGATTTTCTACGTTTATCTGCCCCTCGGTTATCCTCAATTAATTGCTACATCTTTACTTAAAAATTGCTGTTTTTTCGACTTTGAAAAGTTCTCAAACTACTTCATATTTGTGTAGATGTAAGATCGTATTTTCAAAGCGTTTTTTGAAGCTGATTCTAAGAAATGTACAGGAAATCTCTAGAGACCAAGGCTGGAAGAATCGGAAACGTGATGTATGTGCAAGAGTCATGCAAATCGTTCGAAGTAGTTTTTCGTTTACATTCCAAGAAATGTTGCAAGAATTAAAAAAGAACCATCTCCACGAACGAAATTTTAACTGATCGAAAAAAGCAAAAAACCCATCGGGGAATGCCCTGATGGCCCATTAGATCAGCTCGGCCATGTCTATGACAAACATTCCCTATAACGAAGGCTCTCGATAACGTTTGTAGTGAGATATTAAAAAAATTCAAGATATAGCGATATGACACTCATCCTTGTGCCTTGATTATTAGTTTAAAAATTCACATGTTTCCCTTTCAGGAAACGGATCATCTCCAGCGAGCGAAGATGAAAAGTGTGACACTAATGGTGAACATCGGCATTTAAATGGTCACGCTGATGCTGACGAAAAGAGTGAAAAAAATGATTCTGAAGTTCTTGAAATTATGCAGGACAATGGTTTCAACATTTCAATCGTTAGTCCAGGAATGGAGCCTCTATCCATCCAAGTGTCGAGCATGGAACTCGTACAGGAGATTCACCAGCTTCTTATGGATAGAGAAGATACGTGTCATCGTACGTGCTTTTCATTGCAATTGGATGGTGTAACACTCGATAATTTTGCTGAACTTAAGAACATAGAAGGTTTGAAAGAAGGTTCCGTTATTAAAGTTGTAGAGGAGCAATACACTATGCGGGAAGCTCGCATTCATGTGCGTCATGTGCGGGATTTGCTGAAGTGTATGGATCCAGCTGACGCCTACAATGGCATTGATTGCTATTCGTTGACTTTTTTGCATACCATCACTAAAGGTGATTTGGTTGAAAAGAAAAAATCCCGAACGGATAGTGTGGACTGTACGCCCCCTGAGTATATTATGCCAGGATCGAAAGAGCGACCGTTGCTTCCGCTTCAACCAGGCATCAAAAACGCAAAAGGGCCGCCATCTTTGAAAGTTCTAACAACTAGCGCATGGAATCCACCTCCTGGCCCGCGAAAACTCCATGGCGATCTAATGTACTTATACGTGATCACCATGGAAGATAAGCGCATTCACATCACAGCGTGTCCTAAAGGATTTTACATAAACCAATCAACTGAAGAAACATTCAATCCCAAGCCTGAAAATCCCAGCCACTTATGCCATTCGCTAATTGAACTGTTATCGCAAATATCGCCGACATTTAAACGAAGTTTTGCTCAAATGCAAAAGAAACGCACTCTTCGTCATCCGTTTGAACGTGTCGCTACACCATACCAAATTTACACCTGGTGTGCTCCATCGTTGGATCACACTCTAGACGCAATCAGAGCGGAGGATACGTTCTCATCGAAATTGGGTTATGAAGAACATATTCCTGGTCAGACAAGAGATTGGAACGAAGAGTTGCAATCGACTCGTGAATTACCTCGGAAAACGTTACCAGAGAGATTAATGAGAGAACGGGCTATATTTAAAGTGCACAGTGATTTTGTAACCGCTGCCACACGAGGTGCTATGGCTGTTATCGACGGAAATGTCATGGTAAGTTAAACTCTACGTTTTCATTTCTCTTTTTTATTTCACCTAACAGATTATAAGCTTATAAGCGCAAAAAAAAGTTCACTTAGCAGACACATTTAACCAACCAACAACTTAAGAAGATTTTTTGAGTTTGGGCCGTTGAACTTAGTCTAGAGCTCTACGTGTTTTTTCTATATAAATCTCCTAAATTCTATACAATTTTCTTGATTATTCTTCTATTTGAGAAGTAATCGAGGGAATCGTACGAGTCTGCGTTGCTCATGTTTTATTTTCGCCGCAAAACAGTCTTCAAAAAAATTCGCCTGCAGTGAATTCAGACTTCATCAGCCTACTTTATTAATTTCTAGAGCCAGGAATGCGGGTGCAGACTATTGTAAAGTTAAGAAAAAATTTCGAACGAGCGAGGGTCAGAGTTAGTACCAGGCCATTGTTAAAGAAAACTGAGCTACGCGCTCTTGCAATATGAAGCTAGATTTTCGTTAGATTTTGACGTAACCCTTCCTCCAGCTCTTTTCTACATCCATCCTTCCATATGGACGTCGTTACGAGGGTTGCCTTTTATGTTTCTGGCCTAGGGTACTTACAGCCCGAAACTCGCAAATCTGCCGATGCTATTTCAAAATTGACTATTTTTTATGGTATTTTTTTATCGAATTTTACGAATTTTATCCTATCACAAAAACAAAATTATAATATTCGAGCGTTAAAATGATTTTCAGAAAGAATTTTTGACATTGAGGAACGCCCAACTTTTTAGGCCCAAACGAAGAACGAAGTTCTTCCAAAAGGGGTCTTATGCGTTTGCCACGACGTTTGTAGCCAGCCGAATTTCGTCCCGCGAGTTGGCTACTTTTTCGTTTCGTAAAAATAAGAAATTTTGTCCGTCCGTCACCGCGATAACTCGAGTAAAACTTGACCAATTTTCAAAATCTTTATGTTCCCTGAATGGTGATCGAAAAATATTTTATAAGATTGAATCTGGGCACTGTCAACTCAAACGCCGCCGAGCTAGAGCCGTTTAAGTGGTGTCTTTTGTACATAACTCGAGCAAATCTTTTCCGATTTTTGGACCCGTACGAAGTACGAAGGTCCTATACGTTTACTACAATTTCAGGGCTCCCACACATCCACTATTTAAAAAATTGTCCGTCTCCACTTTTTTTTCGAAGCGGCTGCACCGATCACCCTGAACTTTTTTTTCGCTGAGAGGTACATGTCCCATGGTTCAAGTTCAAAGATGAGCAAACTCGATCGGGTAGTTTCGAAAATATGGTCGAAAAGGTGTCCAAAAACATGGTTTTTTGGGGGTAGGTGAGACTTTTTCTCAGATATCTCTAGAATTAAGGCAGTTAGAAAGCTACTTTCTGGGACAGAGCTGTAGAGAACTAAATTTTACCGAACACGTGTTTAAGGGTTTTCCCCAGAAACGTCCCGATCCTGAGATCTAGCCACTTCTAGAGTTGGTAGGGATGAGTCATATCTCAAGAACTATGACAGATGGAAAGTTGCTTCCCATAGCAAAATTGTTGAGAATTAAATTTTAGCGAACACGTGTTTCAGGGTTTTCCCCAGAAACGTCCAAATCCCGAGATTTAGCCACTTCTAGAATTGGTAGGGGTGATTCATATATCAATAACTATGACAGATAGAAAGTTGGTTCCAAAGGCAAAGTTGTAGAAAATTAAATGATATCGAACACGTGTTTCAGGATTTTCCCGAAAAATGTCCCAATCCTGAGATTCCGCCACTTCTAGAACTCAGGGGGATAAGAACATTAGAAAGCGCTTGATTGGTGTCAGAGTTCAGAAAATGTACTTCGGGTGGGCTGTCGACATTACTTTGGGTAATTTCTGAGAGTCGTTTAAATTCTGATAGTTCTAAAAGAACTTGACTATGCATACTGATGCGCATTACTAATTATAAACGTCTAATGTCCGTCTGTTTATCTATCTATGTGTCTATCTATTTATGTGTCTATCTATTCGTCTATAAGTCTGTCTGTCACGATCCCGTTATTTTTTCGTTTAATTGCGTTTACACTGGCGAAGAAAAAAAAAAATACTTTTTGATATGTTGTCGGGGATGGTGTAAAACGTCGAGAAAACATGTTCCGGGGTTAGATATTGTTCTGAAATAAAGGAGTTATGGGTCAAGAAAGGGTCGAAATTGAAAATCGGCCAAAAGTCAGTCAAGATGACGTTTTAGAGATTTGGTCGGGGAAGCAAAGTCTTAGTGTTTTTGATGGCCTACAACTTTGTAGAAGAAAGTTTTTTGATCTGACTTCATGCAGAGGAGCTAGGCAGCAAAAACTGTTAAAATTTTGGGGTTTCCTCACTTTGTTGTTAGGGAACTTTTGTTGTTGGACAAAGTAGAGATAACTTTTGAGTGCCAATCGATAGTGGAGGCTTGGGGCAACAAATTTGCTGAGTAATGTTGGGTGAAAAAGTTTCATACTACCGTGCTATAGGTCGTTCTTTGGCGATTTTATCCAGTGCTGGAGCACTTATTAACCAATATCTCGGCCGGTAGTTGCCGGAATGAGGCCATTGAGGTGTCAAATGAAAGGTTTCAACCGTGTGAAGGTAGCGGAATTGGGTTGAAGGAAATCGGTTTAGCGGTTCGGTGCCCTGGGTCGGTCAAAGGAGGCAAAAATGGACAACAATTTGCTCCGCTGCCCGAAAATTACTGAAAAATTAATTTTTGATATGTTGTTGGGTATGGTGCAAAACGTCGAGAAAACATGTTCCGGGGTTAGATATTGTTCTGAAATAAGGGAGTTATGGGTAAAAAACGGGTCATAATTGAAAATCGGCTAAAAGTCAGTCAAGATGTCGTCTTACAGATTTGGTCGGGGAATTGTCAGAGTGGACATGCGTAGCAAGTGCAACGCTGAATACGGGGAGCGTGACTACGGTAGGTAAGTGGAATACGGTGAACGTTGAATATGGGGGAGTGGAATACGGTGGAAGTGGAATACGGGGAACGTTGCATACGGTGAGCGTGGAATACGGGGAACTTGGAATACGCTGAACGTTGCATACGGGGGAAGTGGAATACGGGGAATGTTGCATTCGGTGAACGTTGCATACGGTGAACGTGGAATACAGGTAAAGTGGAATGCGGGGAACTTGGAATACGGGGAACTTGGAATACGGGGAACTTGGAATACGGGGAACTTGGAATACGGGGAACTTTGCATACGGTGAACGTGGAACAGGGGAAAAGTGGAATACGAGGAACTTAGAATACGGGGAAAGTTGAATACGGGGAACGTTGCATACGGGGAACATTGCATACGGTGAACGTGGAAAAGGGGGGAAGTGGAATACCCCGTATGGAATACAGGGAAAGTTGAATACGGTGAACGTGGAATACGGGGGAAGTGTAATACGGTGGAAGTGGAAAGCGGTGAAGTGGAATACGGGGGAGATGAAATACGGGGGAAGTGGAGTAATTTTGCGACAAAGAAAGTGTTTTGATTTATAGTGCCTTTCTCGCCCATTTAGATTTTAGTATTATTAACGGTAGGTAATATCAACGAAGTGATTTAATGACATGAAACATTACGCATCATTATTTAAAACGAGAAAAAATATGCTTTGACTCTCTGAATAGACAACACGCGAAAATGATAAAGCCTGCGTAGCCCCTAGGGGCGGGGGTTCGACTAGTTATATTTATAATAATAGAAAGAGTTCGGTACATCGAGGCTTTTCGCACGTGAAGGCTTTTCAATATTGCCCTTTCGGCAATTTCCAGTACAATTTAATGTGAACGTGATTGCATACGCTTACGTTCGAGTCTTTTTGTAACATCAACTCTGTTTGCCACATCTATTCTGATGCGTACGGGTCCCCTATGTTTGTTAAATAAGTTTTGTTGTTATCCCTGAATTATATTTATCAGATTGGGGGATCATTTCTGATCCTGGAACACAGGTCTAGTTTGTGACCATTTGTTCCACTCCGTATCATCATGAAATCCACTCCACCTCAACCAATCTAGATAACAGGACGATCACACGAGGTGAATCTAGTAAAGGATATCGGAATTTCCGTGATAAGACTGCGTGAAAGTCAAGTTATCAGACCGCCTCCAGCTCAGCAGTGTGCAACTTCCGGAGCACTCCTTAGGTATTCCTGAACTATGTCGTCTTCAGACGGCTTTCGGGCTCGGTTCAGGTCGGGTTTAAATTTTTTTTGGGATGTGGTTCTGTCCGAGTCGGATTTGAATTTTTATTTTGGTTGGGGTTCGGTTCGGGTCCCATTTGGAAAAAAAGGTCGACCCGCACACCTCTAAATAAAGTTGTGTATTTTTTTTCATTCTAGGCAATCAATCCTGGAGAGGATGCAAAAATGCAAATGTTTATTTGGAATAACATTTTCTTTTCGTTGGGCTTCGACGTACGTGATCACTACAAGGACTTGGGAGGCGATGCAGCAGCATTTGTAGCACCTCGAAACGATTTGCACGGCGTTCGCGTTTATTCAGCTGTGGATATCGAAGGACTGTACACGTTAGGTACAGTGATCATTGACTATCGTGGCTATCGTGTGACGGCTCAGTCCATCATTCCTGGTATATTGGAACGAGAACAGGAACAGTCCGTGGTTTACGGTTCGATCGACTTCGGCAAAACCGTTTTGGGTCATGCCAAATATTTCGAGTTGCTGAGCAACGCCGGTCAACATTTGAAAATCTTACCTCACAGTGTATTGAATGACAAAAAGGAAGTTGTGGAAATATGCTCTTCGGTCGAGTGTAAGGGAATTATTGGAAATGATGGTCGTCATTACATTCTGGATTTGTTGCGTACTTTTCCGCCAGATGTGAATTTCCTTAAAAATATCGATGCAGAGCTTAGCGCTGACGTTATTAAGATGGGTTTTCCTATCGAGCACAAGCATAAGTTAAGTTGTCTGCGTCAAGAACTTTTGGACGCATTTGTCGATGATCGCTATGTGATGTTCATCAAATATGCCGCGTTTCATTTGCAACAAATTACGTCTGCGAAGAAGCAAAAAGACGAAGAAGATAATAAGTCAAAGACTAACGACATCACTGAGAATAATGATTCGTCTGAGACGAACAACAACTCCAACGAAACCAACGGAAAGTCGGAGGAATCGGGTGCTGTGAACACAGAAGTTGCCAAAAAAATGTTAGAGTCATACAACGACGCTATTCCGACTGATGAAAAACAAACCAATGACTCAAAAGATATTGTTAAGAGAGCTTGCGCTGCGGTCGGGTCGCTCAGAGAGTACGAATTCGATATTCGTTTTAATGCCGATGTGTTCTCTCCGGGAATAAATCATGTGGAAAACGAAGATGCCCCCAATTCGCTAAAGAAACAAAAAAAATTGGTTGTGGACGCAGCGACGTTTTTGGTAACGACACAAATACCAAGCTATGTAAGAGACTGCTTGAAACATACGTCGGCTCCTATGTGTGGACTGACTTTAACCGAATCGCTACACAGTCGTGGCATTAATATGAGATACTTGGGAAAAGTTGCCGAACTATTGGCCAATATACCAAAACTTGATTATTTGTACACGATTTCTGTTCAAGAATTGATTCTACGCGCTGCCAAACACATTTTCTATGTGTACATGCAAAACACGGATATCATGAACTTATCGGTGGCTATAAGTCACTTCTTGAACTGTTTATTGACCACCGGTCCAATACTCAGTGCTTCAATTGATGAACTGCAAAAATCGAACAAACGTCGCAATAAGAAGAAAACTAGCAAAACTAACTTCCAGGGCAGTGACAATACTGAGTGGCTGACAATGACCCAGAAATCGCTCTGGCATCAAATCAAAAAGGAGTGCAAATCATACTGGGATTTTGATTTGGGTTGTGATAGCATTGAGGCAGCAGTAGACACATTCAAATTCCACAAACTTGGAATGTTGCGCGCTTTCTGTTTGAAAGTTGGCATTCAAATTATGTTGCGTGAATACAATTTCGAGTCAAAGAACAAATCCACCTTCAGCGAGGACGACATTGTCAATGTTTTCCCGATTGTGAAGCACATTAATCCGCGGGCATCGGACGCCTATAATTTTTATACCACCGGACAGAAAAAGATACAGCAAGGTTGTTTCAAGGAAGGCTTCGAATTAATTAGTGAATCGTTAAATTTGTTGAACAATGTTTATGGTGCTATGCATTCAGAGAATGCGCAATGTTTAAGGATGTTGGCTCGTTTAAGTTATATCATGGGAGATTCACAGGAAGCACTGGCTATTCAACAACGGGCCGTATTGATGAGTGAACGTGTCAATGGAATTGATCATCCGAACACGATTTTGGAATATGTAAGTTTTTCCATATTTTCTTACAGTCTGTTCGTCCGTTTATTTATCGAAACTTTGTGATAGCATCCGTTTCCTGGGTTGATTGATTGATTGATTTTATTAAAGGACCTAAAGCAACCAATGAATAAATGACTCCTTGTAGCATCTGCTCGCTCTGAAGCACTTAGGCCAGCTTCATTAGGCCCATTGTGCCAAACTCAAACCTTGAGTATTGCTGTGTGGTGATTCGGTGATGTGGTGAATGTTTGTGCTATGGTGCTTTGTTGATGTGTGATGGTGGTGAAAGAAAAAAAACCCGGTCCTATTCTACGCACTGTTTTGGGCTGGACCACATGACTTCCTCAGTAAGGAAAACTTTAGGATCGTTTGAGAGTCCCATTTTAGCCAGAAGCTTGTTGAGTCCACAGTGTCCGGTGATTGCACCCACCACCCGTTTGATGCGACACCTACTCATGCCTAGCAATTCTCCAACCCACCTTCCATTGGGTACCGGGAAGAAATGCTTCGCATGCTTTCCTCCCTCATATATGTGCTCCAATGGTCTGTGAATTGCTACTGCACCCAGTCTTTCATCACTTTCACGCATGCTTAGTGTGGGATGGGTATAATGGGTTCTCAGCCTCCCTTGCCAGCCTATCCGCCATCCACGCCAGAGTGTCCGGGAACCCAGACCAGCGTTACGTGATTTCTCAGTCCCATCCGGTTAAGGGTCTCCTTCAGCTCCTTCACTAGCTTGGATGTTACGACAGGCGACGTGAGCGCCTTGATCATTGCCTCACTGTCAGAACAAACTATCACATTCTCTTCACATGCTTCTGCTGGGATCGCCTCTTGCGCTCCCGTCAGTGCCGCGAATGTCTCAGCCTGAAAGACGTTTGCAACCCTTCCTAGGTAATACCATCTTTCCGCCCGCGTCTGCCCGCGTGCCCTCTGAGGTTTTTGAACCGTCAGTAAAGTTCACTACTCTTTCACTTTGCCAGCCTCCTAGCCATTCCTCTCTGGTGGGTACAAAAGTTTCAAAACGCCTTTAGAATTTTGTCTTCGGTTTCATTCGGTCCCAAGCCATCTCAAAGACCTCATTGGTGAGGATCTTCTTGATGTTCCCATGGCCCGATAGGAAATTCGGAGTCCAAAGACCGTTCTGCGATAGCCTATCCGCCGTGGCAAAAGCCCTCGCGTTATATTCCACGTGGGCCGTCGGCAGATAATTCAGCGCTTCGATAGCCGCAGTAGCCGTCGATTTCATAGCCTCTGTAACACAAACGCATACAAGCCTCCGAATCTGGTTCAGCTCTTTCCTAGCACTCGCCACGTTCTTTTAGTATTAGGTAGAAGTCTCCCAGCTATTTCACCCTTAAGTTTGTAAGGGCTGGACAGTGCAAAAGGAAGTGCTTAGCTGTCGCCGCACCTTCCACAGTTCAAATCTACTGCTGAGTCATATCTTGTTCAGATGATATCTTAGCGGTTAGCGCGTTGTGTCTCATTAGCATTCCTACCGTCCATCGAAGGTTTCTCCTGTTAGGGCTCAGGAGATCTTTGGTAGTCTGCGAGTTGCATCCTTCCATGAACTCTTTGGCCTGCCTACAGGAGTAAAGTCTTCCCCAAAACTATTGGTGCCTTTCGCGTGTCCGTCTTTTTATGAGTCCCATTACCCGGTCGGTGTAAGTCGCTAGGGCTGGTTGAGGACCCTCGAAGGTTCTTTCGCTAGCTAGCCTCGCCAGCTCGTCGGCTGGCTCGTTTCCTGGAACGCCTGAGTGCCCCGGAACCCAAGCCAGAGATACTTTATTATTCACTGAAAAGGCCTCGCTGACTGTCTTTTCCGCCTCTTGCTTCACAAATAAGCCGATAGGCTCTAGCGAAAGTAATATCTCCAGTGTCGCTGTAGGGGTCGAACTTATCGCCCCCGTTATGGTAAGGCATGCGAGCACCTTGGTTAGCTCCTTCACCACGTGACCATGCCATGCTGCCGTAGCACAGAATTGGTCTTACTATCACTTTATACAGTCACTATAAGACTGAGGGTCGCAGCCCCCAATTTTCCGTTTCCCGGGTAATTTCGATTCCTCTGAAATTTCGTTGTCTTCGGAGTATACCCTGGATTACGATTTCTAGGGAATTTGGATTGCTAGGGAATTAAGATGACTAGGGAACTACCATTCCTAGGGAATTACCATTCCTAGGGAATTAACACTCACAGGAAATTACCATTCCTAGTGAATTACAATTCCTAGATAATTACCATTCCTAGGAAATTACAATCCATAGGAAATTAGGGAATTAATTACAATTCCTAGGGAATTACAATTCCTAGGGAATTACCATTCCTTGGGAATTGCCATTCCTAGGGAATTACCATTTCTACGGAATTACCTTGTTAGGGAATTACCATTTCTAGTTGGGAATTACTATTTCTAGGGAATTACCGTTCCTAGGGAATTACAATTTCTAAGGAGTTACCGTTTCTAGGGAATTATCATTCCTAGGGAATTACCATTCCTACGGAATTACCATGTTAGGGAATTACCATTTCTAGTTGGGAATTACTATTTCTAGGGAATTACCATTCCTAGTTGGGAATTAAATTTTTTAAAGTAATTCCTTCAAACCTTCTGTTTCATAGGCTCACTTGGCTTTATACAGCTTTGCGAACAACCAGGTCAGCACAGCATTGAAGGTATTATACCGTGCCCGTTATTTGGCTCTGTTGATTTTCGGTGACAATCACCCGGATATTGCCTTACTTGATGTAAGTACATGAGTGTAGAGTGTAGCAAACAAACTTTAAACATTTCGTTATTACAGAGTAACATTAGTTTAATCCTGCATGCCGTTGGCGAGTATCAATTATCATTACAATTTTTGGAACATTCATTGGCATTAAACATCAAATATTTCGGCGAGAAGTCGCTTAACGTAGCTATCAGTTACCATCTCGTAGCTCGGACACAAAGCTGCATGGGAGATTTTAGGTCTGCATTGAACAGTGAAAAAGAAACTTATGCCATTTATAAGCAAAAGGTATGACGAGTGACATTTTTGAATGCAAGTTCCCAATTAACATTTCCGTAATCCAGTTGGGTGAAAATCACGAAAAAACTCAAGAATCTTCAGAGTGCTTAAGACATTTAACGCAACAAGCTGTGGTCTTGCAGAAGAAAATGAACGACATTTGTTCGAATGGAAAAATAACAGCCGACCTGCCACCTATTCACATACAGCAACCATCAATGGATTCTGTGTTGGACATGCTGAATGCAATTAACGGAATTCTTTTTATTCAGATAAGGTAAGCTCGAAGGTTTAATGTATTTGTCCAGTGGCTGGGAATCAAGCGTCACAAAGTTGATGTTGGGATATTTATCGCAAATGTTCAAAATATTGTTTCGCAACTCGGTTCAGTGTTACAATATATTTTTTTCTGCATATCACATCATTCGTCGTCGCGTTGGGTCGTGTTGGAGAGATTTCCATCCCCAAGATCAGCGTTCCATTTGAATTTTCGTTTAACACTGGCTTTGGATTTATGACAAATCTGAAAGTTTACATGAAAGGTTGTCTCGCGATTGGCACTAGATGTCGCCAAATAGACTTGAAATGCGCACCTCACTTTGTATAAATGTTTAATGCATTCGACTTATGGAACATGGAGCATGACTTATTAACTCCAGCAGAATCATTCCACATCAAATCACGCAAAGTAAAAATATCGTTTCCCCACGATGAAACTCGTAGGTTTTAAATTTGCCCTCATAGTGACACTACAGACGGGTTTTTAAGAAAATCGGGACATACTTTCTTCAAGATCGTCAGGAGAACTTTCATATATATAGTGACACGAAAATAATTTTATTTTGCGTTTTTTTTTCAATCCCCATGGACAAACTTTCCAACAGCACATATCTTCTGAAGTCCGGTTGGAGTGTGGAAAAAAGTTTCAGTTTTAATTCCCTTGACTGAAAGTTAAGGGTCTTATGCTAGAAAATGCCAAAAATGTGTGTAGCCAGACTATGATTGAAAATACAGGAAATGTTGTATAAACACTTAATTGTGTGTAACCGATCTTCCTTGTACTCCCAATAACTTGATGAGCTATTCCTAGCCGATTTGGATGATTTCTTTTTCTAAATGTGTGGATTTTAATCCTTTGGTCAAGTTCAAAGATGGACCATATTGGTCTAATGGTCTGGAAGATTTTGCAGAAAAAGTAGATTTTTAGACTCTTGCGAAGCGATCTCCAGAGTTTATTGTTTTGCCGTTTTGAGTTAAAAGAAAATTGGTGTCTTCTACAAAGTTGTTAGGTGTATATTAGTTTTATATATATATATATATATATATATATATATATATATATATATATATATATATATATATATATATGTTTCGGGTGATATAATGTTGGTGTGGTGTCTTCGGCAAAGTTGTAGATCTGTTGATGTAGTTGATGATTTTTGTTTAAATGCGTGAGTGAAGGAGATGATGTTCAAAGAAGTGCCTTATCCAGTTTATAATTGACTATCAATTTGATAGTTGACTATAATTTTGATAGTTGACTGTCAAATTTGATAGTTGACTATCATTTTGACATTTGACTATCACTTTGATATTTGACTATCACTTTGATATTTGACTATCATTTTGATTGTTGACTATCAAATATGATAGTTGACTATCAGAAGTGAAGTTACGTGTCTCATGTTACTAGATTATTCGAAAGCTTTCGACACAGTAGAACATGTGTTGCTGAGACACAAGTTGCGTGATAATTTTTTTTTTTTGAAACGTCTGCACTGGATCTCATCAGCAGCTTTTTGCATGAACGCGCACACTGTGTTCAGGTTGGTTGTTACACTTCTCAGTTTCTGCCAGTTGTTAGAGGTCTACCGCAAGGGTCGGGTCTATCCCCGTTACTGTATTCACTCTTTGTTAACGACCTCACGGAAGTCCTGGAGCACTCTACGACGCACATGTACGCGGATGACGCGCAAAGGTACGTGAGCACTAGTAGGGTGATGACTGATGATGGTATTCGCAGACTGAAGTCAGACTTTGACAAAGTTGGCGGATGGTCTGAGGATAATCACCTGGTGCTGAATCAAAGTAAAACCAATGTTATCTGCTTCAGCAATTCAGAAGGGACAACTTCTACATCTGAGTTCAGTGTTGGGGACGAGGTTGTTGAGTGGAGTGAGTCGGTGGAAAATCTGGGTCTGTTGATGAACCGGAATCTGTCTTGGCGGCCGCAATGCAATAGTGTCTCTGCTAGGGTGTTTACTGGTCAAAGAACCTTGTGGATTCGCCGAAATGTCACATCGCGGAGAATGCGGTTGAATTTGGTGAAAACTTTGCTGCTACCCCACTTCACTTACTGCTGCGAAGTATTCATATTCGCGCTAGACAACCAGAGTATTAGGATGTTAGAGGTAGCCTTCAATGCCTGTGTGAGATATGCTTTTGGGTTGCGCCGCAGAGATGGATTTTCGGATTATATATGCAGGATCTTGGGTTGTGGCATACTTGAATACCTAGAATATCGTTCTCTGCTGTTCATCGACAAGGTGGTTAGGACGGGAACGCCATCGTATCTTTTTGAAAAATTTCGCTTGGGACGCTCGAGGAGGATACTGACAGTTACACCGGCGAGAACTACGGTGGCTAACACACACAACTCACTTTTGTTCAAAGGAATTCATAAATATAACTCACTGCCCGTTCGTTTTAGACGGGCGGTTACGCATGAGGAGTTCAGGAGATTGCTTACCGAAGCCTACTGTAGGCTCGTGTAAGCTGGTGATATATTATGTGTGAGTTTGTATCGGTTGGGATGAGTGACGTTATTTTGTCCGCACAAAGCGTTTTTGCGAAGATAGTTTAAATGTGTTACTTCTTTTTCGACTTTTTTATTTTATTTATTTATTTATTTTTTTTTCGTTAATTTGATAGGCACTTTTCTCATTTTTATGCTGTTATTTCTTTGTTAATTTAATTGAGATTTTTTTTATTTTTTATCTTGTTTCTGAGGCACTTCTGGTTGATGCGAAACAAGGCAAATAGCCTTATACGTGAATGAATTAATAAATTGAATTTGAACTATCAAATATGAATGACTATATTTGTTAGTTGGCTATCAATTTGATAGTTGACTATTATTTCGATAGTTGACTGATAGACTGACTGATATTCTGTAATTATAACTTCTATAACTATCAAAGTTGGCTATCAAAACTATCAAGTTGAAATTAAAGTCACACCCAACTATTAAGTACATAGTGAACTATAGTTTGATAGTTGAGGGTTTAATATTTAACAGTTGATATTTTAATAGTTGATGCTTGATAGTTCATATAAACTGTCAACTATCAAACGATCAACCTGTGAACTATCAAGTAACAATGATCAAACTATCACATATTAAACTATCAGCTATCAAATATAGAAGTTATAAAAAAGCACGAATTATTATTTTTGTCACTTCAGAATCAACTTTCCAACAGTACATTTTGATCTATTTCAAACATCAACGCATGCCGGAATAACTTTCAAAACCAACTGTTAACTTGATATTTGACTGTGAACGAGTTAAATTATTTGTTGATTAAGAAACATTTTCGAAAGTGAAGTTTGCTGTCCGACCGAGGCGAGGGCCGTAATCGCACGAGTTAAATTAGTTGTTTGCGAATAGAATTTAGGGGTGCTGAATTGACAAACTTTTACGAGTTAGAGAGTCAATTTCTCAATTGTAATGGGTAATGCACTCAATTATCAACATAATGGCCAAAAATTACACTTAAGAATTTAGAAAGAATATCAGGCATTTTTTAAAATTGTCTATACAAAACGCTTTGTTTGCCAGAAAAACCGACATTCGGTGCCGCAACGATTTGGTCGCACTGAACGCATGGATCGCAGAACTTAAATTGTTTCTTCAAGTACAGAGTTTAATTGTTAAATTGAAAATGTTTTACGAGTGTGACGTTTGTGTGACGAGTTTAATTGTTGTGCGAATAGAATTGACAAACTTTTGCAAATGGGAAGTTTGCGTGCCGAGTGAAACGAGGGTCGAATAGCATCGAAATTCTTTTACGAGTGTGAAGTTTGCGGGCCGAGCGCAGCGAGGGCCGTAATCACACGAGCTCAACTAATTGTTTGCGAGTAGGATTGCGAGTAGTGCTGAATTGAAAAACTTTTACGAGTGTGAGGTTTACGGAACGAGGGAAGCAAGGGCCCCCTAGTCCTACGAGATAAATTATTTAGATTTTTAAATTGATAGAAATTATTAGCTCAAATATAAAACTTTTAAGGGTGCAAAGCTGATTTGTTTGCGTGCATAGAAATTATGCGGGATCGCGGGATCCTGGATTTCGTGAAGTTTTGGGGAAAAAAATTGGATCCCGAGAAATCCTTCGCCTTGGGCATTTTTTTTTCATTTCGACCGGGAAATTGTACCATAGGAAATTTTTTTACTATACAGCAATTACCACCGGGTAAAGAACGCCACCGGGAAAAGAAAGCCACCGGGTAAAGAAAGCCACTGGGAAGTAAAAAGCACCGGGAAGCGAGAAGTCAAAGCCACGCGGAGGTCCAAGCCACCGGGAAGCCAAAAGCATCGGGAAGCGGAAAGTTAACCACCGGGAAGTCGAAAGCAACCGGAAATTAAAAAGCAACGAGAAGAGGGAAGCCAAAGCCGCCGGGAAGTCGAAACCACCGGGAAGTCGAAACCACCGGGAAGTCGAAACCACCGGGAAGTCAAAAGCACCGGGAAGTGAAAATTTGTAGTCTACACAGTTGCGATTAGAGCGAGAGGATCCCGAGCTTACCAAACTTAAAACAAAAAACGAACTTGAATGTTCATTTTTTCAAAATTTTCGCCTGCGGCGCTTCAAAAATCAGTCAATTAATAAAATTTTTACTTACACTGAACCCTATAATAAAGAATTTTCGCCTGCTGCAGGCGGTACACGGAAACGTTTGCACATAATTATGGACAAAAATTATTTTCCAGCCCTACCCTTTTCAACGAAAAAAAAAAATGTTCCAAATTATCATAGAAATGTCAGAAGAAGTTCTAATCTGAAGTGAGTCTCTTTCTATTGTAACAAAATGGTAAATAATCAAGGGATCTCACCCACCCTAGAGGTGGGACCTAGTTATTTCAAAAAATTCATTTTTGACACTTTCAGACTCTCGTCATTTTTCTAGCACAAAAACTTATGAATCGTCATATGTAGACTTAGAGCAAATGATTTTTTTACCATTTCATCGAAATGTGAGATGGTCGATTTTAATTTTGCGTGACTTTTGTCCGATTTTGAGATTTTACGAGGTTACACACCAAGTATAGCTGTACCATCATGACTGGACGAGTTTTTTCCGAACGGTTTGTGTTATATTGCTCAAAAACGATTGAATTTTCTTTCACTTCAATGACTTGGCCAACTCAAAAAGTCTCGATCAGACACTCAATTTTGGAAAATTCATGAAAATGAAATCGTTCTCTTTCGAAGTCTGTCGCGGTGTGTGGGCAACATTTTTATTTGAACAGAACATAACAGAACAATAATGTATTTTACGAGAAATGTTTTTTTTCCTACTGAGGCTCAAAACTTATCGAGCAACCTCGTATGAGTGAAATATTGTAGTTGTACCCATTAGGCACTAGTTAGGAAACTAATAACTGAAATAAATCGAAAATGCGTTTTCAGCTCAAGTATTCTAGAACTCTCCTTAGCGTAGGCTCGCTTTGGAACTGTGGAATAGTCTCTCTAGTGAGAGAGGGGATAAGATCACAAATTTTGAAGTTTGTTAGAATTTTAAAGATTTTTTAGGATTTACTACGAATTTATAGATATTCTTTTGATGTTCTTTCTACGTTCATCTGCCCCTCAGTTTCCACTTGCTTGCTAATTTTATTAACAAAAAATATTTATTTCTTACAGCCCCAAAGACATTGCCAATTTAAAAAATGAAATTGAAAAGAAACAGAAGGAAATCGACGATATTGAAACAATCATCGAACCGAAAACTGTTGCATCGAACGGCATCGATATGTTACCGGATACCACAGTCACTGCACCGATTACACAGAAAACGGAAATTATAGCAAGTTGAATGCAGAACCGTAACAGCAACTAATCAATCTAGACGATAGGATGCTTTTTCGTTAAGAACATTTATATAAATTGCAAGTTTTCCGTATTGTTTCTTGTTAGTTAACAAATTTTGGAAATTGTGTTACTTTATTCAAATTTCAGAGTTTATTTTTAATTAATTTGCTGGTTGCCATTTTATTTCATTGAAACAATGAAAACAAAATATTTTAGAAAAAAATCTAAATTTTCATGAACGAAAAACATGCAATTTTCCAAAGAATGGTTTATTAAAAAAAAAAACTTGCAACAATTGAATTTAGTCCAGCGACGAATTAAAGTAAAATTTTCATTTGTATTGAAAATTCCGAACGTTACCCGCGTTACACTTTGGTTTGGGTATTGTGCTAGGCGTAACGCTCGTGATAATTTGATAATAAATTTAACAACAAGCAAACTACTTGAGACTGTGAAGAACAAAACAACAATGCTTGATAGAGAGGTGTAACATTGGGTAAACATTCGGATCGTTCGTCGCTGAAATTAGTAATAGAAAATGTAGTCAGCCATTTTTAGAAAAAAAAAAATTAGTGAACAATATGTTGTTAGGACGTTTTAGTACCAATAATAACATTATTGATTTTCATAAATTTTGTTTTCCTTTTTCTTGACCCTACTTTCTTTACTTTTTTGCCGCGTATTGTCAATGTCTTATTCCGAGCGTCCGAAGAACTTGTTCGACACCATCGATCCATCTAATTTTTGGACGACCTTCTAGATCGTTACGGAATAATTTTGAGGGGGCTCCGTTTTTATCCATACATGCTAAATGCCCCGCCCACCTCAGCCTTTGGACTTTCACCACTGCCACTATATCCGGCTCGCCAAAATCATGTTCCAATTCAAAAATATATCGTCGTCGCCACCTCTCACCCTCGCGCATCGCTCCAAATATGGTGCGAAGTACCTTGCGCTCGAACTAGTGTTTCGTCCCCGCAGACTTCTGTCAGCTCTCTGTTCGTTCTTATCCTCCATCGCCCTTGTTCGCATAGTTGTTGATCTTAGCACTCTCCTCTCAAAGCAGTTCAGTAGCGATTCTTGCTTCATTGTCAAAGACCATGTTTCACAGCCGTACATTACGATGGCTCGGATCAGTGTCTTTGTATAGGCGAAGTTTCGTGTTTCGACTGGCCAACGAGTTCTGGTCGTCGTCGCTGTATCTGTCCGTTTAACCGAGGCTCTTGTTGTAGAGTTTCTTGAACAGTGAATTTTTTTACGAGGAAGAGGCGTTAACACTTCGCTCAACCTACTGGTCCGTTTCCCCAACAACCCGCAGGCAAGTCGTCAAGTAGCACTCTTAAGTTTAGCACAAAACTCCGAAGAGAGATGCGGTCCCGCGGACTACGACTTGGACGTAAAAAGAGCAATTGATAGATAGACAAGTACACACCTGGTATATGGCTCTAAGCTCCCATACGTTCGGTCCATTCAAATGCTACCCTGTCTACCTACCCAATCCCCCTGGACGAATAAGCGTTTTGAAATTTGGCCCTTCGGTTTTTCTTGATATTAACTTTGATCGTAAATGTTTAATTAGACCAAATTAGGATCTTGCCGCCATGATACGTCTATGAATTTCCGGTGTATTATCACCATCTGACCGTATCAGCGCTCCAAGACAAATGAACTCTACCTCGAGGTTGAAATCTCCAATGCGTATTTTGTCTCCCTGTTATTAGCTACCGCATTCGACTCGGTCTTTATGTACTTGGTTTTAGATTCGTTTATCATCGGCTTTCTCGGTTTTGACTTTCAGATTTGGGAATGTGTCAGCTGCTGGTGCATATGTACAACAGGCGAGATCCAAGTCATCTGCAAAGCCCAGGACTTGAACTGTTCCATTCACCAGCGTTTTGTTGGTTTGGATACCAGCACTTCTTAGTGCGATATCCAAGGCTTTCGGTTACATAGATTACTTTAGACAATTCCTCACCATCCATCTTCAGCAGTTCTGCTGGTATATTATCCGGACCGGAAGCTTTGATGTTCTTGAGTGAGGTAATTGCTACTAAGACTTCCTACATTGTTGGCGCTGCTTCGATACGACCGTCGTCGTCACGAAAAGAAACATCGCTATCATCAGTCACATCATCATCCCTGTTGTACAATGTATCAAAATGCTGTTTGAATCTTTCCAAGACATCATGTTTTGCAGTAAGCAGCGTTCCGCTTACTGCTTTGCATATGATTATTCGCGGGTTGAATCCTTTCCTTTGATTGTTTATGAGTTTATAGAACGCTTTTCCTCTTTCCGAAGTTCTTTGTATCTCGTATCTGACGCCACTTTCTGTTCTCTCGTTCTTGCAGTTTCCTTTCTTAATCGCACATCGTTTTTACGTTCTGTAACATCAGCACACTCCGCATCAAACCAGGTATTGAAGTCATTAGGGCTCTGATATCCTATGGTGATGGTCGCTTCTTGTTTGATTATTTCACTCAACGATTGCCTGTCGAGAGTGGTATCATCTGGTTGAGCATGTTGACGTTTTTGCTAATGTTTTCAGCATATGTCGCCGCTATATGTGGATCTCTTAGTTTGTCCACTGCAAAACGCCTCACAGTTTCTCGTTGGCCATTATGAAACCGGGCAAGATGTGATCGCAGTGTTGACCCCACAAGATAGTGATCAGAGTCGACACTTGCTCTCCAACATGTTTTGACGTCAATTACATCAGTCAGGTGTATTCCGGTATTTGATTCCGGTGATTTGATTAGGTGACAAGTTGTCATTGGGGTGCTTCCAGGTAGCTAGATGTCTGCTTTTATGTTGGTGGAAGGTACTTTTCACTACGAGGTTTCTTTCAGCCGCGCTGTTCGTTTTCATTCGTTTCATCATGCAGATGTAGGGACGGTTTAGCTCAGTGGTAAAGGGACGGATTAGCTCAGTGGTAACGTACTTACTTACGAAAGCTTTCCACCAAGAATAACCGGGTTCAAGGCCGGCGAGGATAAAATTCTGTATAGGATTTTTCTTCAATTTGTAGCATGAAAGTAACGTTCCTAAGCATACCCAAGCTTCTAAAAATTGGTAGTTGTGGTGTTTGGTGTCCACAACGAACCGTACACAGAAGAACGACATGTATGACGTCACCCATACACGATGAATTCTGTGTACAGATATCTGAGTCTATCTTAAGGCGGAGATATAATGAACACCAGATGAAATCCTATATATGCAGCTACAATATATAGGCGTGGTTCGGAATTCACGTTAAGCACGTGGTCCAACAAACAGATTAATGGTTGCTCACACAAATGCCCTAGAAAAAGGTATTTCAGTTGTGTGTGATACACTGCATTTACGGGCTCGTTTAGAATAAGCATAGTTAAGTCGGAGGCTTGAAGATGTATCGTAATGTCCAGGCCCAAACAGCGAGATTCATTTGGCGTGTACGGCTTGTGCCGGAGGCTAGAAGATGTATCGTAGTACGTGTGCTCAGACGACGAGGCTTATTCAGCGTACCGGTTACAACTATGCGTTCTGAAATGGGAACATTTAAAATGTGGGAATCTAACTAAGACAGAATACATGAATAGGTGGAATGATAGAAGAGTAACGGGGAAGGAACAAAGGATCATAGGATCTGTGTTTCAAGGCCAGTTGGCCGCCTCATGCAGATTCTATCTTCCAATTGTTGGGCTGAACACTTCCTCTTTACCCACTTTGGCCATCTCCCAAAACGATTTTGATGTCGTGTTCCGGTAGTTCATCGTAGATATTTGCGAGCAATTATTCGTCCTTGACTATGTCTGATAATTCATTATGTGGCACGTGTACAATGTACATTAACTTAAAACGGCATTTAATTCGTAATAACAGGTGTTCAAATATTCTACATTTAAAAGCCACTCACAATTCTTAATCCTACTTCCAATTGTTTAACAAAAATCGAAAAACTAAAAGTGCTGATTTCGTTACACTTTCCGAAGGTACAGCAGCCATAGTAAAATATTACTTTTGTGGGTGCAATTGTACCAAAACGAGGATTTTATCAAATATTATAGCTACCAGGAAGGCAGAACCAAGTACATGGTCTCGACTTTTGCTGCTATCAAAGGTGATTTAGCCATTGTAGCGGAAAATTTGTGAGTCTTTATTACATCTGCTCTCTTGAATAGTATCACAGGTACTTAACATACACAAAACCCGCAACCAAATTTAGTAGTTAGTCCGATCACTTGGTCGAGCGACGGTGATTGTTGTTGGCATGTAAGTTTACTGCATCTCGAGTTATGATCCAACACTGTCATACTACATGCCGATTTCAAATAAGCAGCGTGGAGGACTTATGGGTGATATTGGCTTGGGATCTCGCATGTCATAAAACATGAGAGAATTTGATACTATACTGGTAGCCGGGAGGGAGTGGTCCTAATGCTGCTTTTCCCCCACTATTGTGACACACCCGAAAAAAAATTTCTCCGAAAAAAAATTGTCTTCGAAAAAATTTTCTCAGAAAAAAAATTTTCTCAAAAAAAAAATTTTTCTTTAAAAAAATTTTTCGCCGAAAAAAATTTTCTCCAAAAAAAAAATTTTTCTCCAAAAACAATTTTCTCCAAAAAAAATTTTATACTAAGAAGTTTTTCTCCAAAAAAATTTTTCTCCGAAAAAAATTGTTCTCTAACACCTTCGGCTACCATCGGAACACTTCGTATCACCTTCGGAATACTTTGTATCACCTTTGCCTTCCTTCGGAACACTCCGTGTCACCTTCGGCTACCCTTCGGAACACTTCATGTCACCTTCGGCTACCTCGGACCACTTCGTGTCACCAATTCTTCCCACTGATTCATATAACTTTCCTGAAGAAACCAACTGTCTAGTTATTCTTATACAGAATTTAGCAAAAAATCCAAGATGGCGTCACTTTGACAGTTGGCAGCCATTTTCTAATGATACCAAAAAATTCTCCTGATGAAACTCTATAACTTTCTAGAGGAAACCGTCTCTCTAAGTAGCGTCATTCCGGAGCTGAAATTCAAAAAGCGAAAAAGCACAAAAGAAAATCCAAGATGGCGCCGCTATGACAGATGGCAGCCGTTTTATTATGATCCCAAAAAATTCTCCTGGTGAAACTTTATAACTTTCTAGAGGAAACCGTCTCTTTAAGTAGCGTCGTTCCGGAGCTGAAATTTGAAAAGCGAAAAAGCATAAACGAAAATCCAAGATGGCGCCGCTATGACAGCTGGCAGCCATTTTCTAATAAAACCAAAAAAATCTCCTGGTGAAACTCTATAACTTTCTAGAAGAAACGAACTCTCTAAGTAGTGTCATTCCGGAGCTAAAATTCGAAAAGCGAAAAAGCATAAACGAAAACCAAAAAAAAACCTAATTTATTGCTTGGGAAAATTCAAGATGGCGCCAGTCTGACCGCTCGCTGGCAGCCATTTTCTTAAGATCCCAAAAAATTCTCCTGACCAAACTCTATAACTTTCCCGAAGAAACCAACTCTCTAGCTAAAATTCGAAAACTCCGTGCATTACCACTTTGACCACTTTTCCACATGCCACGGCTTTTTCAGAATTTTCCCGAAAAAGCGGCATATGAAATTTTTCATTTAGGGCCGAGACTGACGTTCCCTGAAAATTTTAAGGAAATCGCTCGGGCGGTTCTCGAGAAAAAAAAGTAGATAGATACATAGATACATAGATCGTTGACACACAACACAGGAATAAAATTGTTATTACTTTCAAAGCAGATTTTACCATAGAAATTGGTCATCTTTGATTGGCGATATCTCGGCTCATTTTCAACTGATTTTGATGAGTGAGGGCTTGTTGGAAAGCTGCTGCGACGTAGTTTTTTTTAAATAATTTGGAGGGGGAGGGGGACGAGGGGAAAAAACTCAAAAGTTCACCTATACATCGTGTCTTGTCCCAAAGGTTTTTGTATTGAGTTTTTTGGTTTTGTGGACGTTCTTTTTTGGCTGTGGGGACTGCGTCACGCTCTCCGCTACCGCTCCGAGCATGATTCTCTACAACTTTGCCTTTGACACTAAATTTGCATAGTTAAGGAAATATAGAGATAAAACCATCTACTTTCGTATATGGCCAAGAAACTCAATTTCGTCCATTCCATTTGTCCCAGAGCCCAGACCACTGACCCAATTTCCACAAAAACTTTTTTTCTAGTTTTTTGATATTAAGTGCTTGCATTTGACACCGAAATGAACGATTTCCATGCTCTACTTGCTGAGATATTGGAGAAAATGTTTCTGAGACGCTCGAAAATCCATGTTCGACCTCCACTTCTTGGACCATATCTTCAGAACTACTTGACCGATTTTGCTCATCTCGAAGATCTTGAATCATGGGAGGCATGTAGTTTGGCGTGATCGGTCGAGCCGTTTGGAAAAAAATGGAGATGGACGGACGGATGGACATTTTTTTTATGGTTGACTCGTCATCGCTAGACGATAGTAAACGTATCCCCCACCCGATCTGCACGATCTACCCCATGTTACAATAAAGTTGTTGGTAGTAAACTTATAGGACCTTTGTACTTCGTACGGGTCCAAAAAATGTGTAGGCTAGGTACAGAATTGAGAAATTTCGCCTACGTCTATACCACCACTGAGACTGTTGCAACGTTTCGTTATCCGGATATTATGTTCCTATCTTGATGGATATTGTTGATGGCTTAGAGGTAAAGTAAAACAGCGAACGTAAATCTTCCACATTATATATTTGAAAGCGAGAACTACACTCTGTGATTTAATTTTGTACATACAACGGAAACTGTTTCCACACCAATATATACGGCGTGTGAGTCATAAATTGCCACCGATAAATGTTCGCACAAAAGCTGTAAAATTAAAGCTTTTTTCCGCCCATAAAACACTAAACTAATCAGTCGCAAACGATTAACGTAAGTAACAAAATTTTGTGATTGACAAAAAACAATTATTACCCAAACATAAAATTTCTTCTTTATCATTTTTTTCACTACAAAGGTTATCGCTGTGCGAAGCAGGAAGAATAGCCAATGGAATGTTCAAAATGTAAAACTCTAAACAGCTCTGCGTATAACATTTAGGTTTGTGTTTGATGTTGACAATGTCGATGTGCTGGCACTTTTTCCAAGCTTTCCATTGCTGGTGACTGATAATTGTGTTGTGACCGTTGTTGGACCCTTTGTCTTTTTTGTTCCTCGTCCTGTAATTTGATACAAAACAAAACCAAAATGAATGAATTTTGTTTGATTGCGTTGCCAGAAAATAGCACCTAGGCGTTGTTTGATCGCTTCCCAAACTTTAGCTTTGCATACGAAAATAATGAAAACGAAGACTCCTTGTAGAATGTTGAAATAATCGGAGACATACCACAGTTCCTCTGGTGACATAATTAGAGTGGCTAATACTTCTAACATCCACGTTACTCCCATTACAACGAACAATTTTACATTCATCATGTACCTAAAAATGTATTTCATTCAGAGACAATCGACTTGTGGAATGGGAAAATTTAATACTTTGCTTTGTCCGCCAAAAATCGCTTTTTCTTGTCTTCAGACTCGTTGTCTTTGCATTGCATCCGACTTATTTCGCTTTTTATTCTGTTACAATGAATGGCTGTGAGGGTGAATAAAATGATATTTGTCAGAACGTGCAATCCGACTGGGAATAAAAAGAATATAAAATGTCCGCGCCAGTCTTCACCTAGTGAGAGAGAGGAGAAATTTTATTTGTTGATCAATTCGATGATAAATTTCAAACTAACGTTGAAACCAACAAACATTTTTCGATCCGATTCGAGGACTCCATTCGTCCGGTACCAAGTGATAATAATCCACCAAATACGTTAATGTTGTTAGCATAGCCGAAACACCCCACGCGTACAGCGAGTAGAATAGAAATCGACGCAATTCTTTGTTCCTTAACATTCCGCGTGATGTGCGAACTGACCTTGAAAAGAAATTTGGAATTTATGTTTTGTTATTGTTGTCATTAACACGTTCGGGCGATTAACTTTTTGGCATATTTTTTATTTGAGAAGTAAATGGGTTTTGATGTAAATATGTCATTTACATTAAATTTTCTGATGTTTTACATAAATTTTATTTCATATTCTTAAGCCTCGTACGAACACTTCAATTTTGCATCCGATATGAAGCAATAGTACATTATGACATCACTGTTGGAAATGGAGATCTCATGTAGAGGTGAGCGAATGTTTAGAGAATGCCAGCCCAAAAATCTCTAATATTTAGCTATCAATATAATGTACCGTAATGTATTTTACAGTATATTTGCTAAAGTTTATAACATTTAGTAATACGACGCGGGCCATTCCAGCGTTACCCATATTACATTTGACTTTCGTTCTCATATATCTTGAAAATTATGTAAGTGTCCAAGAAAAATGCAAGAGACAAATTTTGTTGAGTCAGTCCCTTACAACAAGAACATGAAAACTTCGTAGTTTATGAGTGTACAATATAGTTTTATAGTTAGTTAGACGTTCGGACTATACATGGAAAAATATCGGGCTTCCGAACCTGTGGAAAAGAGGTTCGGTTCTCGGTTCTGGTTCTAAAGAAAATAAAAAAACGGTTCGGTTCGAGGTTCGGTGTTTAAAAAAGAAAAGTGAAAGGTTCGGTTCCGGTTTTGGTTCTTCAATTAAATCAAAACCGATTTTCGGTTCGGTTATTTGTAACCTCGGGCGCCCGTTTCAATGTTCACAAAAAACGATATGAACTCTACACGACTACAAATCATTTGAAACAAATGCGAGACGACTCGTGTTCGATCTATAGAATGCATTACAATTACATACTGTGATAACATGAGTTCATTCGAATCGGAATTGGCAAACACATTTGTGTTTGTGAGTTTGAGTAAATGAAAAAAAATACTCGTTAAAAAATACATTGCAAATATGACACGACGATATTGAATGTTACGCAAACTACTTTTCGTTTTCGAATTTTGAGACACAAAAATCAAAAATTAATTAATTTGATTTTTTTTAAACCGAGCGAATTTAGCTTCGGTTCGGTTTCGGTTCGGTTCTCCGAACTAAGAATTGTAAAGGTTCGGTTCTAGCGTTCGGTTCTAAAGTTTAGGTTCGGTTTTGCGGTTCGGTTCTTTATGTCAAAAATCTCGAGGTTCTTGGGTTGGGTTCGGTTCGGTTCGAAAGCCCGAAAAATATCCATGACAAAACACAACTTGGCACTCATTTGAAAAATGACGAATTCCGAATATCGCTTGCTTTACGGCTCAGTTCTGCAATTGTACAGGCCCATGATAAGTGTGTGTGCGGGTCGAAAGTGGTCATATTTGGAAGATAGTGTTTATCATGTACGAAAGCATCTGGTACTCGTTCCAGACATGCAGCTGTGAACAACTTAATTGAAAGAGCACTCAAATCAGCAGAAATCCCATGCAAACTTGTGCCTCCTAGTTGTTCTAGATCAGATGGCAAAGCACCAGACGGATTAAGCCTCGTCCGATGGGCCAAAGGTAAATCTCTTCTATGGGATTACACATGCGCCGACACATTCGCACTATCGTACGTGAACCAAACAGCACATGAATTAGGATGGGCAGCGAAAAAGGCGGAAACATGTAAATTAAATAAATCCATAGATTTGCTGAAACAATTTATTTTTGTCCCTGTGGCAACAGAGACGACCGGGGTGTTTGGAAAATCTGGTCTTGAACTGGTGAAGAAACTCGGCAGCAAAATAACAGAGAAGACACATGAAAAGCGTGCGACGAGTTATTTTCTGCAAAGAATCGGACTAGCTATTCAACGCGGAAATGTTGCTTCAATACTGGGAACAATGCTACTATCCAAAAATTTACATGAAATTTATTATATGTAACACTGTTCGAAGAATAAAAAAAAACTATTTGAATATTAAAAAAACAGAAAAATATCCCTAAATATCCTAATATCCATATCCACTCGAAAAATATCCCTAGACGAAATATTCCCTCATACAAAATATCCCCTTATCATGGGCACGCGGAAGCAATGCACCCGTGACGCAAGTTTTGACTTTTTTCCCTTGCGTCGTACCACCCCGAGACCTCGTTTTTCGGATTCTACGTAAAATTTTGATTGAAATCGACATTTTACTCAATAAAATCGTTCGAGTGGATCCGAAGATATGACATTTAGAAAATCGTCATTTTCCATACTAAATGCGCTATTTCATAGAAGCCAAAGTGTTAGTGAGTTCGTGAATTAGTTCTAGAACCGACTTTTTTCGACTCGTGCTCGAAAACGGCTCGATAACTTTTCTTGAAATTTTGCAAGTACCTTCGGGTGGGTATTCTAAGACATATGAGATTTAAAAAAAAGAGGGGGGGGGGGGGACCGGCCTCGTTTGGGCGCCAGCACTCGTAGAAGGCGCCATATAAAGCCCATACAAAAGAATGTTTTGTATGTGTGTGTGAGTGTGTCAAATAAGAGCAAAATTTTTTGGCTGTGTTAGGTTGGAGATAGATGTTTGGTGTCAAAGGAAAAGTTGTTGGGTTGAGTGAGTAGTGTGTCAGAGTTACCAACAAAATGGCCGACGGTGGTATTGGACGGACTTAGGGGAAAAATTAAATTTGTTTTAAATTTTTTTTTGTTTGAGTTAGATGTTTCGTGTCAAAGAACATTTTTTTGCCGCTTTTTTTCGCCGGAAATTTTTTCTCCAACATTTGTTTCGTCTTTTCTTCCAAAACTACTGATATCACAACAAAAACTCTTTTTAAAAGGGAAACGTGACGCAAGTTCTTGTCCATTCTTCCAAAACAACTGATATCAATTTGGGTGACGCTTACAGCTTCGGAACGCAAAAAATTCTTTTGAATACAAAATATCCTGAGATAGAATAACCAAAATTTTGATCTCCATATAGAGTTTTGGTACGCGCGCCGGCCGTAAGCGTGAAAAAAATAGAAAAAATATAACCAAAGACCCGTACGTTTCAGAATAGATGGCAGATGTTCAGATGGCAAACAGGGATAGATGTTGCAAAAAGACTCGAACGAATCTAAATATAGAAATGAGCAAACAATCCAATGTTTTGTGCTCTTTAATAATTATAAGAATTTCAAAGATCCGTAGGAATTACACAAGGTAATGTCAAAGGCCCTACCGAAGTACGTCTCAGATCATTGATTTTGATGGCCTAAATGTTCTCCCCTGCACCATATCAAAAAGAGGACCGACGTAGTTTCTTCAAGAAATCCTGAAACTATTTTCTCTAGAATGTAATTCTCACCAACTTTGAATTAAGAAGTAAACTTCAAACTGCCGTAATTTTATAGATATGTGTCATCCCTCCCAATTCTAGAAGTTGCTTTATCCCGGGATTCGATTCTCCAAAATTTTATTCTCAACAACTTTGCTTTTGACTGTAAATCTCCTTATTGCATAATTGAGCAAATATAGACGAAAAATCATCTGCTTTCGTATAAGGTCAAGAAACTCAATTTCGTCCATTCCATTACCCAGACCACCCAATTTCCACAAAAAATCCCAGTTTTGTGAGATAAAATGCTTTCACTTGACACCAAAATGAACAATTTCCGTGCTATAATTGATGAGATATTTGCGACCGACTCTCGAAAAACCCTAGACTTTTTCGACCATATCCCCGGAATCACTTTACTGATTTTGCTCATCTTTGAATTTCGTCATGGGAAAAACAGCTTAGGGTGATCGGTGCAGCTGCTTAGAAAAAAGTGATGGGATAGACAGACGGACATTTTTCGTCTTCCCTAGACGATATTAAACGCATCCCTCTGACTTCCGCTGCGATCTGCCCCATGTTACAATAAAATTCTTTGTAGTACGTACGCAAAAAATGACAATTTTTAGACCCCCCCTCCCCCTTATACACAAAAATGTATGTGAAAAAATGTTGAAATGAACGCACGCTTTCGCCGAACCCCCCTCCCCCTTAGGAAGTACGTACTTGACGGATGGCGCCTTTGTACTTCGTACGGGTCCAATAAAAATCAAGGTTGAGAGTCGTCTAGCGGTGTCTAGGAGAGTCCCTTGCATACGTTGAATTGAAATCCTATTTACAAAGCTATTATATTTTGCAAGGAATATTTTGTCAGGGGGTATTGTGTAGGGAAAATCGAGGAAATGTCTGGGGATATTTTGTTCATGATAATCGGTCCTTGGGCTGGTGTTCTCAAACCATTAGCCCACCTCGACAACAAGATCTCCATTTCCATAATTCCGGTAGTACAATCGAGGGGGAAACAACTATGGAGAATGGTGGAGCAGTGTCCATTTCCCATTGGTAGCAGTGGCACCAAAATGCCCATATAAAATACGAACGAATGACAGGAAAATAGGAGCGAATAATGCGAACATATATGGGCGAATGGTCAGTAGGTGCGACATGATTTTCCATATTTTTCCCCCTAAACTGCAATCATGAGGTGCAAATCTCAAAAACTTTAAAACATGCGGACTTCTCCTGTGAATGCACTTTTACAGGAGATTTTCAATAGAGGTAGGATTTTTCAAATTGAATATTAAAAAATCTATTTGAATTAAGATCTCTCCTCGTATCTAAGTTAAAAACATCAAAAGAACAGAAGAACAGAGCTAGGCAGAGCCTAAAATAACATATATATTGTATATCTAACGCCCTTCTCGTCCTCTCCAGCCTCTTTTTACAAATTGGAGTCAGATATCGATGAAAAATAGAAAAACCTATGAATGTGGAGAATGGTCGTCACCGATAGGGTGGGCTCACTATAGCGTAGAACAAGTAACCTGAAAACTGTACCGTCACGATTATTAAGTAACGATAGCTACTCTATGCTTTCCCCCTTCCTGTCCGTCCGCCTGTGCCCTTCACCGGGCAATCGCCGTTGATTCACAGGGAAATCTCCGATAATTCACCGTATGATCACCTATGATTCACAGAGGAATCACAGATGATTCACTGGTGAATGCACGGTGATCCCTCTGTAAATCATCGATGAATTGATGATTCCACTGTGAATCATCGGTGATTCCTCTGTAAATCATCGGTGAATTGATGATTCCTCTGTAAATCATCGGTGAATTGATGATTCCTCTGTGAATCATCAATGATTTCACTGTGAATCATCAATGATTTCACTGTGAATCATCTATGATTCCACTATGAATCATCGGTGATTCCACTGTGAATCATCGGTGATTCCACTGTGAATCATCGGTGATTCCACTGTGAATCATCGGTGATTCCACTGTGAATCTTCGGTGATTCCACTGTGAATTATCAGTGATTCCACTGTGAATCATCAATGACTCCACTGTGAATCATCGGTGATTCCACTGTGAATCATTATTGATTCCTTTGTGAATAATCGGTGATTCCACTGTGAATCATCAGTGATTCCACTGTGAGTCATCGGTGATTCCACTGTGAATCATTGGTGATTCCACTGTGAATCATCGGTGATTCCACTGTGAATCATCGGTGATTCCACTGTGAATCATCGGTGATTCCACTGTGAATCATCGGTGGTTCCACTGTGACAACAACAAATCACCGACGATTTAGTTTCAAAATTAACATCTTTGGCAACACTCTATCGCTAGTTGCTATACCTATGACAATGGTTAATTAGTTGTATCGGAACAGTATCTTTTGCCGGGTGTTGAAATAGTGTAGTGTCTACGATACCGGGAAGTTTTTCGGCCGAAAAATGGAATACCGGGAAATCCACTTGAAACCAGGAAAAAAAATCACAAGGAAGAAGTAGTTGTGCTTACAAATGGGAAATGGCTGAAAAACGGGAAATATCTACGGTCACGCTTTTTTACTTCTCCACATTGGCTTAATTTCAAAATCGCATATTCATGCACATGTTCCATGTGTATTATGTATTAAGTCTATTCCGACATATAGGGAGTGTGGTAATTTTTAAATATTCACCGGGAAATTTCGCTCAATTTTTTTTTAGAATTGAAAATTTTGGGAAATTGACTCACGGCCAGCTGTTGCTACATTTTATACAAAGAAGGAGAGGCGATTCCTCCCTGCTAATTTGGACTTTTATAAAGAATGCGATTTTGTTAAAAGAAGCGAAACAAGACTATGAAGCGACGAGTGTCTTATGTTTTAATAAATTCACGCCTTTTGGTCTTGAAAATTACGCCCTTTCTGTGAAAGTGCTCCCCAATGGAAATTGCTTACTTTAGGCTCTGGAGCTAGGGTAGCAAAATGAGAGCGAAGAAGTTTCTCCATTTAATTCACTAAAAAAACACTGAGCGGCGAATTCTAAATTCTGGCAGACAATAAGCAACAAATATGCGCCTTCATGCGATTTTTCAATTTCACAACCGATTATTGTCTCAACAAACCCCTTGGTTGCTAGAAATTTAATTTTTCTCCCAAATAATGATGATGGTTCGCCTTTGCGCCAGGGAATATTAGATTTTCAGGATCGCTGACTTCGGCAACAGCCATTCCAACTTGTATAAAGTCTTGCAGACACAGATTCCATGATCGAATAACATTCCTGGGCAGAGACAATCGTTCGGATGTTTTACTTTTTAAATTTTATCAATTTGAGACGATCATTTTCGTGATCTGGAACTCAGATTTTTTTACCCTTTGTTGCTTTTCCTGTCTAATATGATAGGTCCTAAGTCGGTCACTTTCGAAGGGTGTACGACACATAGTCGCTTAGCGTTCTGTTTCTCAGCTACCGAACACTCTGAATCACCCAGAATCCTCACCTCGTTAGGTGCTTATTGAGTCCGCAATGTCCATTCGCTCCTTATGCGATCCCGGGAGCTCCCTAGTTCAGTTATCTTTTGAAATGCTTGGTGTGCATTCCCCCTTCGTACGCTGTCCAGGTTTTCCTGTGCTTTGCCTTCATACAGTTCTTTCCGCTTTCATGCAAATCGAATTCGGGGTGGGGATGTAAGGTTCGAGTTCGTATGTGATTGCCGTTCAGCCAGCTCATCGGCCTTCTCATTATCGTCCACTCCACAGCACACTGCCGTCATAAGGAAAAAAAAAAACTTAGAGAAAATCAGCGAAGATTTTCAACGAAATTCGCCGAAAAAAATCAAATTAGCGGCAACATTAAAACGAAAGATTCTCGACGATTGTTTTGTTTAATTTTGTCGCTAATTTTATTTTTTTCGCCGAAACTCGTTGAAAATCTTCGCTAATTTTCTCTAAGTTTTTTTTCCTTATGACGGCAGATTAAGTTTGTTACGATTTCACAGCCCTATCTGGTTCAGGTAGCCTTAACATTTTTCTACCAATTTCACCACAGACCTGGTCTCGAATGTTGAAATTTTCTCATATAAAAATGAAAAAATATCAACATTTGGTACCATAGACTGCCCTACAATGCATAAAAAACTTAGCGACGTTGTGAGATGAGATATTTTCATATATTTTCTCTGACAAATCTCTTCGCTTAGTTTTTTATGCGTTGTATGGCAGTAGAGTGCCCGGGTGATATCACCGCTTTTATCGTCCAGAGGATGTTTTAAAATAGAAAACAAATAGAGGGCAGCATCCGTTGCTGAGAGATCACATTATGCCGCCAATCGTTTAACCCGATCACGGATGCAAATCTATTAAACGTAAAACCCACCACATTGAAATTGTTCACTGTTTCCTCCACAACATTTAGATTTATTTGCATTAGCTACAAATTTTTGAAAATATTTCTTATAATGTTTATTGAACTTACAACTCGATTTATATCAACGGCAACGAATCGATCAACAACTTACAGTAACAAATATCAAACATATCGTTCAATGGCGCGAAAAAAATGAAATTTTGATATAAAAAAAATGTCGAAGTTGAAGAAGAAATGAAAAATGGTTTGTTTTAGTGAACAAATTATTTTCTTTCAAACAAAATTGCGTAATTTTGATTTACTTCTTACCCGAAAGTCCACCATATATCGAAGCACATGATGCTCTGCCAACAAAAGGCGGCCATAAAGCCGAAGAAGATAAAATAAGCTGAAATATACAATGACAAATTCGATATCGACTTACATGTTGAACAATATTCTTACCAATGAAATAGCAATGTTCTATCTTCGTTTCCGTATGGAATTGAACATAAGATAATGATATGCAAGCCGACAACAGACTAATTACATAACAAACAAGAGTTTTCCCATGTAAATTTAAGAGCTGAAAATAAACGATTCTGGTTTGTCCAAAATTTCATCGAAATATCAATATTTAGTTAAGATAAACGTAAAATATTAAACTGAAAAAAAAAAATCAAATCTCATTAGATTCTAATCAATCACTTTTTTGACGCTTATATTTTCGCCTCTACAATGTGCGACTCTCAATGCTCTAAATATGCAAAAGACTTCAGACTAAAGTACATAAACTAAATTCATCACATTTGGCTATAACCTTTCAACATTATTGATTAAGTAAGTAGCTCATGAAATCATTATGCGAATGTTAACGCAAATATTATAGCGAACCTCCTTCAATTGACCCATAAAACGGTTGACATGAATGTCTGAATGGGTAAACATTTTCCAGTAAAATAAAGCCCTTCCGTTTTACGACCTCAAAAATTTAACGCAGCCGGTCGACTATGAAAGAAAATAGAGAGCTAGTGGATCGTCGTACAAGTCTGGCGTAAGCTCCACATTTAAATGAAAAAAAAAATTTTTATGCGCAGAGACGGACAGAAAACGTCAAATTTTCTAATAGAATTTAGACCCAAAAATCATTCATATTTAGTGACAGTTATTATACCCCAACTTTATTTCCCACCAGTCAAATATTCCCCTACTTTATTCCCCACCTGTCAAATAGTTCCTAGTTGTCAATTATTTCACTGCTTAATTTTCCTGAAACGGCTGATTTAGACTACGGTGGTTTAGACATCTTTTTCTAACTAAAACCCCACACATAAAATTCTACCTATACAACTTTTCTGTTGAGTTCTAGCGAATAAGATATTTTTGCCTTTCCCCATTTATTGTATAAAGGATGGGTTTTTTCCAAAAATTCAGTTCCCTTAAAAATGTCCATTTTTTCGACAAACGCATGGTGCGGTATTTGTAAGGATTTTTCACGGCTCAAATTTGGAAATTTTTGTGTCCATAAAGTTTCGTTGTGTTCAGAGACCTATCTTTCAGTGTGCTATCTGATTTCTGAGTCCACTCGTTTGCGATCAACTCAAAGGCAGATCAGTTTCTTGAATTCTTTTTATCCTTGAAAAGGACATTTTTACAGGTTGTAACTAGAATCTCTCAAAAAATTATTTTACTTGCTAAGCTCCGCGGGTTGCTGCAAACTCCCCACTCGTCAAAATAAAAATGTCCAAACCATATTGTAATATTCTATTTCGTCATATCTCTTACAGTTAAATTTTTTGAACAAGAAATAGAGTCTACAACTGTATAAAAATAAGTGAAACTACAAAAAAAAATTGTCGAAAAACCTTTTTTGGGCAGACTTTTGTACTGCCGTGAGGTGATGTTGCAGTAGCCAAGTCGTGGAAGGCAGGCTGGTGCCAAAAAATTATATTAGGAAAGTTTGAATCTAGTAACTAGTACATTACGGCGCAAAACTTTTTGATTTGGCACCAGGCTGCCTTCTATGTGACCTTGGACAATGAAAAAAAAGGCAGCCTGGTGCCAAAAATTGAAGGATATCACTATGACAGCATTGACGAATGCTTCACAACGCACCAATTTCCATCTTGGCACCGGGCTGCTGCTGCCTTCCACATTTAAACGAGCATAGCTCAAGAAGGCAGCTTTTAACGCTTTCGGAGCTTCTCTTCAGCTTCCTTGAAAATTATGATCTCCAAACGCACTCATAGGACTTTCAAAAGCTTTACACTTACGGAAATATATTTTTGCATCAAATAGAATTTTGTACTTCTGTGCAGCTTTTTAACACTGCAAAAACTTGCGCAGAAGTACAAAATTCTATTTGATGCAAAAATATATTTCCGTAAGTGTAAGTGCTTCTTAATTTTACGTTATTTAGTTATTAATTTATTGTTAAAGTTTTGGAATGTCATATGAGTGCGTTTAAAGATCATAAATTTCAAGGAAGCTGAAGAGTAGCTTTAAAAGCTTCTTAATTTTACGTTATTTGATCTTACGAATATTTTTTGACGATACGTTGTTTAGGCTTAACACGGCAGTGTAATATTCTGTAAAAACGTCCTTTTTAAGGAGAATAAGAATCTAAGAAACAAGGCTGGCATGAGCGCCGTTCATTTTAAAAATTTGCGAGCGGAGGTATGAGCCCCGCTCGTTCTTAACGACGCTCGTTCTTAGCGCTCGCGCTCATTGTACGTTTCCTTGCTTGGAACTTAAGCTAGGTTGCTTGGACCAGATATTCAAAATTCGTTTTGTTTCTATGGCAATTTATTTTACGAAGAATAAATGATTTTTGATGGAATTGTTTGCAGCAGGAAACTTCTAGTTATGTCGTTGAAAATATAAAATTCCTTTAAGTAGATGGTCATAAATTTGAAATACTTAACTTTGATGAAACAAAGGTTCAATATGAGGACGACGAGTCAATGCGGCATGAGAGTGGGCCTGCGGAGAGTCGACATACACTTAGTTTTTCGACAAATTTTTGAATTAAGTAACTCAAGTTATCAACAAGAACGGCTCACCATCAAAATGCGGACGCACAAAATCTGGACACTAAAAATCCTGATACAAAAATCCGTATTAATGGAAAATAAATTGCTGACAAATCCGGGATGCTTCAAAATCCGGATGAGGCTTATAATGCGACATTGTCCGGATTTTGAGGCATCTAGATTTCGCATCGTACGGATTTTTTCGTCTGTATTTTGAGTGTCCGGATTTTGTGCGTCCGGTTTACCAACGATCACCAACAAGAACGTTGTTTCTTAGTACTACGCCAAAAAGGTAAGGGTGTTAGAGTAGACATGTACTCCGATTACTTCACGCCGGCGCGCCGCCGAAAAAAGGCCACGCCGAAAGCACGCCGCCGCCAATTGAAAATTGCTGAAAATTGCCGAAACGCCGCCGATAGCAGTACAGCATTCATAATACTTTTTTTGATTGTAATGAAATCTCTCCCAATGCATTTTAGCTTTACTGCGCCTAACAAAATTAACATGGAAAGTTTGTCTGCAATTTTCTGAGAATATCATCATACAATTAATAGAATGCTTCGAAATTTTGACAGAGTTTCCAAGTTGATTTTTTCAGTAAACAAAGGAACTACGTTAATCGTTTCATTAAAAATCTAACATCAAAGTAAAATTAATTCTCAAGTGACCAGAAATTGAGTTTGGATAACTAGCATTTGGATTATACCATTGAAAAACTAAAATTACTGCGTCACATTGAAATTGGACATCTATCAGAAGCGAAGATGGGATTTGTCAACTTCTTCTTGGTCATTAAACATTTTTAAATCTGGTAGAGAAGAAACGGGTGCGTTAATTTACCACGAAGCAGGGCCTATTTTTGGAAATTTAAATTTCCAAAATTTCCAAAAAATTTCCAAAATTTCCAAAAAATTTCCAAAAATTCCAAATCATTTTTTGGAAATTTTGGACGTTTTTTGGAAATTTTTGGAAATTTTGGAAATTTAAATTTCCAAAAATAGGCCCTGCCACGAAGTATGAATTTGTGGTGCCCTTTCATAACTTTTAACATTGACCTTTGTAGGGTCAACTTCTTGAGCCAATAAAAGTCAAGAGATACAAAAAAATGTTTTTAAAACAAAATCTGTGTTATTTAGGGTATCCTAAGCTGATATCTCAAGATCATTCTACTGGATATATCAAAATTCGGCTATTGGCATGTTGATATCTACTGTAGGTACAGTTAACCAAATTAAGGCTTTCAGTTTTTATATATTTCAAACGGGTAAGTACAGAGTTCAGAAGAATCTTGTTTCACGGATATATGAATTCCCATGTAATCAGAATTCCCAGTGAAATCGTAATTCTCGAACAATTTTATAGGAAGCCTAAAATTTGAAAATTACGATCTTGTCGCCAAAATTTATCAGGATATCGTTTACAACATTCAAATTTTGATTTAATTCATTCAAAATTTCATAAAAATTTCAAATAAATTCTTATTTAAGGAGAGTGCCATGAAGTAGCCTTTCTTCTTTTCTACATCTATTTATTTTGGGGATTATTTTCAAATGTATTTTTCTGTACACCCGCCGTCAGCGCGCCGCCGATAAAATGCAATCAGCGCACCGCCGGCGCACATGTCTATGTTAGAGCAAATGATACATTTTTGAAAGCGAGCATGTAGATCTAAAAATAAGTAAAAAGTTACATCATCAGCACGAAAACATTGACTCTAGCTTATTTAGCCTACCAAGGTCAGTTCTCTCCAACTGATTGGAAAATATCAAACTTTGTTCAGCTATATGTTTTCGCATCAAACACAACCAAAATTTCACGAATTGGCTTAAACTTGCGTCACGTCTCACGGCCCCTTGCTGACGTCGGGCTATGATGTCTTGATACCTTTCTGCCATTCACTCCAGAACATATGAGACATGAGAGCCGAACGAAAAATGTCAGCGGCGGCTAGCCGAGAAAAAAGTGTATGCAGCGGCTAAAGTGACGGCTCGAGCCGGCTGGAACAATGTGTCTTTCAGTTGAAGTTCGAAAAAAATTGTCACAATTGTAATTTTATTACTGTCAAAAATAGTAAAATTTCGAGCCGTTTTCAAGCCGGCTTAAGCCGTAGCTCTCAATGAAAGGTAGGTTCTTTCTGAACACAACGAAACATTGGGGACACAAAAATTTCCAAATTTAGTGCAGTCCTTACTATGATGTCCAAAATCCTTACATATCCCGCACTGTGATACGGCGGAATGAATGTAGCTTTAGCACGATAATGAAGTATCAATCCAACTCATTCCACATGTGAAATCAATGTTAGTGCACTGAAAACACTGGTATGTAATGTGGAATGAATTGGATTGGAGTGTGGAACGAGTTGAATTGAAGCGTGGAACGAAAAAGGAGAGAAAAGAGAAGATAATGACATACCGATCTTATCTTCGCATTTTGTTTTAATCGTTGAATAGCGAATTTACTTTTTGATTTTCGAAAAACTTACAGCTAAAAATACAAACCTTTGGTAAACAAGCATAACAAATGAGCGTCACTGCGAGAAAAACACATGACACGGCCAGACCAGGAGCGTAATATTTGAATTTCTCTTGAGAATAGTGACTGAAACAAACGAATGCATGAATCTAGAAGTAAAAGAAAAAGTTACAAAATAATCGAAATCATAAGCCACAACAGCGATGTTATCTTGTTATCTAAAGGAAATAAAGTCATTCTTTTGGACTTGGGTCTGCCGGTTTGCCGGTTCTGTCTGTCTGGAGAGCTCATTTCCTAGTAGAATTTCAATTCAACGCGATTGGGACGAACTCACTATTAATTACATCATCGATGGTTTTCGCTTTGAATCCGAATTGGATTTAGCTAGACATGAGCGTCGTCAGAAAAGGAATCATCAGCATAGCTGTAAACATTACCCTCTAAAGCTGTCGGTACACACCTGGACAATAACACCTTCCGCATATCAATTGCTTTAAGACTTGGCCTTGCGGCTACAAGGTGGACGAATCTGGTATTCATGGGCTTAGTTGTAGCAGGAGCATCGGCCGCTTTTCTCGCCACTCAAGCATAAACTGCATTTAAAAACCCGCTTTCGGCTCTCCAAAAATTCCAGCAACTTTGGAACCTCCGCACCTTTGGGGACGACGGCAAGAAACCTTACGGCATGCCATTAATCCCGTGGAAAAATGGACCGAGCCTAGTTTAGAGCGACAACTGTCGTGATGCATTGGCACGCTCGTATCGGAAATTGTCATCTCGTTCTGACGTTGTAGTTGCGGAAGCACGAGCAACACACAAGAAAAATAAATGTCAAGCAATTTCTTTTTCGTCCCTTTTGCGGTCAATCGCTGGGCCCCTGATGTCATGATGCAAAAATGTGAATTGGCAGCCTAATTAGCGCCTTTAACGGCGATCCAAGATCGACAAGTTATCTCGTCCAACGTATTAGTATCGAAATTCAGCGCCACAACGCAGCATGCGTAATGGTGACACTTCCAACATCTAGTGTGATGGACGAGATTTTCTTTGTACTTTAAATTTTATTGAAAATAAAATTCTATTGACAAATAAAAAAAAAATTATAAGTTGACCGCAACATTTAGTTAGTGCTGGAAATAGAAATAAACCATTCTTGTCTCTTTTTTCCTCAGATCCTCACTTTCCATCCCCCTTCTTATATCACGACACAATTCTTGAACTATTACTAGGACGAAAATTGTTGCGCAGAGTTAGCGAAGCATTTATAACAACCAGCATTTTATGTGATTTCAAGATTTTATAAATTTAGACTTATAAATACATTCGTGAACGATGAGATACCTAAGCTATCGCATGCAACGCGCGCGGAAATGTTCTTTTTTAGCTTTGCATGTATCGCTTACGTATGGATGTTAATTATTTTGTGAGATAAATTCGACTTGGTATCTCAAAAAATGCTGTAACGTTTCAATGAATTTCTCTAATTTTCATATTTTCAGTCATCCATCGACATATGGATTAAGCTTCTGTCAATGAATTTTTTGAAATATTTACAAGAGATTTATAGACTGACGTAACTTATGAAATAGTATATTACAGTGGATCCTGCGAAAGTAATTCATTACATGAGGACACAATTTTCTGATAAGAGCCAAACTCACGAGTGTTTTTTTTTTTGAGCAACAAATTTTGAAAACGTTATTTTGACGAGTGTAGATCTTGCTTTGACGAGTGTAGAGCCAAAACTCTTAATGGGTTGTAGTGCCGGTTAAGTTAAAAGCTTGCATATCCGAGCCGAAGGCGAGGTATGTAACCTCACGAATCTAAATATCAGTTTTCAAAGCGTATTGCTCAAACTCGTTGCGAGTTCTCAAAATTCTGTCTGAAGTAATGAATTATGTAGCAGGGTCCACTGTATAATGTTTATTGTGTATCCATCCAAAAGTTGGGCATTACATGTATGTTTACCTCGTACGAAAACCATGTAATGCATCTTATAGGGTCTTTTTTACCTCACTAGTGAAAACAAAAGTTTTATAACGCTAGTGAAAGCAAAAGTTTTACCTTACTAGTGAAAACAAAAGTTTTACCTCACTAGTGAGGTAAAACTACTGAAAACAATAGTTATTTATGCAACTAGTTCGAAATGGAGTTGTTTTTGTCACTAGACGTGAAGTTATCAAACGAGGGAAGCGAGTTGGATAACCACATCGTGTGAAAAAGACAACCAATTTCGCAACATTTTTCATACAAGACTTTATGCAACAACATGTGAAACGAGAACTTTTGAACAAACTCTTTATCACCCAAATGAGAGAGAAAAAGTTACTTTTTATCGCTAGTGATAAAAAGTAAAACCAGTTATAAAACGACGTCTCTAGCGTCACCGAAACGATGCATGAAAAAGTTCACTTTTCACTAGTGAGATAAAACTTTTGTTTTCATTAGTGAGGTAAAGAAGACCCTACATGTAACACATGGTTTTCATAGGGGGTAAACATAAACATACATGTAATGCTCAACTTGCGGATGGCATAGCCAACAAATTAATTGAAAGAAAACATACAAGAATTTACTTACATCAATAGTTCCAGTATTGACAAACTCTATACAATAATTGTTATTAGAAAATGACTCATCAAAAGCTCTAACACGAAGGGAGCCATCAACATGGCTAATAAAATAAGCATCATCCGGATTGTCATTCGACAGTTTGTACTTGTCACAGGTTTGAGTGTTTATTAATCCATAAACTAAAAAATAAATATTTGTTTTAACAACTGGGAATTTTAGAAAAATATACAAAAAGCTGAAAGATATTAATCACACAAAACCAGCAGAAATAAAAATTTATCACAGGTTCAAACACCTTGTATGTAAACATGTAAATAAGATTTTGGTTAAAATTTAATTTCGTTCTTTAGTTGAAATAGTTTAATTTCAAATCAATAAATCATCGAAATTTTCTCGATGAATTGATGATTTGACTATCATTTATCCTTCATTCCCATACTTCGATATTGTGTTTACAATGAACATTTTTCAGCAATTGGAAATACTTTATTTATCTTTGTCTTGTGTTAAACATTTTTATTCTTAAAGAAGAGAATATGGCATGCAAGATTTAAGTTCGGTTACATTTTGAGCAAAATTTTGGCACTGATATCCGTTAAGAGTTTACACTAAAACCTACTCATTTCATCAGTTCAACACTGATCTATTTATTGCCAAACTTGTGTAACAACTATATTTTAAATAAAAATTCTCGGACAACGAAAATGCACCTCTGAGCAAAGACCTAGAGCTGCCAAATATTGAGAGACTAAAGTCTCGCAACCTAGCAATCACTACAGCCAGAATACTCGTTGCTACCGAATTTGATCCGAAAAAAATATGGAAGGAAATCTGGGTTAGCAGTGGCGCCGATAGTGTACTGTTTGAACTCGACTCTCACTCCGCTTAGTCTGAAGAATTCTCACTTCCTCGTAAGCTCTGGTGCAACCTAAACAGACTAAGGACCGGACATGGACGATGCAATGACATGCTTTACAAGTGGAAATTAGTCAACAACCCCAGTTGTTCATGTGGTAGCCAACGCCAAACAATGATGCACCTATTAACTGACTGTCCGATTTTTAAATACGGTGGTGAAACGGACGATTTCATTAATCTCGACAATGCAGCTCTGCGCTGGCTAGCGAAACTAGATCTGTGATATTTCAAACCAATTTCAATTTAACTTAAGTTCCTTTTTATATTTAGTATTCCTTGTTTTATGTTTTATGTAACTTCCTATTTGACTTCACTCAATATCTGTGCAATAAGAGAATGTACCATACGCTAAATAAATAATTTAAAAACATAACCAAAGACCCCGTACGTATCATAATAGATGTGACAAACAGAATGGATGTAGCAAAGTGACTCGAACGTACCTAAATATACAAATAAGCAAACAATCCAACGTTTTCTGTTCTTTTATAATTGTAAGAATTTCAAAGATCCAAATTGCCCAAGCTAATGTCAAAGGTCCTACCGAAGTACGTCTCAGACCATTCAAATTTAGAAAAGCTTATATCCAAGGACTAAGCCATTTCCCCTAAAACCCTGAAACACGTGTTCTCTAAAATTTTATTCTCTACAACTTTGCCTTTGGAAGCAACTTTCTACCTCTCATAGTTCTTGAGATTCGGGTCATTCAATTATAGAAGCGGCCATATACCAGGATTGGGCCATATTTTGCCAAAACCCTGGAACACGTGTTCGCTTAAATTTAATTTTCTACAACTTCCTCTTTGGAACTAACTTTCTAACTCTCACAGTTCTGGAGTTCCGGGTCATCCTGCCCAATTATGGAAGTGGCCATATACCATGATTGGGCCATATTTCCCCAAAACCCTGAAACACGTGTTCGCTTAAATTTAATTCTCTACAACTTTGCCTTTGACAGTAAATCTCCATATTGCATAGTTAAGGAAATAT
>CM055403.1:128327656-128362386 GCA_029228625.1 Pseudolycoriella hygida
GGGTGAGGTCCTGAAAACCTGGCAGGATTACTTTCAGGATCTATTCGCCTCTGTCAATCCCGTAACAAGCCTTGACAGGGAAGAGGGCCGTAGCTGGGAGGGTGAGGAGGAAATTACATTAGAGGAAGTGTCACGAAAGGTCAGCAGGCTGAAGGCAGGAAAATCCGCAGGTATAGACGAAATTAGGACAGAATTTATTAAGAATAGCGGGCCGGGTGGGGTTCAATGGCTTTGTAGGATTTTTAATTTAGCATTGAAGTCCTCAGTAGGACCCGCTGACTGGAGCTTCGGTGTTATTGCTCCGATCTTCAAGAAGGGTAACCGCAAAGTCCTTACCAACTACAGAGGGATTTCACTCTTGAGCGTGGTCGGAAAGGTTTATACAAGTGTGCTAGTAGACAGGGTTAGGGTTATAGTGGAAGATGTTCTTGACGAGGTTCAGAGTGGTTTCAGACCTCTGAGGGGTTGTCAGGATCAGATCTTTTGTCTCAGGCAGGCTATAGAAAAGCTCTCTGAGAGAAATATTGATTTATACTTGTGCATCATCGACCTAGTAAAGGCATTCGATCGGGTACCGAGGCAAAAGCTGTTCGAGGGACTTGGCGAATACGGGGTTAATGGAAGTTTATTGGGCGCTATCAAAAGCATCTACTCAGGGAGCAAGGCTGCGGTAAGGATAGATGGTGAAATTAGTGAGGCTTTCGAAGTTAATGAGGGAGTTCGTCAGGGTTGTTGTCTCTCCCCTCTTCTGTTCATAATTTTTCTGGACAAGATTATCAGGCAAGCGAATTTGCAAGGGAATGTGAAGGTGGGGGAAGTAATCATGAAAATCCTGGCCTATGCGGATGACTTAACTCTATTAGCAGATAATGCCAAGGATTTGCAGGAGAATTTAGACTGCCTGACTGCTGCATGTGAGGAATACGGCATGAAAATAAGTGTCAGTAAAACTAAAGTTATGCATATTGGCAAATCCCGGAAGGATGTAGTTTGCAGTTTAAATGGGGAGCAGTTGGAACAGGTCTCTGAGTTTAACTATTTAGGAGCCATTTTTTCGGAGAATGGCAAGTTAGTTAGGGAATTTGAAGAAAGGAGAAGAATGGGAAATGCAGTGGCCAGTCAGTTGAGGTCGTATGTGTTCAACAAAAAGGAGTTAAGTAGTGGCACAAAGCTAGCGATTCACAGGTCAATCTTCAGACCAACGATTTTATACGGTAGTGAAAGTTGGGTGGACTGCGGATACCTTGTGCATGACCTGGAGGTTTCTGATATGAGGGTTCTTAGGAGCATAGCAAAAGTAAATCGGAGGGAACAGGGGGACAATCATATTAGGAACGACGACATCAGGGAAAACTTAGGGGTTACATCAGTGGAAGAGGCGGCAAGGATTAGTCGTCTGCGGTGGTACGGGCACGTTCAGAGGATGGGTAATAGCAGGCTACCAAAGAGGATATTGGCTGCTCAAGTCCCGGGTGTGCGTCCCAGGGGTAGGCCAAGGAGAAGGTTTATAGACTCAATTAAATCCGATTTAGAAGTTAGGGGACTTTCTCTAGGCGAACAAACCATCTCCTTGGCACAGGATAGGGGGGTATGGAGAAGGGTGGTCCATGGTCAGTAGTAAAGACCTCAAACCGAAAGGTACAAACGGTCTATAAAGTGTGATGATGATGATGATGATGATGATGGAAAATACACAATTTGTATAAGGAGAATGTCCTTCTGGGCGATAATTCCCTGGGTGATAATTCCAATTTTTTCGGGTGATACAGGAGGAGAATCATAAGATTGTGCAACGTTTCGTTTTAACTCGTTTCATCGAAAAACCCAGTTTTGCATGCACAAAATACAAGAAAATATGTGAAAATAGAGATAAAAGAGAAATAAAAAAGTTGCACAAGCTTATGATTCTCTCACTGTAATTCCCGGGCGATGATTCTCCGGGTGTTAATTCCCCTCCGGGCGTTAATTCTCCGGACGTTAATTCCCGTCACCACTCTAGGCGGTATTTTCCTACGGCGGCGTGGCGAACGCTAATCGTTTTGCATAAATAACAATGTCTTGCGGCTAGGGTTTAATATCGCCCTCCGGGGAATAATCGTTTTATCAGAGGGAAAATATCCCCCGCCGAAGGAAAATAACGTCCCGGGAGATGTTTATTTCGGGTCTTATTTTCCACCGGTGGGAAATTATCCTGTAGAAAATATCCCCCGCCGGGGTTATTTTCCGCCGCTAGTGGAGACTGACGCGCTGCAGGTGATATTTTCCGCGGCGGGCACTATTCGTCACCGAATGAGTAAATTATAGTCCGTCGGGTGATACTTTGGCGGTAATTTTCCCCCGGATAATTTCCGATAGGTTTAAAATAAGACCTGGGACAAATATCACTCGTGGCGTTATTTTCCCATGGCGGGAGACATTTTCCCCTGGACAAAATGATTATTCGTTGGTGGGCTATACTCAACTCTAGTCGGAGGATATTCTCATTCATGCAAAACTATTAATACCCGCCGGGGGAAAATATCCATCGCCTAGAGTGTAATATCGCCCGCGGGGAATAATCGTTTAATCAGAGGGAAAATTACCCCAGCCAAGGGAAAATAACACCCAGGGGAATAATCATCAGGACAAAATGTCGTGTCATCGAATTCTTGTATGAAAATCAGCCATATTATTATACAGTGTGTTGTTCCCACGATTACGAATTTCAAAAAATGTTTTGCAAAAAAATCAAGGATTTTCAATATTATTAAAGCACAAAAAACACTTCCAGTGAGGGTGTGAGGCAAGTCTTTATGTTTGCTTACAAAAGTTCTGAAATCAGAGGGAATTGATGCATTAAGCTTCGATACGCAAAAAAAATTTCCAAACAAAATTACGTTGAGTTCAAAAAATTGCGTCACAAATGCCAGACCCAACAGCGAAATAATTTTTATGCAACGCCGTTGTGAAAAGTGAACTTTTGAATGAACTTTGAATGAACACCCAAATGGGTGATAAAAAGTTACTATTGAGTTCAAAAAATTGCGTCACAAATGCCAGACCCAACAGCGAAATAATTTTTATGCAACGCCGTTGTGAAAAGTGAACTTTTTCATGCATCGTTTCGGTGACGTTAGACAGGTCGTTTTATAACTGGTTTTACTTTTTATCACTAGTGATAAAAAGTAACTTTGTATCACTCATTTGGGTGATAAAAAGTTACATTTTGTCACTAGTGATAAAAAGTTACATTTTGTCACTAGTGATAAAAAGTAACTTTTTATCACCCATTTGGGTGTTCATTCAAAGTTCATTCAAAAGTTCACGTTTCACAAGTTGTTGCATAAAGTCTTGTATGAAACACGTTGCGAAATTGGTTGTTTTTGTCACACGATGTGGTTATTCAACTCGCTTCGCTCGTTTGATAACTTCACATCTAGTGACAAAAACAACTCCATTTCGCAACTAGTTGCATAAATAACTATTCTGTACTTTCAGTTTTTTTACGCTGCAAAAATTTGACTCATATTTTTTTATTGCGTAGATTGTTTACGGTAAATTTAAATTTTTTCGTGTAAAAACTGAAAGTGTTGAAAAATTATTCCGCTGGGTCTGACATTTGTGACGTAATTTTTTGAACTCAACGTAATTTTGTTTAAAAAATGTTTTTGCGTATCGAAGCTTAATGCGTCACCCCTCTCTGATTTCAGAACTTTTGTAAGCAGACTAAAGACTTGCCTCACACACTCACTGGAAGTGTTTTTTGTGCGGATATCAGTACTTTTGTAAGTTTATCTCTAGTCAAAAACCTGATGGAAGTTGAAAAGTGCTACAGAAATCCACAAGAGTCCACAAGAATCCCATAAACATATGAAGCTCCTTTGCATGACCTCACTCATGTCGAGAATAACCGAAAAATATCAAAAGACCTGATGGAAGTTGAAAATTGCTATAGAAACTCTCTCAATTATAGAAGTGGCCATTTCCCAGGGATTAGGTCATATTTCTCTAAAGCCTGAAACACGTGTTCACTCAAATTTAATGCTCTACAGCTTCGCCTTCGGAACCAACTTTCTAACTCTCATAGTTCTGGAGATCTGGGTCATCCTGGGCAATTCTGAAACACGTGTTCGCTAAAATTTGATTCTCTACAACTCCACTTTTCGAAGTAACTTTCTAATTGCTATAGTTCTAGGAGTACAACAACAACAACAACATTTCATGAAACCTTATATGAAATTACAAAACGTTACAAAGTTAAAAAAAAATTGCCATAAACAAAGAAAAGGAAAGGTTTACCAAATTGACTATTTAAAAATATTCGATTTGGGTCCCTTTCCATACAAAATAGCAAACTTGTTTAATTCATATCTCCGGATTGGCTGAACCGATTTTAATGAGTAAAACCATTTCGGCCTAAAATTTTGTGTAGAATCCGGGAAAAATATTTTCCGGGGTTACGTCGCACGAGGGAGAAGTCAAAAAGTTTCTGTGTATGTGTTTCTTAGGCATGTCCGAAAAAAAAAATTTTTGCCTAATTTTTCCAAATTTATTTTTCCCTAAAAAGCTCATTCATTACCTTTCCAGCGATACCCCACACAACGAATTTGATGGAGAAATGAGTTTTATTCGATCGATTTTCCACTGGGATGTAATCGTGAATTTGCTTTTGAAAAAGTTCAAAATGAAAAATTCTGAAGAAAATTCACATGACATGCTTGCACAAAAAAAAATTGTATGAAGCTCATTTCTCCATCAAATTCATCGTGTGGGGTATCGTTGGAAAGGTAATGAACAAGCCTTTCAGGAAAAAATAAATTTGGAAACATTGGGCAAAATAGGTGGCGCTGACGACGCTTTAAAGTGCAAAATTAGGTTTTTGATTTTTCCCTCCGACAATTTTCTTTCAAAAAATTTTAAAAAAATATTTTTGATACTTTTTAGGTCAATCAATATTTTGTGTGAGGTTAAGGAATCGATTTGAAAAAACTTTTTTTTTTCGGACATGCCTAGTTTCTAGTCTACGAAAAAATTTCTTGTGAATTTTTTGGCGTGTAAGACTTGCGTCACGGCCCCTTATTACCGTGAGGCCATGATCCTTGGTCTACGAAAAAATTTCTTGTGAATTTTTCGGCGTTAAGACTTGCGTCACGGCTCCTTACTACCGTTGGCCATAATAAGTGGACGGAGCATTTTTGTTTTTAATCATTTCTGCTTCTCGTATTGTCTCGAGTGGTTACTCCAATTAATTGTTGAATTTAATTTCATTATTATTGAATGCGCCGATCAAAATACGTCGTCATCGTCGGCGGCGGCGAATCTATTTTCTTACTTTGGGTGGCGGTGTAAATCGGTGCACTTCGAAAATATTTTCGACTAACGTTCGGTGCGGCGGCTTCGGCGTACAACTTTAGATGAAAGTTTTGAAACATGTGACGAGCTGTTCGAAAATTTGTATGACTAAAACTGTATTCTATGAGTATACTGGGCTAGTTAGTGGCTTGATGTATAGGCGACGTTAACTCCGTAACCACAAAACACATAAAGAAGAAGCTGCAGTTATGACTCTTAACTGCCATTGATTGGTTATGCAATCATAACAAAATTGGTGATTATAACCCCACGCGTGATATGATTAAGGAAATAAGTTGTTACGATGCACCGACGTGTGTTTACATACCGATCGGAAATTGTTCTCCGTAACGACCGCTACGATTTAACTGACTTGCTATCAGAAGATAAACAATTAGATCGATGTAATATGCAACAGTTAAAATCGAACTATAAAACCTCACATTCCATAATACAATAAGTTAGCCTCTGCCACGAGAAAAGACCGCATAAGATTCGCTACACCCATCAATACCTCTGACCGAGAAAAATAGATACGTCAGCAATTTGTCCGTAGATGATTGACACTGGATGCCGAAATGTTGATGTCTTCTAATTATCTCCATAACGCAACTGTTCTGAGCGTCATGTCAATGACAAAATGAGTCAAATATCTTATCTGCAAAACGTTCACACAGAAAGTAATGTGTAATGAGTTGTATAGCAGAATTAGAACGCTTGGACTTTTGAAACTCACGTGTGGTCAATGGTCATCGTAAATCAATTTATTTACGACGTCCGAAGTGAATCATAAAGAAAGCCACAAATAAAATTACGGAGTAGTTAAAATTACGATTTGAGTTATGTTTTATTGAGATACTCAGTTAAAGTAAGGAAAAAAGTAGTTTTACTACTATTAGTGTACAACAACAACACACAGTTGTAGTTGGATTAGTATACAACACCCAAATAGCATAAGAAAAAGAAGTGAAAAGAAATATAGGAGAAAAATGATGAACGAAATTCTAGTTCCGTTCCTTTGATCCGTTCTATTAATTAAACGATATATGGCTATCGATTTCGCAATGAAATTATTTTTATTGTGTAAATAATGGGTCTGAGTAAAATAATATTACAGTGGGTGGCAGAACATAAACATATTGTCTAATTGCTTAAAGGAAATGAAATGTCACAAATAACTCGCAATATCGACATTGTGTGTGTGTCAACTTAATTAATCTGATGGAGGGTTCGTTCATGAATGTCGACTTGAATCGACTGAAATCTTGTTGAAGTCGGAACTCTTTCATCTTTCGATCGCTTTAAATAATCTGGTGTATGTTTTATTTTTACAAAGACCGAACTGTCTAGACTCGATTGTCGTTAAAGACACTGACCTACTGACCTAACTCAAGAAAATTAACACACACCAAAACTTCACACAATTTCGGAGAATGCATTATTTATGTTATTCGCGTAAACAATTCAGATTCATAAATGTTAGAGCGAATCGGTAAACAACGAATCTGACTTAAAAAATGTTAAAGAATGCGCTTTGTAGAGTTGCAGAAAACCGTAAAAAATCGGTTAAAGTTAGTGGTGACTGTTAGGCCTTTCCACTACTCCTCTCTATGCAACCAGATTTATTAAAAAACTTGTTTATGACCAATTTTTCGACCGTAACTTCTGAGAAGGTCTCCTCCAAAGTACTCTTGAACAGACGGACAAGTTTTTTTAAATATTTCTCAAATTTATACCCCAAAACGAAAAACCCACTAGCTCCCGGGTCCAAATTCGACAGGTTACATACTTCGTTGTAAACACATAAGGTCAGTCGTACGATGCAATTCGTACGGGTCTAAATATATGAATGAAAAGAGTTTGTGTTAGTTTGTTGATAAATACAACAATCTAATCGTTGTAAATTTTCTTGAAAACGATTGCAATAAGCGCAAAATAAAATGCAAATAGACAACCCCTCTTAAAAAATATCATGCTAAATTTTGTGCTATGTTCTGGTCTGTCAATGTTACTTGTGCCTAAGAAACAAACACAATTTTCCTAGCTATCTGCAAATCGCTCCGCAAGTATCAGATATACGGATTTCGTTTATAATATTTAGTTAGTTACTTTTGTTTATTAGTTAATTTCATATTAAAGTTACAATAGTCGTGAAAATGATCGTAAAAGACGTTGGGCCTCTTTTGCCGTCAAATCTTCATGCGATTGGGGGGGGGGTCATTCATAAACTATGTCACGCAAGAGGGAGGAGGGGGTCTGAGAATTGCGTGACAGAGTGTGAGAGGGAGGGAGGGGGAGTTTAGTGGAGCGTTATGTATGAAGACTTTTCACATTTTTCTATTGAGTTAATATAGGAAGATATGCAAGCAGGAAGTCAATTTATGCGAAAAGATATACGCACACAACACTCGCAACACAAAATGCACAAATTTATATTATTTTGTATGACATTGTTCCGCGAGCTTTCTCAAAGCGAAAGGTACGTTACACATATGTACATTCATACCATCTTTCCACATCTTTATGCTTGCATATCTTCCTACATTAAATCAACACACTTTCCTTTTGAATCTTTTTAGCCTCATGATTTTGAGTAAATAGCAGTATTTGCGCGAAAGATAGGCAGATGGATTCAAAGCGAAATTTGTAGAGCTTTTTATGGTGATAAAAAATGGTAAAATGTTTTATGGGCATATCTTGCACCCCAGAGACTCCACAGGCTTTTTTCGAGCGTAGTCGCTTAGTTTTCTACGGGTTTACTGCTAACCAATTTTCAACGCACCACTTACTAACTATCTTCGGAGCTGTGATCATCAACGAAGAGATTGTACTCTCGAATTTCCTGACGATCAGTATGACTAGATCATCGGCCAGAACCCTCAGCATTGTACACCACTTTATTAAGCTGTCATAGGAAGGAGGCTATCTATCTCTATATTCCACAGAATTGGCGACAGAACACCTCGTTAATAATTTTTAGGTCTAACACTAGTTTTCAGCTGAAAATCATCACAAAAACATATGCAACGGACCCGTACGTATCAGAATAGATGTGGCAAACAGAATAGATGTTACAAAAAGGCTCGAACGTATTTAAGTAATTATTGCCTTAACTCTTAGGTGTATGAAATTACGTCCACATTAAATTGCACTGGAAATTGCCGAAGGGCCAATATTGAAAGACCCGAACGAAGCAACGGAGCTAAAAACCTCTCCAAACACTTAAAACAAGCCCAGAATTTAGAACCGACCTAGAGCACTTAGGAGAGGCATGGACAAAAAAGTTTGGCTATTTTTTTCTTACAACACTGCACAAAAAACTTATTAAAGGAATTTGCGAAAATCCACCAAATATCATGTAGTGTCGTGTAGCGTTAATTTGGCCCACACTAAGGACAATTACGCTCGAATCACTCAACATGTTTTCACAAATTTAATTTTCGTGATTTTCTGATGTTCACATCTTTCATTCAAAACCTTGAATAGCCCTGCGAAAATTTGTCTAATGCCTCACAATTAATCGAATAAATGGATTTCGAATGCATTTAGAATCTATTCCCAGCATACATTTTTAGTGACCGATGATTACATCACTTGGGTTCACTGCGTGATGGATTCTGAAGGCATTTGTAGTTTATTTTTTATTCACGGCGATGACATAATGACATAAGTGAAAAAGTTCCACCAACCCTCAAAAAACCACGTTTTTCACCATTTTTTCGAGAGTAACTTCGAAACTTTTCATTCGATTTCCTAATCAATTTTTTGATTATCTTTCAGGAAAAAAAAAGATTTTGAAAATAGGATAAGATTTGCCCGATTTATGTAGAAAAAACACGTTGGGCCGTAGTAGAGACTCAGTTTTAGGGCCCTGGCTGAGTCCAGAAGCTCAATATCAAAAAAGTTTCTTCCATTAGTTCTGAGGCACGCCCAGACCTTTGAAACAAAATCAAATTTATGAAAATCTGAGAAGATTTACTCGAGTGTTTTATACAAAAGGCCAAAAACCACTTAAACGGCCCTAGGTCATTCGCCCTTGGGCCGACACTGCCTAGATTCAATCCCATACAATATTTTTCGATTACCTTTCAGAGAAAAAACAGTTTTTGAAAATCGGTTGAGTTTTACTCGAGTTATAGTGCACGCATCGGTTGAACAAAAGTTAATTGAAATGTCGTTGCATATTGGTTTTCTTTGTTTATAATTCACATCTGCTGATCACATTTCAACAATGAAACAAAAAATTTATTGGGCGCTTTACGAAAAAAGTTGAGAAAACTGTATTTTTTCATACATTTTCACACTTTTTCAGAATATCAAAAAATTAAATTGTCGCGTTGAAGCGTATTTTTATTTTTTATCGATAATAAAATTAGCTATACAGCGAAACCGTCGCAATATACTAGGCTTATTCACAAATTAAAAATTGGTGAACTTTATGCGGATGCTGACAAAGTAGATTGGATAAACCTGGGTAGGTCAAATGACATTGATTCTTTAATAGAGTCACTTAGCAAGGAAGTGCTTGTCTTGCTTGACAAACATGCTCCCCTTGTACAGTGCAAGTCTATGCAGGAGCTTAACCCATGGTTTAATTCGCAAGTAAGCAAATATTTAGTGGAACGGGATTTGGTCTATATGGAAAAGGCTACGTACAGATGAGACCTTTCAAAGATTTAAGTTACTGCGGAATAAGGCCAATCATGTTTAGAAAAAGTACTTTGCTTTGAAGTTTCGAACAGTGCCACCTACGCGAGAGCTGTGGGGAAGTCTTCGTCGATTGCGATTTGTATCGCTAGCTGACGAAGTAGTGCCCCCTCATACAGCAGATGAGTTGAACATGCATTTTGTTACGAGATCGGTCTTATCTGAGTTCCCCAGGCTAGTCAATGTTTCGGGCCCCCTTAGTAGATCACAACATCGTATCTCTTCTTTCTCGTTTCGGGACGTAACTGATCAAGATGTCTGTGAAGCAATTATGGCTATAAAATCTAACTCAACTGGCCTGGATTTGATTCCAATAGCTTTTATCAAAATGCTCTTTCCTTTTGTGTTGACAAACATTACTCGCATGTTCAACGTGTCCATCAATGAGTCCAAATTCCTAAGCTTTGGAAAAATGCGAAAATCATCCCGCGTCATAAAAGCTCTCGTCAATACACTCTTAATGATTACAGGCCGATAAGCATTCTACCAGCGCTGTCGAAAGCACTAGAAAAAGCTCTAAAAAAGCAAATAGTTGGCAACATGAAAAACAACAACCTTATTTTTAAGCATCAATTCGGCTATAGAGCCAACTACAGCACGACTTCTGCGCTTCTTAAAGTGACGAATGATGTCAAGGACAATATGAGTAAAAGCATTGCGACTATAATGCTTCTTTTAGACTTCTCTAAGGCATTTGACTCAGTCCCCCATATACTACTTTTAGAGAAGCTCTCCAAGTATTGCGGGTTCTTACATTGCGCTATCCAGCTTATAAGGAGTTATTTATCAGATCGGTTCCAGGCTGAATCTATCAATGGATTTCGGTCCAAACTGCTAAGAGTGGTCAGTGGAGTCCCCCAAGGATCTGTCCTTGGCACTGTTCGTTTCTCCGCATTCATCAACGATCTGCCGAACAATGTAAAATATTCCAAAAATCACCTGTTCGCTGATGACTTTCAGATTTATAAGTGAGTTCGTGAGGATCACGTTATGGCAGATATGCATTATTTGAAACTAGTCCTCATTGCGATTAAGATTATGGCTGAGCGCAATAAGTTATTGCTCAACGCAGGTAAAACGAAAGCTATAATTTTTTCTTCAAGTAGTTGGTTAAAAGATATTCCAGAACTGGTGATTGAGGGTGTTAAGATCAACTATGAGGACTCAGTTAGAAACCTAGGCTTAACACTGGATGGCCGGCTTGACTTTAATCAGCATGCTCGTCTTGTGTCCTCAAAGATATTTGCAGGTCTTAGGAATATGTGGCCAAGTGCTCGCTTGGCCCCTTTGAACACACGTAGGTGAAATCTCTCCTAATACCACATTTCGCGTATTGCAGCCCTGTATTGGGTGAACTCTCAGCCTCGACCAAAACTATTCTCGAATAGCCTTTTAAAGCTTGTGTTCGGTTTGTGTATCAGATTGACAGAAGTAAATCGGTGTCGGTTTATATGTGGCCAAGTGCTCGCTTGGCCCCTTTGAACACACGTAGGTGAAATCTCTCCTAATACCACATTTTGCGTATTGCAGCCCTGTATTGGGTGAACTCTCAGCCTCGACCAAAACTATTCTCGAAAAGCCTTTTAAAGCTTGTCTTCGGTTTGTGTATCAGATTGACAGAAGTAAATCGGTGTCGGTTTATAATGATAAGCTTTTAGGCAGAAATTTATTTATTATTTTGACTATCTCAACTCATCTTTCCTGCACAAAGTTATTGTTACCAAGCAACCTGTCTACATCTATGAGAATCTCCGGTTTGGGTCATCTTCGAGGACGCGAAATCTGATTATCCCTCGGAACGACAAAAACATTATGAATGAGTCTCTGGTTTTCAAGGGTGTCTCCAAGTACAATGCTTTGCCTAACGCAATAAAAAGTAAAACATCGATAACTGGCTTTAAACGTGATTGCAAAGCTCACTATGGCTTGAGAAATGCTTAGTGAGCAGCAAGACTCATCTCCATTTTCCATTATTGCGATGACAAATTTAATCTCACACATTCATAATCTACTCATCCATCAGACTCATTCATCAATCATTTTGCAAGTGTACTCTCTGAGATCACATAAGTTTTAACATGAACTGAAGCATTTACGCTAAAATTTACAAAATTTTCAATGGAGTTGGGCTATTTGATTTTGATTTTTGAAGAAACCTACTCTGACCACAAGCTTATAAGATTTAACCTGAGGGGGAAGTTTTCTCCTGAGAAGCCATTCCGTAATCCAAGAAAAACGAATAGGCACCGATACAGGCATGCCATTGAAGCTTTGTTGGATGATGTTCAATATAGAGAGAGGTACCTAACAGTAGAAGAACTGCAGATAGCTAATGATGAGTATACTGAAGCCATGATCAAGGCCTTTGAGGATGCATGTCCGCTCATCACACCCAAACCCAAGCGCAGAAAGGGCATCTGGAGTGATGAGCTGGACAACGTGAAAAAGGTTCTAAGGAAAGCATGGAATAAAGCAGGTAAACGAAATGCCCAGCAAGAGGTGAATTAAGAGAGGGATAAAACCCTTTTAAGAGAATATAACCGGGCTCAAAGTGATCTGAGGTAGAAGGGTGAAGTGAAGTTCCTCGAAGAGGCCAATTCAATCCCCACATTTGCCCGAATACACAAATTGCTAGCCAAAGATTCAACAGCACAAGTAGGATCTCTTCTCAAGCCGAATGGCGAATATACGACAGACGTCGAAGAAACGCACTTCCCAGAATGTGTGCCTCTCACTGACAAGAATGTAACACGCCCTCCTCCCAACAGGAAAGATTGGTCTTTTGCGTAAAAAGTTACTAAGAATGGCAAAGTGAAATGGGCCATTTTCAAATTTTATTCGTATAAGTCAGCTGGCTTGGATGGGGTATTTCCGGCCATGCTAAAGGAGGGTTCGTCCCTGTTGCTACAAAGGCTTAGGAGTATATTCAAAAGTTCCATTGCTCTCGGTTATATTCCCTCTCAATGGGAAAGGATAAAGGTGGTATTCATTCCCAAACCCGGTAGATCATCTCACTGCGAAGCTAAAGACTATCGGCCAATCAGTCTTGAATCATTTCTCCTGAAGACAGCAGAAAGGCTTCTAGATGTTTACATTAGGGAAGATGTACTGAAGAAATTTCCCCCTGCATGTAAACCAACACGCGTATCAAACAGGCAGATCCACGGACACCGTACTCCACCAACTGACCGATAGAATCGAGAGAATGCTGACCAACGGTAACGTTGCACTAGGTTGCTTTATGGATATAGAAGGCGCATTTGACAACACTGGATTTGCAACCATTACTGAGGCAGTAGTAGCGAGAAATAAGGACACTGTAGCAATAAGATGGATTGCAGAAATGTTGAGTGGTAGAACAGTTGAGGCCACGGTGTGTAGTACTGTAACTAAAATGGGAGTGACGAGAGGGTGCCCCCAAGGCGGGGTCCTGTCACCAATCCTATGGTGCATGGTTATTGACTCGCTGTTGACTCTTCTAAATGATTCAGGCTTCTACACCCAGGGTTGTCACCTTGATATCTGGGGAAGACTTATCGATTATAAGTGACCTGATGAGAGCAGCACTGGGTAAGGTGGAAAGATGGTGCAAATTAAACAAACTGAGTGTTAACCCAATAAAAACGAAGATGATTCTGTTCAGTAGAAGGAAGAAAGTAGAGTTCGCACCTTGGGTGAGTTTGTCCTGTTCAAAGCAACAGTCCCATTGAGTACGACGGCAAAGTACTTAGGGGTGATTATGGACTGCAAGTTACTGTGGGTACCTCACCTTGAGGATAAATTGAATAAAGCTATTGGAATCTTCTGGCTGTGTAGCAACGCCTTTGGAAGAAATTGGGGTCTGTCTCCCAAAGCGATCTCATGGATTTACACAGCAGTGATAAGACCGATACTCAGTCATGGATGCTTGGTCTGGTGGCCTAGGTACGAAGTCCAATGGTCTAAAGATAGACTAGACAAAATCCGAAGGTTAGCCTGCCTTTGCATGACTGGAGTGAAGAAATCGGTATCCACGCTGGCCCTAGAGACGCTGCTAGACCTGCCACCCCTAGATCTATACTTTAAGACAACGGCATTTAATGCTGCGTTCAATGTAAGAATAAATGGCTGTTGGAAACCGAATTTGACCAAGGGGCACACATTAATTCAGGAGCTCATTAAGTCTGAAGAGTTGCATATGAGGAGTGATCAAATGAGGGCAGTACTGATGCTGGAAGACAGCTTCAATTGGGTCATACCGGAAAGGGAGGAATGGCTCAACGGAGAATATCCAAGTCCTCTAAGAGGTGACATCATGTGTTATACAGATGGATCCAGAATATAGGGTCGCTCAAGGGCAGATTTTCTATGCGAACAGCTGAACATTGAAGTTTGCATCCCCACCGGGAAGTATGCAACCGTGCATCAATCTGAAATCCTTACAATTGCGGAACTATGCGATAATGAGGATATTAAGAAATGCAAAATGTTCAGATAGTCAATCTGCAATTGAAGCAGTGACTGGTCCACTGATCAGATCGAAGATAACCTTAGAGTGCAAAAACCGACTCAATGCACTGGGTGAGAAAAATAGAGTCACTCTAGTATGGGTACCAGGTCATGAAGGCATTGTGGGTAATGTGAAAGCAGACGAATTGGCTAGGAAAGGCGCGGGCACACCACTCTTTGGTCCAGAGCCGAAGCTTGGTATTTCAATGCGCATGAGGAAACAAGTAGTCAAAAGCTGGATGAGGGAAGAGCATAAGATGGTCTGGAATAACTATGCTGGGGCTAAGCACACCAAGATATTTTGTGAAGCACCAGGACCTTCTCAACCTCAGTAGAACTGACAAAAGGGTCATAGAAGCGATCACAAACCATTGTGAGCTTAATAAATATCTTTTCACGATAGGAGCTGCGGATAGTCCAGGATGCCCATGCGGTATGAGCGAGGAGACAGGGTATCATATCATTAGTGACTGCATCATGTATAGACGCATTAGACAAATCACTTTCGGCAAACCGCAATTGGATATGGACGATCTGGACATTACCAAACTAGCAACATTTCTAAAAAGGACGAATAGGCTCAGGCTCTGAATACTAAGAGAACTAACTGATCCTGATTCTCATCCTATCTTCTTTTGACCTAATCTTGCTATCTTTTTAATTTAGTCCTATTTATTTTTCTTTGTATGTTCTTATTTTAATCTTATTTTGATATTGTCACATTCTAGTATTTAAATAAAGGAAGGAAAGGCCTGAGGGAGGTACAAGGGATCTATGATCCAGGTACCTGCCGACTAAGTTACAGTCGGCAATCTCAGAGCTTTAAAATAAATTAATCTAATCTATTTGACAAAAAGTCATAGATATTAGTCTGAAATAGTAATTTTCCTACCTAGTTTTGTAACTAAGGTTTTTTCAGCAGCCAGAGGCGAGTGTGGACACTATTTAGGACGTGTGCTGAAAAAATCTAGTTACAAAACGAGGTAGGAACAACGTTTTCTGCAATTCAATGTCGAAATAGACAAAACCAAACAATAAAATTTCTATTTCGATCACAATTTCCTTTTAATTGCATTTTTAATGTCAATTAAAAATGAGTGCTGAAAAACTTTTCCGCACTCAAATTTGAATGCTGAAAAACTTTTCCGCACTCAAATTTGAGTGCTGAAAAACTTTTCCGCACTCAAATTTGAGTGCTGAAAAACTTTTCAGCATTCAAACTCAAATTTGAATGCTGAAAAACTTTTCCATACTCACTCAAATCTGAGTGCGGAAAAGTTGACCTTTCCACACTCAAAGCAGTATTGAAAATTGTCGTATTTCGACATTGAATCGCAGAAATGATTATTACGTACCTTAAAATTTTAAAATTTAAAAATTTACAAAAGTACCCGGAAATATTTTTAATTAATTTAATCAAAAGGAAAAAAGTTACGCACCCGTTACTCACTCTACAACCGCCAAAAATTTGGCTGAGGCCGTTTGTAGCTACAATGAGTGGAATAATACTCTGGATGTTCTTCCGCAAGAAATGTGACTTTCTCAATTCACAGAATATCTTTAAATTGATTAAAATCAAAAATATTGGTTCGGCCAGTTTGTAATTTTTTGCAGGCGGCTGCATGGATTGATGTTTTGAGAATTTTATAAAAAAAACAGTGCATTTTAGAGACATACTGTAGAACAATTTTTTGTTCAGAATAATATTCTGAATCGATTAAAAATAACTTGTACCAATAGCCAAATTCAATTATTTAAATTTTATTATTTTTTTTTTCTCTTATTTATGTTTCTCTCTACTTATTTACATTTAGTTCTATTGTATTTTTTTTATAACCTCTTTACTTTTCGGTACTAGTATGTCACGCGTTGCTTTGTTCGGATTATATATGTATACTAGTCGAACCCCCGCCCCTAGGGGCTGCGCAGGCTTTATCATTTTCACGTGTTGTCTATTCAGAGAGTCAAAGCCTTTTTTTCCGTTTTAAATAATGATGCGTAATGTTTCATGTCATTGTATCACTTCGTTGATATTACCGCTAATAATACTAAAATCAAAGTGGGCGAGAAAGGTACTATAAATTGAAATACTTTCTTTGCCGCAAAATTACTCCACTTCCCCCGTATTCCACTTCCTCCGTGAAACGTATGCCACGTTCCCCGTTTTCCACTTCCCCCGTATTCCACTTACCCCGTGTTCAACGTTCACCGCATTCCAAGTTCCCCATATTCCATGTTCGCCGTATTCAACCTTCCCCGAATTCTATTTCCCCGTATTCCACTCCCCCGTATTCCACTTCCCCCGTATTCTACGTTCACCGTTTTCCACTTCCACCGTATTCCATGTTCACCGTATGCAAAGGTTACCGTATTCAACTTTCCCCGTATTCCAAGTTCCCCGATGCTACTTCCCCCCTATTCCACGTTCACCGTATGCAACGTTCCCCGTATTCAACTTTCCCCATATTCCAAGTTCCCCGTATTCCACTTTCCCTGTATTCCACGATCACCGTATGCAACGTTCACCGTATGCAACGTTCACCGTATGCTACGTTCCCCGTATGCAACGTTCACCGTACGCAACGTTCCCCGAATTAAACTTTCCCCGTATGCAACGTTCACCGTAATCAACGTGCATCGTATTGCAAGTTCCCCTTATTCCACTTCCCCCTAATTCCACCTCTCCCGTATTCCACGTTCACTGTATGCAACGTTCCCCGTATTTAATTTAATTTTCCCCGTAATCAACTTTCCCCGTATTCTACGTTCCCCGTATTACACTTCCCCCGTATTCAACGTTCATCGTATTCGACGTGCACCATATTCCAAGTTCCCAGTATTCCACTTCCCCCGTATTCCACGTTCCCCGTATTCCAAGTTCCCCCGAATAGAATCCTCGTATTCCACTCCCCCGTTTTCCACTTCCACCGTATTCCACTTCCCCCGTATTCTACGTTCACCGTTTTCCACTTCCACCGTATTACACTTCCCCCGTATTCCACGTTCACCGTATTCCACGTTCACTGTATTCAACTTTCCCCGTATTCCAAGTTCCCCGTATTCCACTTCCCCGTATTCCACTTCCCCCCTGTTCCACGTTCACCGTATGCAAAGTTCCCCGTATTCCAAGTTCCCCGTATTCTAAGTTCCCCGTATTCCACTTTCCCTGTATTCCACGTTCACCGTATGCAACATTCACCGTGCAACGTTCACCGTGCAACGTTCACCGTGCAACGTTCCCCGTATTCCACTTTCCCCGTATTCCACTTCCCCCATATTCAACCTTCACCGTATTCCACTTACCCCGTATTCAACGTTCCCCGTATTCAGCGTTGCACTTGCTACGCATTCTACTCTGACACTTCCCCGACCAAATCTCTAAGACGACATCTTGACTGCCTTTTAGCCGATTTTCAATTATGTCCCGTTTTTTACCCATACCTCCCTTATTTCAGAACAATATCTAACCCCGGAACATGTTTTCTCGACGTTTTGCACCATCCCCAACAAAATATCAAAAATTATTTTTTAAGTAATTTTCGGGCAGCGGAGCAAATTTTTACTCATTTTTGTCTCCTTTGATCGACCCTGGGCACCGAACCGCCCAACCGATTTTCTTAAAATAGGTTCCGCTACCTTCACACTGTCAAAACCTTTCATTTGGTGGCCTCATTTCACTGGCCTCATTCCGGCAACTACCGGCCGAGATATTGGTTAATAAGTGCTCCAGCTCTGGACAAAATCGCCAAAGAACGACCTATAGCTCGGTAGTATGAAACTTTTTCACCCAACATTGTTCAGCAAATTTATTGCCCCAAGCCTTCACTATCGATTGGCATTCAAAAATTATCTCTACTTTGTCCAACAACAAAAGTTCCCTAACAACAAAGTGAGGAAACCCAAATTTTTAACAGTTTTCGCTGCCTAGCTCCTTCGCATGAAGTCGGATCAAAAAACTTTCTTCCACAAAGTTGTAGGCCATCAAAAACTCTAAGACTTTTCTTCGCCGACGAAACCCCTAAGACGTCATGTTGACTGAATTTTGGCCGATTTTCAATTTCGACCCTTTCTTGACCCATAACTCCCTTATTTCAGAACAATATCTAAGCCCGGAACATGTTTTCTCGACGTTTTGCACCATACCCAACAACATATCAAAAATTAATTTTTCAGTAATTTTCGGGCAGCGGAGCAAATTTTTGTCCATTTTTGCCTCCTTTGACCGACCCTGGACACCGAACCGCTCCACCGATTTTCTTAAAATCGGTTCCGCTACCTTCACACTGTCGAAACCTTTCATGTGACACCTCACTGGCCTCATTCCGGCAACTACCGACCGAGATATTGGTTAATAAGTGCTCCAGCTCTGGACAAAATCGCCAAAGAACGACCTATAGCTCGGAAGTATGAAACTTTTTCACCCAACATTGTTCAGCAAATTTGTTGCCCCAAACCTCCACTATCGATTGGCACGCAAAATGTATCTCTACTTTGTCCAACAACAAAAGTTCTTTAACAACAAAGTGAGGAAACCCCAAAATTTTAACAGTTTTCGCTGCCTAGCTCCTCCGCATGAAGTCGGATCAAAAAACTTTCTTCTACAAAGTTGTAGGCCATCAAATACTCTAAGACTTTGCTTCCCCGACTAAATCTCTAAGACGTCATCTTGACTGACTTTTGGACGATTTTCAATTTTCCCCCTTTCTTGACCCATAACTCCCTTATTTCAGAACAATATCTAACCCCGGAACATGTTTTCTCGACGTTTTACACCATACCCGACAACATATCAAAAAGTATTTTTTTTTTCTTCGCCAGTGTAAACGCAATTAAACGAAAAAATAACGGGATCGTGACAGACAGACTAATAAATAAATAAATATATAAATAGACGAATAGACGAATAGACACATAGATAGATAAACAGGCAGACATTAGACGTTTATAATTAGTAATTGAAAAGGTGATAAAACCTTACACATATAAAGTCAATAAATTCAATTTAATTCAAAATACTCACCTTTGTAGGCAAAAAATTGTTCTACGGTATTTGTTTTTTTTCTAAAGCTAATTCTAGTCTTGAACGTCGCTTGAACGCGATAATTTAATTTTATGATTTTCTGAAAAAGTGTGAGCGCAAAAAGCGCCCAATAAATTTTTTGTTTCATTGTTGAAATGTGATCAGCAGATGCCAATTGTGAATTATAAACAAAGAATACCAATATGCAACGACATTTCAATTAACTTTTGTTTAACCGAGGCGTGGCGTGTTGACCCGTACGAAGAACGAAGTTCTTCGAAAAGGGGGCTATTGCGTTTACCACGACTTTTGTAACGACCCGGGGAGTAGGGGGGGGGGGGGGGGGGAGCATCGATCATGATCCTTAGATGGCGAAATCTTTTCCGATTTTCATCATTTTTTTTTTGTTTGAAAGATCTGGGCATGACCGACAATTTACGAAAGAAAAGTTTTTGGGTTTGAGTTCTTGGACATAGCTAGGGCACTAAAAACGACTCTCTGCTAGGAGGAGGACATTTTTCTCTATTTCGGGGACAATTTTGAGCTTTCGGAAACGTTTTTTACACCGTTTCTTCGGACGGGTTTTTCAATATTGCCCTATTGGCAATTTCCAATATAATTTAATGTGGACGTAGGCCAATATTTACTTGGATACGTTCGAGTCTTTTCGTAACATCAACTCTGTTTGCCGCATTTATTCTGATACGTACGGGTTTCATATGTTTTAATTTGGGTCGTGAAAACGTCTGTTTTGTGTTTAGTGAGGTTTCTCTATTTTATCGAAAGATTTGTCAAGCTTTTCTTAGCTTTTGCTATTTTACTTCCTCACAAGGCGTTACGCGTAAGGGAGAAACGCACGTATAGAATAGTAACAATTTAACGTAGCACTTTGAGATTATTTCTAGAATGAATTGGAAATTGGAATTTTTGGAGAAAGAAAGAAATACATTGCAGGGGCGCCGAATCGACAATAAGAGTAACGGTACATTTTGATGAAATAAAAATTATGTCGCTAAATGAACGGTGTTCTGCAGTAACTGAGTGTTTTCATTGTGGTAACAATAGAATGACAAAGATGGTGCAGAACATCGTTCAAATATATTCTTTGAAATATTTTGGGAAGACTTTCTGGGTGTGACGAAGAACACCCTCACCCTCAAAAATCAGTTGTTATGCTGAAAAACAGACAATGCATTTTTGATAAATGCACCTAAATTTATTATAATATAAATAATAATAAATTAAATATTTAGGAAGCGTGTCGCAATCACTCAATCTGACGATCACTTTCAATCGATCACTCCAATCAAGTATAGAAAGCAGTAAGAAATTTTGAATAATAGTATCCGCTAGACCCATTACGGTCGGCTTGTCAATTCGTAGACTCGTTTCACAGCTCGTAGGCCCATACGCTAAAGAAGTTCTGGGCAATTATTTCGGTGCAAACCAATTTGGGAATCGGTGTCAAAAACGGCTGTGAAGCTGCCGTTCATGCAGTGATAGCCTTCGTGAATCCGGCAAATCAAAATAAAATTTCATTAAAAATTGATTATGCAAACGCCTACAACACACATTCATCTACTCTGTAAATTTGGCAATGTTATGCGAATCCCACCATTCTTTCCTACAATTCACACAAAATCTTATCGGCAGTAGGCACCCAACAAGACGACCCACCTGCTTCTTTTCTTTTTCCGCTTTCAATTCAACCGATTATCGACGCGAATTAAATGTATGGTACCAGGATGACGGTATCCTCAGCGATCTTCCAAATATCGTTCTCAACGATTTCACTAAATTAATCGATATGTCACATGAAATTGGCCTAATTATCAATTCAGCTAAATGCGAAATATTCTTTCATACAGGCAATATTGGTAATGGTATCGTCAGAAAATTTAATGAAGTTGCTCCTTATACAGGTCATTTCAGCCATTCACTTTAATTTACTTGGAGCTCCTATCCTTGACATCGGTTTCGAACATTTCGCCGCCTCTATTATGGAGAAAGCTAAAATCATGTTCGAACGTTTAGGAAATTTACAACCCCATTCGGCATGCTCCCTATTTAAAAACTGTCTTGCGATTACCAAATTGACCTAGGGGCTGTCCCTAAATTACGTAACACATTTTTGGCCACTTAACCCCCCCCCCTCCCCGTCGTTGTCACACACTGTAACAATCCCTCGAACCCCCCCCCCCCCGTTACGTAACAAAACTGAGGAATTTATTTTTTAACAAAAGCAAGCAAATGTTATGATGTTCAACGTGGTATCTTATGATTTGTCAAAACTAGAGAAAGATAACTAGAAACAATAAGCGCCACCAAGTGAAAAGCATATAACAGATGATCACAAAAAAGTTTCTCGTATGCGATTTTGAACAAATTTCATTAAAAATATAAGTTTTTGGTTGTAAAAGTGTTTGTTACGTAACATTTCCCTCCGCTAAACCCCGTAACAATCTGTCACAAATGTTGCTCTACGACTCGGCGCACCAATTTGTCGGCCACATTTTTGTACATGCGGCACTTATGTTGATGAGTCTGTTTTCTACGGGTTGACCTGCCAGAAGAGCGACTGCGACTGCGACTGTAGGCTCCATAGGCACGTCGAAATAAATAATATTCTGAGTCACTCGCTATCATCAATAAATGTTCAATCGACTTTAGAACCTCCAGGTCTCCATTGTGACGACGGGAAAGGCCATACGGTCTCCCTTATCCCCTGGTCCCATGGCCGACTCTTAGTATGGGACGCTACATGCTGGGATACCGACAGCCACGTAATTATCTCAGCTAAGAGAGCTAGAAAAACTGCCGAGAACGCTTCAACGTACGTTGAACTGAAGGCAAACAATTATATGTTTAACGCATATGGAGTAGAAACTCTCGGCCCCTGGTTAAGCGATAACTTAAATTTGATTAACAAAATCGGTCCAAAACATAACGAAATCAGTGGCGACCCTCACCCTCATAGTTATTTAGTTCAGAATATTTTGTAAGCCATTCAGCGGGCCAACGTCGCTTCGAACCTGGGTACGCTTTTGCCAAGTACAATATCGGACGAGATTTTCTATTTATAGCAATTAATTTTTTGAAGCAAAATTATGAGAGAAATGGTATTTCTGAAACTAAATCTGAAAGAAAATTTTAATTCCACGACTGGGACCCGAACCCAGAATCTTCACCTTTCCGGGGTGCTGTAATGTAAATTTGGAAAATAAAGAGTTTTAGTTTATTCTTTAAAAAAATTATTAGGAAATTGAGTGTTTTTAAGAGTTTAAACTGATTTTTGTTCTTTGCCACACCCCACCACGGTGGTCCTGAAGTAAAATAAAGTTTGAGCAAAAGGGTACCCAAGAGCTTGGCTCTGATTTCGATAGAGGGACCTATTATGAGTTAGAAACACACAATAGTAGCCTTAGGTCTGCTTCCTTCCCATAGTCGAGATTTCATTTGAAGTTTTTGCTGCTTGTATCCACAAAACTGGTTAGAGCAGCTAACTTGGTGAGCCTTAAAATGTGGTTTAATCACTAGTGGGACGTGTGTACTATCTGACGCCACTGTATCAGCACGTTCAATCAGGTTCAAGTGGACCCACACCCTATAAATATGAGTGAAATGGCTCTACGGCACTGGTGAGTAAATTTTTATAATATAAAACACTTTGACGGTTTTACTATGAGAATCTGACATTGTATTTGTCTCAATAATTATTTACAAATGTCGCGACGAAAATTCAACGACCGCTTTCTTCAAATGGTTACAATAATTTTCTGATTGCAAATAATTTATCTGGTATTTCGTCCAATACTGCAAGAATTCCCTGTGTACGGTTTCCCCGGCCTGTTCTGACCACAACCCCAGCCCAGCTCCATTCAAGAAATGAAGTCCTTGTTCGAGGTGCTCCAGAAGGACATGAACCTTCAGTGTGTGAGTTAAACCAGTCGACGGAAAAACTCGTTTCAACTCGTCCAAATATTTTTTCCAATCTTCATTTAGTTTGTCCAATTTGAACGAAGCGGCGACCAGTCGGTTCAATACTTTTAATGTTTCGACAAACGGGACAATCTTCAGAACAGGAAGATTTTGCAAAATATCTTTATCTATCAGCATATCCGACGACTTTAGAAGACGTCGACATGCGTTGCCCTCAAACTTTTCACCTTGGTAGTGTTTAGAAATCACATTAAGTTTAGCAGGCCACTTCATTGCATTATCCCGCCCCAACAGCGGAACTAATCCATCAAACGAAATATGGTTCACGATTCCCTGAATTTCGTGAAGTTCTGGAATGATAATTTTCTCGATCACTGCCATCTCATCAGGTTCATCAAATATCGGCAAATTTATGACGCTGTGACAATTCCTAGCAAGTTTCTTGTGACAATCGAGGCTGACGAACTTCTGGTAACTGTCTTTGATGTCTCCAAACGTTTTCAATTTGAGACATTCCTCGCTTATGCGGATGTTCTTATCGTTGTCGTTGTTGTTCTCGAAAATTGGAACCAATTTTTCACCTACTTCACCGCTTCTTAAAACTCTTAAGGTAATGAAACAAAACGGGCATGGTTAGGTGCTACTGGCGGTTTGTTGTCCGATCATAATCAACAACAACTTGTAGTCTGCGACAATTTTGTACGGAATTTGGTTCAGTTTAGTTAAGTCCCACAACAGCTTCACGTTGTCATATGTCTCTGATATTTGAGGCACAACGCACACTAAAATGAGACGATTCACTCCGTTCAAATTTGCCTTCTTTCCCAAAGTGCCACCATCCTCATAAGTAGATTTTTTCTTCTTCGGTGGTATCGTATCTTCATCGTCAGAGTCGAGAAGTTCTTCAACATAGTCTTTCCCGCAGGGCAATCGGTTCGCAACTGTGCTCAGAAGTGCACAAACTTTAACGAAACGCACAAGGAACGCACAAAGAGTACACAATTTATGCGTCTAAACTCGGCAAAATGTGCGCAAAATCTCGATTTGTTTGCACAGAAAGTGCACAGACATTCAACGAAACGCACAAGGAACGCACAAAGAGTACACAATTTATGCGTCTAAACCCGGAAAAAAGTGCGCAAAATCTCGATTTGTTTGCACAGAAAGTGCACAAACATTCAACGAAACGCACAAGGGACGCACATAGAGTACACAATTTATGCGTCTAAACCCAGCAAAATGTGCGCAAAATCTCGATTTGTTTGCACAAATAGTGCACAAACATCATGAAACGCACAAAACACATTTATGCGTCTGAACTCGGCAAAATGTACGCAAAATCTCGATTTGTTTGCACTTATACTTTTTGCGCACATTCTGTGCACAATTTTTCTTATATTTGCACAAAATTTATTTTGTGCACTTTTTGTTCATCGATTGCCCTTAAGGTTTCGGTAGAATGGTCATTGAAATTTTGAAGAATCCTTTGCCTCCATCCACCATGAGTTTGATGACAACTTCGCCATGCTCCTTTCTTGCTTCCAAAACAGAATCTAGCAATGTTTCTGCATTTGCGAATACAACTGGACGCTTTTCTTTTTGAGAAACTTTTTCAACGTCAAAGTAAAATTCGCCACATTCGTAGACTTCCTCAAGCAACTTGGCTTTTTTTGGCGCACGGTTTCTGTAGTACGCTGGAATAGATTTCCTTCCTGCCGTGCTTCTAATGAAGTTGGTTATCTTCTTCATTCCGTTAAGCGAAATTCCTGAATGAAAGTTAAATGAGCATCGATTTATTAATATTTCACTAAAAGTTAAAGAGACCTGAGTTTACAATGAAATTATCCAATTTGTCTTCGGTGAAGTGGACCGGTGTTTCGCTTCTCGGGTTCAGAACGACTCTTGCTGGACGACCACCTGTTCTCACACTCATCTCCACGTTAAGCGTAGAAGTTCGGTTGGATATTTTTGCCTTCGCACTCAAAAGTTCGTGTAGCACATGGTCTTGCGTTTTCTCAGGTAGTGTTTCGATTGTTGCTGCAATATTTTTGTGGATCGAACTTGGAATGCATTGATGAGGCTGCTCTTTCAAAATTCGGGCGAAGCAAATTTGGCACATTTCTAAAGTAGTTGATGAATCCGTTGAATTTGCAAGGTCAGTAGCGGGTTCGGGCAAACCGTTTTGAATGGTTACCGACGCAGGTTCTTTTCTTACACCTTTACCGAGCGGAGTCTTCAAATGCTTCGTTTGTTTTCCAATACGGCAAATGAAACAACAACATTCACGGCCGTCATTACCACGAGTCTTCTTCAATAATTTAATATCGTCGTAATTAGGCATTTGCGGTATGGGTTTCGACGTGTTCCCTCGATTCCATTCGTACAGTCGGGTTCTACAAGATAAGCAAATGCCTTTCGGAAAACGTAGATCGAGAAGATCAAACCGCTCATTTGAAAACTGTCTTATTAGACTTCCGATAGCTTCAGTAATGATAAATTTTGATCGAGAATTTGACCCAAAGACAATCTTTTTCGAACAAACTGCACACACTTTAGATCTGTTATCTTCGTGGTCGCATTGATACTTTCCTCGAGTCGCCATATCGATATTTTAATCTTTAATTGATTTTTTCTGCAATTTTGCGCGCGCGAAACGTTTTCTTATTGCGTTTATGGGGCAGAACAATCGAATTGAGAGAAAAACAAGAATAAACAAGTTGCACTCAGCAATTACTCTTGAAGCATACTCATACTCCACATGCTCCTGAAAGTCCTGAAATAAACTTTCGTTCGCCAATATAGTTCTCTCAATGAGAGAATGGTCATTGAGACAAATACAATGTCAGATTCTCATAGTAAAACCGTCAAAGTGTTTTATATTATAAAAATTTACTCACCAGTGCCGTAGAGCCATTTCACTCATATTTATAGGGTGTAGATCCACTTGAACCTGATTGAACGTGCTGATACAGTGGCGTCAGATAGTACACACGTCCCACAATCACATTTTAAGGCTCACCAAGTTAGCTGCTCTAACCAGTTTTGTGGATACAAGCAGCAAAAACTTCAAATGGAATCTCGACTATGGGAAGGAAGCAGACCTAAGGCTACTATTGTGTGTTTCTAACTCATAATAGGTCCCTCTATCGAAGTCAGAGCCAAGCTCTTGGGTACCCTTTTGTTCAAACTTTATTTTACTTCAGGACCACCGTGCCACAGAAGATCTACCTAAAATACTTCAAAAAATATAAATAGCGAAATATTTTTATCTGGTTAGAACGATAATTTCCCACTTATCCCTCTAGTGCATTTTTACTTATCTCGGTAGATAATAGTAGATTATGCACCTCTTGCCAAAATTGTTATTGCGACATGTGGGCATTGTGGGCGAGTTTCGTAATACCCACACGTCAAGATAACAATTTTGGCAAGAGGTGCATAATCTTATATTTCATCAAAATGTACTATTACTCGTATTGTCAAGTCGGCGCCCCTGATCCCTGATACATTGAAAATTAATCTGAAATTAATCTAATTTGAGGAGGTAATTAAACTTTTCACACATTTTGACCTTATTCTAGGGTATGCGTTAGGTAAGTCACAAAATGTAAACGTGAAATTTTGGTCGGATGGATATAGTTCTTCTGCGAAGTGACATGACAGAACCATTGGATAAAGTAACAAACGTGTAAGATTGTCGCCCAACCGTCTATTAGCTTGTTCTCTGGGATAATGGATTGGATTGGTACAACGACGCAATTTGATTTCTTTTCCCATTTGTTATTCGATTAATTTAGTTGATTTTAGTTCAAGAAATTAATGAAGAATAATAAATGTTTTTTTCACTGGTTTATGTGAATTCACACATAGAAGTGTAAACAAAAACTAAAGTATTGTAAGAACAACATAATTACAATTCGAATTGTTGGTGACATAATATTTAAAGAGAAAACCATATCCTCTTCGAATAAATACACAAATTAAATTTAGCAATTTCCAATAATTAAAACGAAAAGGTGATGCCTTTGTAACAACAAAATCTATTTCCACATCTTCAATCTGAATGTAAAACCAAAATTTTTTGAGCTGTTTGTTTATATCCCATTAAATTTACGATTTTCTCTCTGAAATGTTTATTTAATTCGATGCTATTGTGTATGAAAACGATCTGGCGTTATACTCATGTAATTTAGGTGGAAACATTCTCCGATAGATTCTTTTTAGCATCAAATGACGTCATCAAGAATGTACTTTTCAAAATACTCACCTAGTCGACTTCATCAACACAATTTAAGATGTGCACAAAATCGACTGTTATTGCCAGGTGAGAACGGCGCGAAAGAGCAACTAGATACAACAAGATAACTAGACAAATTTCATGCAATGTATCTATAATGTTGTTTATTCGGTGTTCTAACATTTTCTAAAGCGTTGGAGGGCTTCCACGACGTTATCTACAATCAGACAAATCAGACATACTGTTTTTTGATGTTTCAAATCAACTAGATAGTTGGTAACCAACAGTGTCGTGGTTACCAACAAAGTTTTCAGTGCATATATGAAACTAAGAAATAACATCGCAGACGAACTTGGAATGCGATGATTTTTTAGAGCAACTTTCGACCTTTATACTCAAAATTTTTGAATTCTGATTCATCTATTATTCGTGTAGGATTTGTCCTCTCACAGTACATGAGCTATACTTTTGAATAATTTATTTTTTACGCAGGATTCTATTCTAAAAAACATCGTAGATTCACAGCTCTTAATAGCACTTCGCAAAAATATGAACTGACAAATTTGCGATGTTTTTTAGAATAGAATACTGCGTAAATAACAAATTATTCAAAATTTTAGCTCGTAGTGAGAGGATGACTATTGCGCAAATAATAGATGAACAGAATTCAAAAAGCTTCAGTACGAAGTACATATTTGCTCTGAAATAACATCGCAAACAAATTTCTGATGTGATGATTTTTCAGAGCAACTTTTGACCTTCATACTCAAACTTATTGAATTCTGATTCACCTATTATTCGTATGGGAGTCGTCCTCTAACAGTACATGAGCTAAAATTTATAATAATTTCTCATTAACGAAGGATTCGGTTCTAAAAAAACATCGCAAATTTGACAGCTCAAAATGTGAACTGTCAAATTTGCGATGTTTTTTTAAAAGATATTCCTGCGTAAATAACAAATTATTTAAAATTATAGCTCATGTACTTTGAGAGGATGACTCTTACACGAACAATAGATGATTCATAATTCAAAAAGTTTAAGTATAAAGGTACAAATTTGCTGCGAAATAACATCGCAACCTAACTTGGAATGCGATGATTTTTCAAAGCAGCTTTCGACCTTCATACTCAAACTTTTTGAATTTTGATTCATCTACTATTCATGTAACAGTCATCCTCTGACAGTACATGAGCTTTAACTTTGATTAATTAGTTATTTACGCAGGATTCTGTTTTAAAAAAATATCGTAAATTTGACAGTTTATATTTTTGCGATGTATTCTTAACAGAACGTTGCAAAAATGTGAACTGTCAAATATGCGATGTTTTTTAGAACATCATCTTGCGTAAATAACAAATTATTCATAATTATGTCTCATGTACTGTGAGAGGATGAGTCCTACACGAATAAGAGATGAATCAGAATTCAAAAAGTTCGAGTGTGAAGGTCAAAAGTTGCTCTAAAAAATCATCGCATTCCAAGTTCATTTGCGATGTTATTTCAGAGCAAATTTGTACTTTCATACTTAAACTTTTTGAGTTTGGATTCATCTATTATTTCCATAAGAGTCATCCTCTCATAGTACATGAGCTATAATTTTGAATAATTTGTCATTAACGCAGGATTCTCGTCTAAAAAACATCGCAAATTTGACACTTCACATTTTTGTAACGTGCTCTTAAACTAAATTTGTTTCGGACACTGCTGTCTAAGTGACTAAAGAAAGAGTAAATGAAAACGTTATTCCAAAATGAAACAAGAGAACTTGAAACTATTCCCTCCTATCTCAATTATTTGGATTCATGAAAGTTTGACAGCAGTCTCCAAGACAAGTTAAAATAAAATATTGACTTATAAAGCAAACGAGCAGTTAGGGAAAATGTCCAAAGTCTGTTTCAATTAGGCAGGGGTCGCAGAAGGCTCGGAACAGGCTCGGTTTGACCCGACCTGCACCTGATAAGAGCAAACCTGATATAATTCAGGTCAGGTTCAGATTCAACCTGGACTAACCTGAACATGAATCTTTAGTTTCAGGTTCAACCTGAACCTGAACTGTTTCGACCTGAATTGCCTTAAACTTATGTCTCATAATTCAACAGTTCTTTATTTAAAAACTATAATAAGGGGATGAAAAACACTCATAAGTCTCCCAAGGAAAATATGGAGCTCGCTCGCCACTTTACTTCACTCATCCACTTCAATTTTTCAAAAAGTATAGTTGAAAATAATAAATTTAAAATACCAACAAGGAACCAAACTAAATTTCAAATTTAAAAACACGAAAAACGTAACAAGAAAACAAAATATTTCAAGTCATGTCGTTACCCTAAAGTTATCTAAAAGTTCCGTTTCGTCCCGCTAGTCTCAAAATTCGCTAGTTCAGTTACATAAAATTCCAATGAATTTTATGCCGAAACAAACACACTGGGGGACTCGACAGGGTTAAGAATTTTATGACTAAGTTCTACGGTTTAGGTGGGAGCTTGCATTCATTTAGAAAAACACAAAAACAGAAGAATATTTCACTACAAAAGATAGTAAACATTTTTGAAATTTTATTGAAAACGAACAAATTAAATAAACTGACCTTCTGTTTTCAGAATGTTTTCTTATTCGAGGATTTCTATGAACGCAATTGTGATTTTAACTTACGATGTCAGCCAGCAAATCATAAAAACCTTGCGATGAAAGAGAGAAAAAATTTTGTATGGATTTTTTTACTCAAATTTGCACGTCTTCTTATTTGTTGTTTAGGAGGGTATTATGTCGCCCATTACTGAGAGCGAAATTTTTATTTCTCTTTTGTTATTGTTTTAAAGACGTGATCAGAGAAATGTTACGAAATTAGAAAATCAGTTCAGGTTTCCCTAGCTGCTGAGACTGTTGGGATCAAAAGTAGATATTACCCATCTGTCAAAGTGACGTTTTAAACGTCAACGAATTTTTTTTAAATAGTGAGATAATCTTTTATTTTTCCTCGATTTTATTTTAGCATCAGAATTGAGGAAAAATAAAAGATTGACTATTTCAAAAAATTTTTTTTTTCGTTCAAAAGGTCTCTTTGACAGATGGAGAAGACCTACTTTTGATTTCAACAGACTCTATATTTTATACGATTATTCAAATCAGGTTTGATTCAGGTTTCTGATTTCAAGTTATTATGATTACAGGTTATGCAGGTTGAACCTGAATAGAGATAATCAGGTTCAGCTTTCTTTCGATGGTGCTAGCACAAACGCTAATACAGGGCCTTTTTGTTCTCGGTCCGCGCTTGTGCATTTTGCTTAGAGTGAGCTCAGACCTCAATTATAAGTAAATTATGATGTTAAATTTGTGACGTAGTCAATTGTGGTGCAACAATAGAGTTTATAAATTGAAATGAAAACCAGATGTTGCGGTTAAATGAGGAACAATAGGCGAATCACGCCATCAGATAGGAACAATACGCGAATCGCATCAAAATTTTTATTAAATTTGGAAATCATTTTTCCTTGCATTTGAAGGAAAACACTAATTATCTTCACTGGCTGTATACGAACCAAAACTTTTGTGTGTTAGGGTCAAGTTTAGCGAGAAATGATGAGGCAGTTCTTAAAGATGATAGATGGCAGCACAATCTATTCACTCAAAATTTGAGGCAGGCTATTTGAGAATTCTGACATTTTGGAGCAAATTATCTTTAATTCATGATAACGACGTTTTGAGGATAATGGATGTCGCAGAATTGCCATGGCGAGGTGGTTTGTATAGTCGCTCTTAGCGCCTCTAGTTTTACTGAGGTAGAGGTGTGCGCCGGCTGCAGCTGCGACGATCGCCGCCGAAGAAATAAAAACACTGCGCCGCCGCACAGGTAGCCAGGGTCGACTGCCAGGGGGGGGGGCTCGAGCCCCCCCCCCCGAATTGATAAAATTATATGAAATTTTGAGAGAATTCTCTTTATTTCGCGTATTTCACATTAATACAGTCGTATTTTTAGTATAGGGTTTTCGTTAAACAGGGTCGCCGATAGAAGGTGTTTTGTGTTTGACCGCCCCCCCTAAAATTATTTGCAGTGCCTAACACACATAACTTTTGTTTATTTCCCAGCTTTTTAGGACGCACACACGACTCTGCTTCGTCTTTGCAACAGAACAGACGTCAGAAATCGAAAGTGGAGCGAGCGAAAAAAATTTTTCACATGAAATTATTTTCTTCTTGGTTCGTTTAGCTCACAAAATGTTATGTTAATGAGTTAAATGTGCGAAGTTCCCCTCCGCCTAATATATATACAGCAACGGATTTTTAAAAACAAGCTACTCTAAGTAGAATTTGTCCTTCACTTCCCAAATTTTTCTGAATACATTCACACTATTTATCAGAAAATTTCCTAAATTTTTGCCGCAGGCTTTGTTAGCAGCTAGCATACAGCTTCTGTTATAACGCTGCAGGGAAAAAATTTTTTGAGTACAATTCTTATGCGAGAAAAATAAAAAGTTTAGTTTGAGTGGGCGGTGAATGTTATATTTAAAAGTTGCGTCGCATGCGAAAATTTTTTAAAATTGAATTGCACATTTTGGTTCTCTGATTACCATTTCATAGCAAAAATTCTAACAGCTCAGGTCGTTAAGAGTGTCAAAAGTTTTATCTTGCAATGTAGAACCGAAAATCTGTTTCAATAACGAAATGGAAACATTGAAATGAGATTGGAAAAGAAAAGAATGATTGCGCCGCAGGCGAAAATTTCAAGTGTTGAAAACGATCATGACGTCAAGATTTATATTTTTTCGCAAAATTCGTAACATTTCAGTTTCGCCAGGGGGCTCTGAAGACGCCCACGGGGGCTAAGCCCCCCTTGCCTCCCCCCTAGATACGGGCCTGTCGCCGCGCCGCCAGCCGCCGGTTCTTTTTTTTGTCGTCACAGACTGCCGAAGACTTTCATAAAAAAATATTTTTAGTTTCGCATGAAAACAAATTACTTTGAATTGAGAAATTGTTCCGCTTCTCGTATCAAAGATATTTATCTCTATTCGACTCTTTGCCAAAAATTTATCTCATCATAAAGATATATGATGATGGAATATGCAACGTGGCAGTCAACTGCTCGGTTTCCCTTATTTTTCACCTTCTCCGTTGCCCATTCTGTAGCTTTGGATTGTTTTCTGTGCAATAGGCGCGTTTTAATATGAAATTTGTTGTTTTTGGAACTTCAATTACATTCACATTTTAGCTTCCGAATGGCGTCTGGGTAACATAACCTCAATGTTATGATATTTTTCGGATCATCGCTTTGCAAAACAATCAATTCAATACTGTGTACTTTATTTGTCGTTCTCGGCATCCTCCTTCTGATAAGTGTTTATGGTCATAATTTCGGTTGGTGACTTCGCTATATGCATAGCAGTCGGTTTGGCAAAAATGTAAACAAACGAATACAATGCATTCCAAACAGCCCTTCTTGGTGCCCATTAAAACTTGTACTTCCGGTGCGGCTCGGCTTACCAGGCCGTCCCACTGTATTCATTCTCGGTAAAAACAATTACACACAGCCTCGGACGGGTGTTGGATACGGGGTACGACCAACGCTCGACTTGACAGGTACCCCATCGTTGACGGTCAGGCAATGCAAAATGGTTGATGGTTTGTTTATTGGGAGTCTAAACGTTAATGGAGGTTTTCGGAATCGCAGGGAGGAATTAGTGGATCTGGCAAAGGACTACGGTATAGACATATTGGCGTTGAGTGGCGTTAGGACGAAGGGACAGGCGGAAGAAGACGTAGGCGGGTATAAGGTGTTTTTGTCCGGGGTTCAGTCTGGTAGGGCAAACTGGGGGGTTGGAATCGCAGTCAGGAAGGAGTTGATCAACTTTGTCCTGGGTGTTCGTTTCGTAAATGAAAGGCTGATGTGGGTCTCTGTAAAGTTAGCGGGGGGAATTTATCGCCTGGTTAGCGTATATAGCCCTTGCGAAGGCAGTGATGCTGCTGGCTTGGACATTTTTTACGAACAGTTGGGGGACGTGGTTAGCAAAAAGGGAAATGAATCTCTGATTATGATGGGGGATTTCAATGCAAGAATAGGAAACTTTAAAAACAACTCAGGTTATGGAAGGGTAGTGGGTAGATTTGGGGAAGGAACTCTGAATTCAAATGGTAAACGGTTGTTAGATTTTTGTGATTTCAATGGGTTAGCAATAACCAACTCTTTCTATAGGCACAAATGGATCCATCGGTATACGTACGTCAAGGAGGGTTTGGATCACAAATCCATCATTGATTACATGATTATAGAACAGGAGACAGGACACACGTGTTTTCAGGGGTTTCACTTTTGGTTCTGACCACTACTTTTTGGGTACCCATCTGTCGGTTGGGAAACTCTGTCAGACTAAAAGGAAGAAGGTGGTAAGTCGCAAATTTCGTGTGGGCAAATTTAGGGAAGAGACAGTAAGGTCTCGTTTTATGGCAAAATTCGCCGAAGGGTTTGAGGGGCTTCCAGCTGACTGCGGGGACATTGGGACTGAGTGGGCGAATTTTAAGGAATTTATCTTGGGTGCGGCTGAGGAATGTCTGGGCAGTGTCACTAGCGGGGGTCGAAACAAAAAAACGGGTTGGTGGAACGCCGATATCAGGGATGTTGTATTGGAAAAAAGAAAACTTTACTTGATCTGGTTACAGGACAGGACGGCGGAGAAGTGGGATGCTTACAAGGCTTGTAGTAAACTGGTTAAGGATCTAGTCATTGGAGCGAAGGACAGGGAGGGGAAGAAGTTTGGGGAGGAATTGGAAAAGGCAGGTCGAGGCAGGGGTAAGAAATTTTGGTCGATGATTAAGGACATTAGGCGCGGTGGCGTGAAAGAAGGATGTAGTAGCATTTTAGATAAAGGCGGCGAGTTAATTACAGATAAGGGTGAAGTGTTGAAGACTTGGCGGGATTACTTTCAGGATTATTTACATCTGTCAATCTGGTAGAAGAAAATGGGAGGGAGGCGGGTCCTAGCTTGGAGGTGGAGGAGGAAATTACACTGGATG
>CM055403.1:128362886-128451514 GCA_029228625.1 Pseudolycoriella hygida
TCTTCCCACAGCACGAACAGATCACATGGCCGCAAACTCCTTATGACGATGAAGCGGAAGACAGACTTGAACGGTCGATCACTGTAGAAGAGATCCAGATGGCTGCACAAAAGCCAAAAAATAACAAAGCGCCAGGACCAGATGGAATCCCCAATATAGCTCTGAAGACAGCAGCATGCGCAAAGCCTAACATGCTCAGATTGACAATGCAGAAGTGCCTCGACGACGGATATTTTCCTCAAATATGGAAGAAACAGAAGCTGGTCTTAATACCAAAACCAGGGAAACCGCCAGACAAGCCATCATCATATAGACCTATATGCTTGTTGGATGGGTTGGGAAAAATGCTGGAAACCGCGATCCTGAATAGACTAAGAAAACACACGGAGAGCGAGCACGGACTGTCGGACGAACAATTCGGATTTCGAAAAGGGAGATCGGCGATTGAGGCCATTAAAAAAGTCATAGAGACCACCGACAAGGCGCGGAAGCAAAAAATACGGGGTAACCGCTTCTGTGCTATAACGACGATAGACGTTAGAAATGCCTTTAATAGCGCAAGCTGGATAGAGATAGCCAAGGCGCTACATGTCATGAGAGTCCCCGATTACCTCTGTAGGATACTGAAAAGCTATTTCGAGCGACGAGTACTAACGTACGATACTAATGAAGGGAAAAAGACAGTCGACATCACAGCTGGAGTACCACAGGGATCCATATTAGGACCAACGCTGTGGAATGTTATGTATGACACAGCGCTGAGGCTGAAACTGCCAAGATGTGCTAAGACGATTGCTTTTGCCGACGACTTGATCCTCACGGTATCCGGAACGTCGAAGATGGAGGTAGAGGTGGTTACGATGGAGACGCTAGAAACTGTCGAAAACTGGATGACAACGGCGGGGCTGAGGCGGGCCCTCCAAAAAACTGAGATCATGCTAGTAAGTAACTGCAGAAAAACCGAACGAATCATTTTGAACATTGACGGGGAAGAAATCACATCCACTCGCCAATTAAAATACCTTGGAGTTGTGCTGGACGACCGCAGAAATTTTAATAGCCATGTGGACTATACGTGCGAAAAGGCAATGAAAGCCACCGGAGGCTCCTTGCAAGTGTCACCCTATCGATATTGCGCTACGGGGCACCAGCGTGGATACAGGCGCTAGATACGAAGAGGAATCGGAGAAGGCTTAATAGAGCCCAGAGGCTGGCAAGCATAAGAGTAGCAAGCGCATATCGAACAATATCCTTAGAAGCGGTATGTGTTATAGCCGGGACGATGCCCATATGCATAACGCTGACAGAAGACAGTGAATGTCATAGAAAGAAGAGAATAGAGGGTCAAACTACCAAAACAGTTAGGACGAAATTAAGAGCCGAATCACTGAGACAGTGGCAGCAAGAGTGGGACTCCTCGGATAAGGGAAGGCGGACCTATAGACTCATACCAAAAATAACGACATGGGTACAGAGAAAACATGGAGAGGTTAATTTCCACCTGACACAGTTTCTGTCTGGTCACGGATGCTTCAGGAAGTACCTGCACAGGTTTGGATTCACGGAGTCACCTTTCTGCACGACAGGCGATAGGCAGGAAGAGACTGCGGAGCACGTGTTATTCGTCTGCCCCCGCTTCGAACAAGAACGAGGAGAGCTGTTGACTGTGAGTAGGCCAGATGTAAGTGCCGAAAACATAATAGCGGAGATGTGCCGCGATGAGGAGGTGTGGATAGTGGCGGATAATGTAGTTGCGAAAATAATGACGAAGCTGCAAATTGCATGGAGAGACGATCAAAGAAGACTGGCAGTTGATCTAAGAGAGTAGGTGCGAAAGCACAGCTCCTCCCCGAAGTAATGCTGTGAGGCGGCTCCGGGGAGAAGAGAGCACGAAGACTAAGGAAGGAGGTTTTAGTTGGTAGGTCATTGAAGAATGGAATCCAACACTACCTTGGTTCAGAAAGACCGGGTGTCTATGAAGATTTCCTCACCCTTATAAAAAAAAAAAAATGGTCCCTACCAGCCAGAAGCCGATTTTCATAAATTTTTTTTCTTTTCCTTAAGTCCATATATTTCATTCATAACCTTGAAGAGAGATTCCTGTACTAATTTCGTAGAAATGTAAGCGAATAAGTTTCATCAATCTTCCGAAAACATCGTTTTCTGAAATCGTGGTGATTATTTTTGCATCAAATGGTGTGTACTTGTATTCCAATTTAGACTTCTTAGAGTGTCGTAAGTTTCGATTGTTTAACTTTTTTTGTAATCTTTTGCAACATAATGAAAGGAATTTTTTGGCTAAAGTCGGTCGACCCTAGAACCAACCTTGGAACTAAAGAGGGGTATGACACCCATACTGCAGCGTGTAATATGTTTTCCTCAATATTTTCATCAAACAATAAAAAGAACTCATTACACTTCACTGCCTTTCACTGTACTTCATTGCACCTTGATGCACTTCACTACATCTTACTGTACCTTGATAGACCTGACTCCACCTTGATGCATCTTACTGCAGTAAAGTGCACCAAGATATTGTAAGGTGTACCAAGCTGCTCCAAGGTGCAGTAAGGCTCAGTTAGGTGCACCAAACTGCTCCAACGTTCAGTAAGGTGCACCAAGGTGCAGTAAGATGCAGTAAGGTGCACCAAGGTGCAGTAAGGTGCACCAAGGTGCAAAAAGGGGCACCAAGGTGCGGTACAGTCAGGTGCAGTAGAGTGCACCAAGGTGCAGTGAGGCGTACCAAGGTGCAGTGAGGTACAGTGAGGTGTAGTGAGGTGCAGTGAGGTGTAGTGAGGTGCAGCGAGGTCTAGTGTGCTGCACTGAGGTGAAGTGTAGTGAGTTGTAGCGAGGTGCAGTGAGGTGTAGTGTAGTGAGGTGCAGCAAGGTGTATTGCTGTGCAGTGAGGTGCAGTGACATTTTGGATTTTATATTATAGATTGTTATAAATATTGAAACAATTAATCAGTAGACTACACTTTCATGTTTCACCGGTCAGTTTGTGTTCCCAAACCCATTCTTTACCAGTTCGGCAGCCAGATATTTCGCAACAGGCGAAATTTAAGAATAAATCTCCTCAGGGAAAGGCCTATGTATGTTAGATTTTAATTTCGAGCAAAAAGAGTGGGTTTTTTTTATTACGTTTATAGTGCCGTCATCAGCCTTTCCAGTGCACTAGTTGCTATTGACATTATTGTTCATAAGTGTTATGTATAGCGGGGAATTTTTTTTATGTGACTGATACGAGTCGAATTCTTGCATTGCTTTTGTTTGCAATATGATGCCCTAACTCCAAAAAGTTCATAAAGCAACCGCAATTAAGGCAAAGAAATGTTTGATTGTTTGATATGGATGCCAGTATGGCAGAAGGACTTAAGTTAGTTTGTGAGTCATTGACCTAGGTTGCTGTTCGATCGCGAACTCTGACCTCCCTCAAAGCCATTATCTACCTAGGGGTTTGTTTCTTACGTTATTTTGTTAATCACAACAAAAACCCTTTTTAAATGATAAATGTGACGCAAGTGACGCGTAAAAAAAGCCACTTCGATATTAATTCCCCTCTTTTATGCGTGTAGCAACCGACAGTCTACACAAATGTAAAGATTTTATTTTGAAGGAGCTGCGCAATTTTTAGACCTTTACGATATATGTAACGTTTTTTTATCGTTTGTGTAGGCGTCTCATTGTCTGTTCTTGAACACGATAACTCAAACAAATATTGTATTACAATCGTCAGATAACGATTTTTTTCAGAAATGTTTCGGACAAAAGATTATGAGATTATGAGCTGGTGTTCAGTTCATTAATGAAATCCAAGCATTGCTAGCGGTCTTGCGAAAATGATTTGGTTAACAAGGTATGAGAAGATCTTGTTATTCCAATCCAATCCATCAATCTATTTGCGATGGTGGCGATGAGTTTTATAGCTATTTACCGCAGCGTTCGTTTAACGACTTTAGAAACTCTTAAAAACAATTTTAAGCAGTTTCCGGTTTTTTATCTTCTAGAAATGGCCTCCATATTGTCTATTGCATTCAATTTTATCCACTTTTGAGTGAAATATGAACCTAGGACTCACAGGATGTAACCATGGACTAAAATATATCTATGAGTAGAAGGCTGATTCCACCTACCATTCCAACGTTGTGAATAATGTAAATGCTTTACAAACAAATGTTTTTTCGTTCACTTTTATAAAAAATTCACCAGCTCACAAAGTTTTCAAAGTAGATGTCTTGTAACCTAGGGAACGAATGTATTTTGTCTCATGTTAATATAAATCACATTGCAAGAGTGAAAGAGATGAAATACGTTACACAGGTTACTGTACCGATGGAATTAGCCAAATGAATCTTTGGAATCAAAAGTCAAAGTGACGTTTTAGACGTCAAAGTCATGAAACAAGCGAGCAGTTGAGAAAACAGACGATGAATTTTTGTTTTGTCAACAGTTATCAAAGATAAATAGTCTAAAAAGGGAAGAAAAATCCAGCCGCAATAGTAAGGACTTTAACGTTTGAAACGCCATTTTGGCAGTTGGAATAAATAGATCAACTTTTTAAACTCAAATATTCTTTTGTTCACAATTGAATTCTGAGAAAGTATTTGAGTGTCAATTACAGTTTCTACTTATTTTGCGTTGAATGTACGATGTCTTGGTCATGTAATCGTGGTAAAGATTGTGTTCTGAAGAAGTGTAAAACGGCCAAAATGCTGTTAGAGAAACATGTTGCAGAAGGCCAAGACCCTAAGTGCCAGATAGATAGGTAGAAATACTACTGAAACGTTCGCGAAACCTGCTGGAACAAAATACATAACATATGATATCTTTGGTTGTTGTACAAAGTTGAAAAAATCCGATCGATTCAACAAAAACTAGATTCTATTTCATTTTCTAGTACATTCAAATGTTAAATCAAGGTAGATGTCCATAGGGTAGCAACCCAGGTTGCGAACCCCAAATTGATTATGAGCTCTTTGACGATTTCTTGGTAGTTGTTGCACGTAATGCCCTAAGTGTCTCCTACTCAAACTTTAAGACCGACCCAGAGGTCTACAATTATCTTGAAGAATAAAAATGACTCTTTCTACATTTTTCTAAATATGTCCCCAATGTACCAATGTAGTGGATCTTTATATGACACACATTTAGATGAGCGTTTTTCCATAGCAAATGTACGGGTGTTGAATATATCCCCTGTGTTTGTTCAACCCATGTTACACAGACAGTTTTGAACCTTCAAAACCTTTGTGCTTTGGAAGGTCTAAAAATGTCTTGACGAAAGAACATAGAGTTCATTTTCAAGTGTGGCAGCGCTCATGAAAAATATGAGCGACGCTCGCGCACCCGCTCATACCCTCCTCAGCGCTCATATTTAGCGCTCACTGACTAAATTGCAAAAAAGTCAATGATTCAAATGTTCACTAGTGCTGTTTTTAGACACGTACGAAGTATAAACGGGTATTATACGTTTGAAGCATAACTGAGTGATGATTTGCGTGCGTGCCTGAAGTAGTCTTAACCGCAGGGCCCCCATGAGCGAGGGATTGAGATTACGCTCAATCAGCGCGAGCACTAAAAATATGTAGTGCTCTCCCCAGTTCCGATCGGTGTGTAAATCATCTTTCGGGTCCTGTGTAGGGATCGGCACCTATCTAAATACCTACTGATTCTACTCCACCTAGTTGTCTGGGAGGAATAAGGGTCAGTGACCCCAGTACGATACCGCCACAGTACAGATACTCAAAAACCAACAGCCCCCGCGTCAGCGCCATAGGCACCTCAATCAGTGTTGGGGTCAGGTGTCGATGTTGTTGACACCTGAGGGCATCCTCAGGATTTTTGTGGAAATCGGTTGAGTGGTTCGGTGTTAAGAGTCCAAATTGATGAAATAGATGATTATTATTCACGAATATTGTATGAAGTATGAAGTAGAGGTATGCTTGGAAAGTTTTTGAAAGCAGTTGAGAAGAACCTTTTTCCCCATTGGAACATGGGACCTGCAGCTCGTATTACGGCTACTAGTCGGGCGTGAGGAAGGTCGAGGACAAAAATTTTTATGATATATTGTAGAATACGTTGACGAGAACGTACTTTGACGTTCGAACTTCGTGAGGGTTTTTGCCACTAATTTAGATCTAGGTCAAGACCCTTGTTTACAACCAATCTTTCGTACTTCTACACTCTAAGAAATGTTCTAGGGGCGTATCCAAAAAAGCAAAAATGTGAAAATGAAAGACAACCTTAGTGAACACAAAATCTGAGAGAGTAGTGCCACATAAACTTGCAGTTGGATTCACAAATTACTCAACCACTCAGCCAATGAAATGTTCTTTCGAAATCGAGAAAATCCACCCCTCAACATTGCAGGAAAAATTGATACAAACAAAAGGTCAGTCCAGACAGGTATAAAATAAAAAAATCTAAGAAAATATTATTATAATATATTAAATGAGTGCGTGAGCGCTAAAAATGAGCGGCGCTTGTTCATTTTACCACATTTAGAACGTGAATGGCAAGTACAATTATACACTTCCAAGTTACTATTGACTGGTGCAAGTAATGCTTCAACGTTGAGGTTATTGGCCCAGTGCGAATATTGATTAGGGTCTAATGGTGGCACCTGGTGTTAATATTTATTTATTAATTCACTGTCAAAATAATCACTTTTTCACGCGTCATTATAGTGTCGCAGTAGGTCACTTTTTGCACTATTGCGACAAAACCTTTTTTAACGCACTGATTCTTATAATATTACTATTTCAGAGCACAACACAATTGAAACCAGGGTTGCGCTCGATAATGACTTTTTTTTAGCGACGCTAACGCTAATTTCGAAAAAAATTAGTGTCGCTAATCGGTTTCGCTAATGAAAATGAAATTAGTGTGCTAATAGCGGTCGCTACTAGCAATCGCTAATCCTTCGCTAATAGTCAAAAATCTTTGAACGAAGAATTCGGTTAAAATTTTTGCCGAAGATTTTATATATGAAAGATGCATAATTTTTCTTTGTAAATTTTGAGGACCTTATTGAGACATCAAAGAAATAATTTTGCTTTAACAGAAACTCGTCTACGATTGGATTATACGTGTACTGAATATATAGTACTTCGTACTCATATTGAATTTCCGAGCTAACTTTGACAGCTATCAGAAGTTGTATCTTTACCTAAAACGAAGCAACACTTGGTCCATTTGTAGCTTACATTTGGGCGGAGAAATAATCTATTTTTGATTTTTCTTCCAATAGATTTCATATTTTCAAAAGGTTTGGCCACAGTTCCCTACCAAAATGGGTCATTTTTGAACTGAAAAAAAACCGGAAATGATGATTTGGCCAACACGGCCTACACTTTAAAATTTTTGCATTTAGTGCAAATTTTCAACAACCTTTTGAAAATATGAAGTCTATTTCGAGAAACAATCGAAAAATTACGCCCATATTGAGGCTACAAATTGACCAAGTATGAAATTGTCACATTTCTGAAGGACGTGCGCATTCTGTGACCTGTCCCTCCTGTCCTCTTTTCGATAAATAATATCGCTGACGGGCTTGTTTGAGGGATTCATTGCTGAAAACTTCTGCACACCTCAGCTACATAAATTATATATTATATATCTTGGCAACGAGTTGCTGCACACAAGATTAATCTTCCGTAATAATATTTCATTCACAAAATTTTGAGAATAAATTTATAACTTTGCACTCAACCTTAAACTCTAAACGTATCTATTTGATCTCATTATCTAAATCAGACTGTTAGGCTGCAATTGAGCGACATAATTTAGCAATTGAAGATTCGTTTGATTAGTTAGGATAATTTTTCACTAAAGAAATACTGTAAGGCGCCGTTCATAAATTACGTAACGCTGAGAGGGGGTGGGGGGTCTGAGCGTAGCGTTACAATACGTTACAGGAGGGAGGGGTCAAAGCAGTAGTGTTACATAACGCTACATATTTCATACAAAGACGGAAGGAAATTCTTAGTTGTTCAAATTGATGTTTTCTTTTCAAGTTTTTGGAATATCAATCTCACCAATGATGGAAAATGATAGTTTGGTCATCACGATTAAATTACTTCGTATTGATTCGACTGCGTATTACTTCGACGAGAAATAAAGACATTACAAAGGTTTTACAAGGAGGCTGCGACGTTCGCTGGGGAGTGGACGCAAATTTGACAACAAAAATCTGAAATAGCTTTAGTTCAATTGATATTTCATACTGAAATAAAGAGAGTGAATGATGATAATCTTCTTTTATATTACTACAACAGTGAAAAAATTTTCACAAGTTCTCTACACGACGTTAAGAATATTGTGTTACCCATTCGTCAAAACACTAAACAATGTTATACCAGCCGTTGAAATTAACATAAAAAATTATGCCACCCTAGCGAGAAATGTAAATATCACCATAAGACACTATTTTTGACAGTATTGATTTTGTTCAGTTGCGTTACGTAACAAATGGGGGAGGGGTATTGACCTTGCGTTACAGGGGGGAGGGGGGTATGAAAAATGTCATTTTTAGCGCTACGTAATTTATGAACGGCCCCTAAAACGTATCATTCAATTTGGTTTTCGGAAAAATGTTCAGTAAGTTAACGAAAAGTGCGATTCAATTAGCGACTAGCGAAAATATTTCGCAAATTAAGTTTTAGCGAGCGCTAGTCGCTTATAGCGAGACACTTCCGATTTTAGCGTCGCTATTAGCGGCGTAACTAGCTTCCCTATGATTAGCGGCGCTCATGCAACCCTGATTGAAACCTTTGTTGACTTTGTTGTAGCCTACACGTCTAGTGCATAAAAACTATTTCTCACTCGCTTTGCATAATAACTATTGTGCTTCGCAACATAAATGTCCAATTTGTCGCGCTAACAAACGTAAGCTTACATTGCGAGATGAAAGAATTTAGAAAAATTTCATTAAATTTGCTCAAATTAATTACTCAAAATAATACTTCGAAAATATCGCGTGAGGGAATGCAGAGAGCGTGAGAGAACTGTAGCCGCATTAACCAATGGGATTGATTGCTCGCAATCGTGTTATAGAATGTACGAGAATTTCACACTGTCTAATAGACACAAGCACAGCCTATTATTTGGGAACAAATTCCCAAAATTCACTAAACTTTCCCAAAATATCCCAACTTTATGATGAAGGTAAGTTGAAAATTCGAAATTTTGGATTGTCTGCTCAGCAAAATTTCTATTTTTAAATTTGAATCTTCATTAGGTTCCAATACCTTCAAATACCTTCATTTTGGCACTAATTTGTATTTTCTGCGAAGTATGATGGCTGAGATATGCACTAGGGCTACCCTCGTAAAGGCCCTCCTAGCGCTCAACCAGAAAGGAGTAGAACAAATGTTTTTCGCATCGGATAATGTAACACAATGGCATTGTTTTCGACCGGCTATGAGAGTTGTGAGGAATTGAAAACAAAATTTTTACCAAATATAAAAATATTCCCAAATAACAGGCTCTGGACACAAGTCCTGTTGATTATTCCTTGTTCGGAATTGCCCGGGTGCTAACAGTGAAAAAACACTATTCACACCATTGTGATTCTCTAAGTTAGGCTTGCGACTAGTTTCAGAAATGTAGTTTCAGAAAAGCTTCTGGGATTTTGATAGAAAATTTCGAAGGAGTTTCCATGTTAAAATTCCAATTGAAAGCAATCATTGAAAACTGTTTGGAAATCAGCAAGAAATTTATGTTACCGATTTCTAATGTTTATTTTATTGCTGTTGTCTAATAAATTAGGATTTTTTTGGCAAGACATACTAATGCTAACAGTCCCAATAACTTATCATGAACGATTTCTTCGTTCGAAGCTAAATATAATTTCGAATAATGAAATTTTTATGAGATGTAAACGGAGGGTGGCTTTGTATCGGCACGAAGTTTATCAATTCATTGATCAACAGCCGATGGTTATCTTACCATCTATAAATATAACGTATTCACCAATATTTGTGTTATCTGATTTTTTTCTATATTGACATGAAGTGTATCAACAATAAATTGAATATGATAAACTGTTTGGTAATGCGATAATGTGTAAATAACACCTTTGTAAACGATGTCTTGACATAACGTACTTATGCAAATAATGTTTCCAGTTCCGAGAAAATTAATTGAATAAATTTATTATGAAAATATGATTTCTAATCTTTGAACGGATGTGAGGAAAAGTAAGTACACTGTGTCCTACCTTCGGCACAACATTTAAACAATATATGAACTTCAACTTGAGGTTGATCCACACATTTCAGCCCATGCAATGCACCGTTGTACATATCGATGCATCCATCACTGGAGATTAATCCTCCGTCTTTATCAAAATCAAATAATTCTACACCAAGACATTCTGGTATGTGACTGTCGTTGGTAACGTCTAAATTATATCCGAAAAATGTTGAGTTATCTTCACCGTCTGTACAGTTGTATTTAGTCCCAAGTCCACTATCATCAGATATTTCGTTTAACTGACTCCCTTGCGGACAACATTTAAACATTTTCACATCGTTTATGGCACAATATGAGTTGTGTATGAAACCCAATATCGCTACCATTACCACAATTGTATTTAAACAAATTCTTTTCTTTCCCATCACAAAATTTGTATATTCAATGATACACCAAATACTCTAAACACTGTTCTGTTTCGTTAACGAATGTAACTGAACAAAAATATAACGATTTCAGAGAAGCGCACACCTCGTATTGCCTTGTGGACGATGTGAATTCAACTGACAAATTTTTGTTGAAGGAAATTCTCGCGAAGTTTATCGAAAATTATGAAATGTTATTTTTGCGAACGCGAAACTTCTGTAACATGTGGTTGATTCGCCTGGTGATTAGTTTGGTACAATTTCTGTTGAGTCGGATAGTGGATTGTAAGTTGGCAGTAAATTGAATTCTTATTCCAATGCAAGTGCAACAGGTATTTGCATTTTTAGTTGAAGAGATGGGTCCAATCAAGGACTACCATGTGTAACGACTCTAGGGAACTCAATGAATTTTGTTTACATGACCTAAACATCATCAACGGTTTTCTTACTTTATGCGATTTTGTTTTTTTGACGGTTCTTGTAGATTTTGTGTTTCTCTCATTTGCCATTAGAAATATCGTACGGAAAAAATGAGGAAATGACGGAAAAACTGAAAATCCAAAAAGTGTAGAAAATCGTATTTCCTTTAAAATTTGGTTAACCGTAGCCCGTAACTTGGATAAGATTATGGCTATGCATTTTAGGAAGGGTAACGTAATGCCAGAGGTTTCTCACATAAACTTCGGTGAATTAACTATGAACTCTGGGGAAATGTAAGAGTACTTACGCCTGGTATCTTTCTTAAAAGAGCTCAAACTCTTGAGATATTTAAAAAACACTCTATCGGCATCCTAGTCTTTTCAAGGCTTTGTTTATGCAACCTTGAACAGGATTTCGTAAAATTATTTTCGCTTGAATTGCACAATAACCGATATGATACCAGGAAGAAGAATAGGGAGTCTTCTTGACAAGGGCAGAGGCTTCCTTGGTCTTTGACTACATCGAAACCACACAACATAGTATTTGTTTTGTCTTTCTAACCATTCGTAATTCAATTAGTTTGATATATTCTGACTTCGATCTATGAAGTGAAAAGGAAATGTGGAGAAAATCACACGTCTTGCAGTAGAGACTTTGTGCTCAATTGGTGGTACCGTTCCATTTGCTTCTGTTTTATTCCTTTGTAATGGTCTTTCTCCTGTTATTTGTACTGATGCTGCGTGATCCCTGACCTTTTTTCCTTTGTTTGCAATGATTTATTGCTCTTAATTAAGATGGATCTTCCTTTTTAATCGAGGGACTATACACTGGACAAAAATTTGTACCAAAAATTCCAATTTCATAGAAACCAACAATTCCATCGAAATTCCAAAATTTTAACAAAATTTCCGAAGTTCCAACGTTTCAAGAAATTCCAAAAACTCCACCTAAATTCCAAAAACTCCAAAAATTCCATTGAAATTCCAAAAATTTCATCGAAATTCCGGAGTTCAGAAATTCAGAAAATTTCAAAAATTCCATCGAAATTCTAAAAATTCCAATAATTCCAGAAATTCCATTTTAATTCTAAAAATTCCATCAGCCTGTACCAAAAAAAGTGAAGTGGATAGCCTCTCGTTTTTACTTATTTATTACACAGCCACCTGGAAAGTCCCTTACTGGCGTGGCGTGCCGTAACCTCACCCTTACATCCTTACTTACTTGCTAAGACCAGTACAACTCATTATTCGTATTTCTCATCATAAATTCATAAAGACGATGCGGCAAGGTTGTGTTGACTGTTTATTAAAACATGAAAAATAATGAAATAATAATCTGAGTAGAAACATTCAGAGAGCAAACAAGTCACTCAAAATAACACAGGCATATCCAATCGAAAGTACTAAATTTTTCTATGGAAACAATATAGTAGTTTGTCGACCATGTTGCGATACGTTGATTTTTTCAGCATTAGTCCTAATATTGTCCATACGAGCCAAAGACGATCAGATTGCAATGCACACATACGACATTGCAACGTCGTATCATAGCAACGGAGGGGTACATTTCAGCACATGTATCAAATTTTAAAAGTCATATAGTTACAAGGTGTAAATTTGCTTAATTTCCCCTCACACTGTTAAAAAAATTGGAAACTGTTTCGATTTTGATCGCGTTACCGCATCGTGAACAACATCGAAAACAGTCGAAAATCGGTTGCAACGCACAATCGATTTTCGACTGTTTTCGATGTTGTTCACGATGTGGTAACGCGATCAAAATCGAAACAGTTTCCAATTTTTTTAAGAGTGTGAGGGGAAGTGAAACAAATTTACACCTTGTAACGATATGACTTTTGAAATTTGATACATGTGCTGAAATGTACCCCTCCGTTGCTATGATACGACGTTACAATGTCGTATGTGTGCATTACAATCTGATCAAAAATTGTTTGTACACTGTAAAATATAATGGTTTCTGTGGAGTGAATTTTTTAAGTTTGGTTGTTATTTTCTTCTCAATCGATTTGTTTGTTGCAAAAAGCAGTGTGTCCACCTCGTTGCGATACTTGATTTTTTCAGCATACGGCCTAAATACTGTCCAACTCGCCTTTGGCTCGTATGGACAATATTAGGACTGATGCTGAAAAAATCAACGTATCGCAACATGGTCGACAAACTACTATTTCGGCCTTTCTACAAAATCACGTACCACATGGCCAACCGATCCAAATTAATTTGCCATCTGCAATACAGAGTGCTACTGTGCAAATGGCAAATCTTTTTGGAAGCACGACGCATAATGTTTGATTCGGAAATTTCACAAAATTGTTAATGTAATGTCTCGTAATTCTACATCATAAATGGCGTCACGCTATTTTTCTGAATTTTCAAACCCGCTCACCCTTCCTATCACGCAAAATGGACCATAATTATATAGATCAATTCCCCTCAAAACATTTATGAGTAGGCCCGACATGAGCGGAAGGTGACCGGTTTTTCTTTACTAACTTTTTTTTTCTTGCATACATTAATGCTGCTTACAAAACGTTTCGCGAAAAATTACAGCGATGCACAATTAGAACGACCCGCTTGTCAAAAGGACAATTGTTTTTTCATTGTCTTTTTGACAAGTGGGTCATTCTAATTGTGCATCGCTGTAATCTGCTTTTAAACTTTAGAAAATTTCCTACACTGACCGAGCTTCAAATAAGAACTTTGGTCTTATATACATCTCAGTTATTGTGTATCCAAAGTGTGGCACAATTTCGGGAAAAAATAGGTGCTGAAAAAACAAAATAAATTTGACATAAATCTGACAGTTTTTTTTCTTTTTTTCCATTTTTTACAGTTCACAACTTTTCTTTAGTTATTTTGCATGGAGCTGGTCAAATTCAAAACTTTCCCGCTCATGTAGCTCAAAATACTATTACATAATCTTTCTAAACGGATTTATTTTTAACGAGTTGAATTCCAAGTACAGGGACTATCAGTTGCATATCGCTGGCACTTCCAAGTTCGTGCCAGGCAGGAAACGACTTTTGAACTTAGAGCCACAGCACAATAGAAGTTCTTTCTGTTGTGCGTCTTTGTACAGCCGGAAGTAACGTTTAGAAGCAACGACTCTTTTAAGTACCAAATGGTCATACCATTTGTTCAAAAGTTTTAACGAACTTGTTCTCTACTATGGATTGGATAGATGTAAAGAAACTACAAGGTTACATAACATATCCACAATAAATTGTGCATCAATAACAGCACAAAATGGGGGTGCTGACGATGTACACTTGAATTTATCGACTTTGGATACATTTGCAAACGATATGAAATCGGATGGAAAACAAAATTACTGCGATTTACCTGGCCGAAAATTCAAATTGTGTTGCATTGTTAGCTGACGTGTCAAGTGGTTGGAGTTGATTAGTAAGATTACAGCAAGAGTTAATGCTGATTTGTTGACGCAAGTTTTGTGAAATTGTAGATTTCTTCTTTATTCACAGAACACGTCACTAAGCAACTGAAAAAAGATAAAACCTTCCCACCAGCCATATGGCTTTTCCACTTGCTCATGAGCTACATAACTGACAATATTTAGAAGAATTCAATAGTTCTGACCTTACCGTGTTAATATCTTTTGCTAGGAGGCGGAAAATTGAATTTAAATTCCTAAAAAAAAAACAATCTACGGAATATACGGAATATACGGAAATTTTATTAAATTACTGACTGCGTGACTGAGAACACTTCTTATTGGCTATAAAAATGTGTTAGTTGAGTTCTAAAATACAAATCAGATGATGTTATATTGCGCTAAATTATATCATTTTACCGATGGTGAAATAGTCAAAAAATTTGAAGATTCTGGTTTTAGACTCTCTTTTATTATTTATTATCGAAATCATCATCATCACTATTAGTATTTTCTGGTTTGAGGTCTTTATGCCACAACCGCAGAATGGTTTGTTCGCCCAGAGAAAGTCTCCTAACTTCTAAATCTGATTTAACTGAATCTATAAAACTCCTCCTTGTTCTATCCCTTGGCCTAACACCTGGGACCTGGGCATTCAAGATCCTTCTCTGTACCCCGTTATTACCCATCCTTCCACTGACAAAATCCCTAAATTTTCCCTTATGTCGTTGTTCCTAATATGATAATCCCTCATGTCCCTCCGATCAACGTTCGCTATGTTCCTAAGACTCTCTTATCAGAAACCTCCAGGTTATGCACGAGATATCCGCAGTCCACCCAACCTTCACTACCATACAGAATCGTCGGCCTGCAAATTGACCTGTGGATAGCTAGCGTTTCGCTACTTAATTCCCTTTTCTTGAACACGTACGACCTCAACTGACTGGCCGCTGCATTTCCCATTTTTCTCCTTTCCTCAAATTCCCCAACTAACTTGCCATCCCCTGAAAAAAACGGTTCCTAAGTACTTGAATTCAGAAACGTGTTTCAGCTCCTCTCCATCCAAACTGCAAACTACCCCCTTGAGAGATTTGGCGACATGCATAACCTTAGTTCTCCCTACACATATCTTCATTCCGTACTCCTCACATGCGGCATTCAGGCAGTCAATCCCACCCCGTAAATCCTCGGTATTATCCGCCAACAGAGTCGCATAGGCCAGGATATTCATTATTACCGAACCCTACATTTCGCTGTAAGGGGCCGTTCGTAAATTACGTAACGCAAAAATTGGCCCTTCTTAACCCCCCCTCCCCCTCCCCCTGTAACATTTATTTGTTCAAGTTTGACAAAATTTTGTTCAAACCGTAACGCTTGCCTTAAAACCCTTCCCCCCCCCCCCCCCCTTCTTGCGTTACGTAATTTATGAACGACCCCTAAGTTGGCCTGCTTGATGATTTTGTCCATGAAAATTTCATCAGAAGCGGGGATAGCCAACAACCCCGACGAACGCCCTCAATAACCTCAAAACACTCGCTAATTTCGCCATCTATTCTTACTGCGGCACTGCCCCCCTGAGTAAATACTTTTTTTAATGGCACACAGTAAGCCCCCATTGATACCGTACTCGCTAAGAACCCCGAACAGCTTCTGCCTTGGTACTCGGGCGAATGCTTTCTCGAAGTCGATGAAGCATAGATATGAGTCCCTTTTCTTTTCAAAAAGCTTTTCGATGGCCTGTCTGAGGAAGAAAATCTGATCCTGACACCCTCTCAGAGGCCCTGAATCTCATCCAGAACACCTTCTAACCCGGTCAAAAAGTACATTCTCGTACGCTCAAGAGCGATATCCCCATATAGCTACTGCAAACCTTACTGTTGCCCTTCTTATGAATCGGAGCAATAACACCGAAGTCAGCAGGTACGGCAGGTACTGTGGAACACTTCATGGCCAAATTGAAAATCCTACAAAGCCATTGGATCCCGCCTTAATCAATTCCGTCGTAATTTCATCCACCCCTGCGGCTTTTCTTGCACTTAATCTGCCGACTTTTCGGGACACCAACACCATATCCAGTATAATTTCATCCGCCGCCTCCTAATTAGGACCTGCATTTCTATCATTTTCCTCTACATGATAGACAGATGTAAATAAATCTTGAAAGTAATTCTGTCAAGTCCTCAAGACTTCACCTTTATCTGTAATTAACCCGCCATCCTTTCCTAAAATGCTACTATAACCCATGGGACGGGTGGTTCAGTGGTGAACGCGCTTCCACCGAGAAGACCCGGGTTCGATCCCCGGAACGAGGAATTTTTCTCTAATAAATTATATATTGTACGACGTCCCTAAGTTGACCCAAGCTTCATAAATTGGGTAGTTACGGCATTCGATGCCTGTAACGAAAGAACAACCGTACTGACAAACATATGACGTCACTCATATGTCGCTAGCGCTGGTACACGCAAAAGAACAATAATTAGGAGGGAAACACGTGATTGGCATTTTCTGTACTTCTGCTGCTGCTGCATCATAGATGGAGCCAATGACAGAGCAAGAAATTGTGAATGATGACACCCAGAAAAAAGCGACATCTGTGGTTCACAAGTCTATGTTATCGTCCCGAAAAAGTCATCGCCTGGTGGCCGAACTGTTGGTATCATAACCTTCCTCCCGGCCGATTAAGCATCAAACTGTACGATAACACAACACCTTCTCAACATGCTACTTAGAACATAATTACTAGATGTAATACATGAAGTTGGTATGAGATCTGTGTTAGTATACGTAATGAACTGTGAAAAATGAAATGTAATACTTAAGATGTAAATACCATAAGAAATAATAATAACTATAACCCTGGTTCACGCCACCGCGCCTAATCACCTTAATCATCAACTAACCTTCCTAGAACTGCCTCTTTCAATTCCTCCCCAAATTGCTTTCCCTCTCGGTCCTTTGCTTTCTTGACTAAATCCTTATCCAGTTGCCTACAATCCTTATAGGCCTCCCACTTCTTATCCGTTCCATCCTGCAACCAGATCAAGTATATTTTCTTTTTTTCCAAAATAGTAGCCCACTTAATATCGCTGTTCCACCAACCAGTTGTATTTGTCTCGTTCCCCGCTAGCGACACTGGACAGACATTCCTCAGCTACACCCAAGACAAATTTCTTAAAATTTCTCTAGTCCCCGCAGTCACTCAAGAATTTTGCCTTAAAACTAGACCTAACTGCCTCTTCACTAAATTTGTCTACACGATATTTGCCGCCTTCTTCCTTTTAGTCTGACAGAGTTTACCAACCGACAGATAGGGCGGGGGTACCCAAAAAGAAGTGCTCAGAACCGAAAGTGAAAAGACGCATGTCCTTGACTATCTGTCCTGTTCTATAGTCATGTAATCAATTATGGATTTGTGAACCAAGCCATCCTTGACATACGTATACCGATGGATCCATGCGTTCCTCCAGAAAGAGTTAGTAACCCATTGAAATCACAAAAATCCAACAACCGTTTACCATTTGAATTCAAAGTTTCTTCCCCAAATCTACCCACTACCTTCCCATAACCTGAGTTGTTTTTAAAGTTCTGTAGTGGCTCGCTACTTTATTACTTTATCACCTCACTACGTCATCGTTCATACATCATACAAATCACATCCATTTCATTACAGACACTCAACCAGTTAACATTATAAATAGGAGAAAAGTGATTTAATAAACTTTGTCTTTCATTATTAAGATTAAAGCTTAGGCTTTTACATTTGTGACCCCGACGACGTGATCTGAACACGCAACCTTCTGCTTAGGCTTTTACAGTTTCCTATTCTTGCATTAAAATCCCCCATCAAAATCAAAGATTCGCTTCCCTTTTTGCTAGACACGACCCTCAATTGATCGTAAAAAATGTACAAGTCAGTAGCATCGCTGCCATTGCAAGGGCCATGTAACGCTAACCAAGCGATAAATTCCTCCCGCTAAATTCGACAAAAAGTTCACCTTCAATGAAAAATATATTTCTCTCATAAAATTGTTGTTCGTAACAGGAGGGAATAATTTACAACTTAATAATTTACTGAACTAAAGTTTTTTTTTGTCTTAAAATACTGTTGCGTTTATCACAATTTGTATACTAAATGAAGGAGCATTTCCGCCAGCAGTGTGTACAGCGATAACACGGGACTACTGACACCACTCTCCTTATTATCATCTCCCATTTTCGGCATGTAGTTGGAACACATTGGAAAATCCTTTGGAGCTGATATCATCTGGCTCACATCACCGACTTTAAACACCAATGCCATGCCTACCTCGATATGAAACTCAATGTGACAATGAAACAACCAGAAGCCCGGATTGTCAGCTACAAAGCGTACGATAGTGAAACCACCATCAGGAACTGTGATTGTGTCTTTCATTGGGGCGTCTTTTAAGCGTCTTGTAATTTGTCCACTTCGATCCAATTCCTGAATCTCTTCGATTTTGATTCCGGAAGGTTTTATTCGTTCCATGGCCACCACTCGAAACCCATGTCCATGCAGGTGAAACGGATGATTTGCGTCGTATTTGTAGCCTTCGTCAACTAAAATCAATTCAACTGATGCATTCAACGGCACCTGAAGGACGTGCGTACATTCACAAAATTCTTCGATGCAGTCGATGTTCTTATTAGCGAGTGATGTTTCATTGCAAAAGCCCGATTCGTCCAGGGTGTCTTTAGCTACGAGGAGAGGATACGATGGCATTTTCATCGCTATTCGATTGAGTTGTGGTCCTATGAACTGATTTTCTATCGTCGTGACCGCGTCATTGCCGTACAAAAATGGATCGTTGAAATGTGGATTCGAACGATCGTAAAAATCGTAGTAAACATAAAATTGAAAATCTGCTTTCGGTTGTAGATGCTTTGGGTGAACTTCATCGAGACCAGTCAGTTCGGCAATGCTAACAGAATCGACATGTCCAACTCCTTTGTTCAACGCATTCAATTGTAGTCCATCCCGCTGATAATCGTATGACGGAATACCATCTGGATTTTCATTCAGGGCTCTGCGATACCTTAAAATAGCCGCTTGATGAGCCTTCTCGAAACGTTCATCGCAATCCATCAAGCCGCGAACGCGAATCCAATAATTTCCAATGGGTTGGTCGGCATTCAATACGAAATCGAATCTTTCACCAGCGTAAGTGACTAGAGTGCTTACAACCACTGGTTCGAAATACCATCCATCTGATCCGATAACTGTAAGAGTGTGGTTATCGACGGATATTTCGACTGGGCAATTCAAGAAGCCAGCGTTTATTGTTCGAAATCTATAATTTTGTCCTTGATGTACTTCGAAAACTTCTAACGGAACCAAAAAGGACTCATCCGTGGCTCGAGTTTGTCGTCTTCTATCTGATAACTGATTGGATCCGCCTTCAATGACCCTTGGAATGGTTCGAATGTATGAGGGGTCTAATTCTTCGTCGATTTCACCAAGAGGAGTTGCTTTTATGGGATCAATGGCATCGACAGAGTGATCTGTTGAAGTTGGCTTTGGAGAGCTTTCTTCGGGAAGTAATTCGAGGTCCATTTCCTCATCAAAATGTCTTCCTTTCCCGTTGATTAAAATATTTTTCGGCTTGTTATTTCCAATGGAATGATGGAAGGAATTGAAACTCGAAGTTCCTGTTCTATTGTCCCAATCTTGAATGACCATCACATGTTGTGGAAGGTCGTAGTCGTACAGACGACTGTAGCGTATACGATTTACAGGTCGTCGTACAATTAAAGCACCAAACGCCCCATCAGTTCGTTGCATGCCAATGTGAGAATGCCACCAATGAGTGCCTTCATGGTCAGCAATAAAGTTGTATCGAAATGTTGTATGTGGAGGAATCGGACATTGTGTTATGAACGGCACACCATCCATATAAGGAGAATCACGTTGATGCATGCCATGCCAATGAATTGAAGTACTTTCTCCCATCAACCTGTTGACGACATCCACAACGACGGTATCGCCTAGACATACCTTTTGCGGTGAAAACAGATTTTAGTGGACAAATACTTTGCCTTAAATGTTGTCAAATACTTGAATCGGTGGTCCAGGCATCATTCGATTGATTGTCATTATGCTTCTGCGTACTCCATCACCGTAGATGCAATGAGGTCGATCACAATCAGTTTCGTTAAAAGGGCAATTGTAACAAGCTTTACTTAATGTCTCGTACCACTCCACCTGAAAAGAAAATTGTCAATATATAGACCTGTCCAAAAATGTATGGGAAAATAACATTTTTGAAAAGTTAGGGGGCCAGCCCGGAAAACGGTGCTAAATGGTCCCCCGAGAAAAAGTCTGTATGGTGTCAATGAAATCTGAAGCCATTTAGGCGGTGCTCAAATCGAAAAACCAAAAATAAAAATCGGTAAAAATGGAGTTTTGAGTTAATTCTTCCGGTCGACCTTAAAATAAAATGTTTGGGGAAGTTTTGTTATTTTGGATCAGAATGGTCCCAAGAACATGATATTTTAGTGGATAAGTGCGTCTGCGTGTTCAGAATTTTGTGAGGCTCACCAAATGGTAGCACTGGTGGTGGACATTTCTGAATATCAGTCCCATCATCTATATAATGGAAAATTTAGACAATGGCCAGGACTACATCCTGGCCTAAAATGATAGCATTAGGTGCCGAGGGGTAAACTGCAATGGTAAATGGTAAAACAGTGTTACATGTAAATGGGTCAGAAATGACGCTTCATTTATCACAAATGACCTATAATTATAAATGTGTGGGGCATGACTTGCCGATGTCGTTTACCCCTCGGGAGGTGCAGTGTCTTGAAAAATTTTGAGGCATAAGGCGTTTAGTTAGTTAGTTAGCTAGTTTGAGTAGGCGGAGTCTGCACTCCAGCATCTAAGTCTCTAATGGGCCTGCGGCACATGCCTACAGTAAACTCGAGGGTAAACTACTCAAATTCTTCAGGTTAGGTTTAAGTAGCTTAGTATATAGTTAGGCTGAATGCTCCAGATGATGTTATATGGGAGAATGTAAGCTCTCAGGCATTTTGCTCTGGATTAGATGTAAGCTGGGCACTTGCATAGAAAATGTTGGGCTGTTTCTATATCTCCACATTTAGGCCATCGATTGCTGTGACTGAAACCTATAGTTTGCAAGTGCTTGTTAAGGTGACAGTGTCCGGTAAGAACGGAGAAGTCTTAGTCAGTGTCTAAACTTTCCATAATGTAGACTATGGGACAGTTATTCAGAAAAATTCGTACTCATCCCCACACTGCCGTTGACCAGTGCTACCATTTGGTGAGCCTCACAATGTTCTGGACGCGCAGACGCACCTATCCACTAAAAAATCATGTTTTAGGGACCATTCTGATCCAAAATAATCAAACTTCCCCCAACATTTTCTTGAAGGGTTGTATAAACGAGTGTAAAACCAACTACATGAAGACGGAGCCGAATCCGGCAGCCAATCAACAAGGAGAAACAATAAGCATTGGAGAGTTCAACCTCGAGGTAGTGGATGAGTTCATTTATCTTGGAGCGCTGATACGGTCAGATGGTGATAATACACCGGAAATTGACAGACGTATCATGGCGGCAAGCAGATGCTATTATTGTCTAATTAAACATCTACGCTCAAAGTTAGTATCGAAGAAAACGAAGTGCCATATTTACAAAACACTTATCCGTCCAGTATTGATCTACGGATGCGAATCTTGGGCGATGAAAAAAAGTGATGAACAGTTGCTGATTTAGGCGAGCCGGATATAGTGGCAGTGGTGAAAGTCCAAAGGCTGAGGTCGGCGGGGCATTTAGCACGAATGGATGAAAACAGAGCCCGCTGAAAATTATTCCGTAACGATCCAGAAGGGCGAAGAGGAGTTGGTCGTCCAAAACTTCGATGGATTGATGGCGTCGAACAAGATCTTCGCACGCTCGGAATAAAAAACTGGCAATACGCGGCGCACGACAGGCAGCGTAGGATCGAAATTCTCTAGCAGGCTAAGGCCCAAAAGTCGCTGTAGCGCCGAAAAAGTAAGTAAAGTAAGCATACGTCACATTTATTTCAACGAGGCACCAGGCTGCCTACACAACTGTCATCATAGAGGGCAGCAGCAGCCTTGTGCCAAATGGAAATGTATATGACATATAAATGAACAGACTTTCGGCACCAGACTGTCTTCTATAAGGCTACTAATATTTTTCAAATACGTAGACTGGTGCCGAGCCTCCCCTTTGTCATACTGTGTCTGTTTTTCCCCTCTCCCTAAAGTCATTTTTGGACGGTCACATATAAGAAACTATCGCATTATTTCCATGTGTCGTAGAACAAATTCTTCCTGAAGTGCCGTTGAACGATATATGAGACAAAAATAGATTCCATTTTTTTCTGAGGGGAGGGGGGGTCCTCAAATTTGAAGAGAAAAGTATAATTTGTTTCTATAAAAAATAAAAAAAATCTAGCCGACGCGACGGCGGACGAACTAAAATATGTCAGCAGCGGAACTCAGCCGTATTTATGTCTAGTCGTAGCTGCATAGTAAACTTGTCTCTATATTTTTTTACTTCTTGTAAGCACCTCTTTCTACACTGCCGTCAAGGAAAAAAATTTACAGAAAATCAGCAAAGATGTTCAACGAATTAGCGACAAAATTCAACAAAACAATCGCCGAGAATCTTTCGTCTTATTTTCTCTCTAACTGGACTTTCTTCGGCGATATTCGCTGAAAATGTTCGCTGATTTTCTCTGTTTTTTTCCTTGCGACGGCAGTAAGTGTGAAAGTCCATCTACCATTCCTTCTACCATTGAGCTCATTTTATTTGTGCGTTCATTGAATTAATGATAATTAATAATAATTAATTACCTTCTAATGTTCCATGTTAATACGAACATCAATATCAATTGACAATCGATAAATAAACAGAGACTTGTTCTATTTCCCGACTTGAAACGCATTGCTCTTTTTTAACAGAAAGTTAAGAAATCGTCTTTGTGCTTTGTGAATGGAATAAGTTGTGATATATGGAGAAAAAACCATATTTAGTGATAAACTATCATTGCTTCAAATGAATGGAGTGAAAGGTCATGGTGAAAATAAAAAAAATCTGTGTATATTAATAGTTTTGTAACTGTGTACAGCTGTGATAAGAATTTGTTTTGTTTATTGTGAAGTAGCTAGAAAAGCATTTTAATTGTTTATTTAACAATAATAATAATAGTTTTTGGCAACACAAAAAAAACTTCAGGTAAAAGCACCACACTATCTCGCCGTGACAGGAACTAACGTTTAACTCAATATTTCCCGGAAAGTGTCTCCGGCGATATTGAGCGGGTGATTCTACGCACGTGGGCAATATCGCCCGCTCAATAACGTCCGGAATAAAGTTCGGGCATAATTGAGCATGGGTCCAATAACTGCTAGAAAAATCTTTTATTGGCTATCCCATCCGAAAGTTAAGCACCACATATACCTCACTAGTGGAAAAAAAAAGTTTTACGTCACAAGTGAGGTAAAACCTTTTTGTTCCGCTAGTGAGATAAAACTTCAGTTCTAGTGAGAGGTTAAACTTTTGTTTTCACTAGTGAGGTAAAAAAGACCCTACATGTACTGTAAAGGCGGTAAGTATACATGTAATGCTCAACTCTCGGATGGATACGCAATAAACATTATACAGTGGACCCTGCTACATAACTCATCACTTCGGTCAAAATTTTGAGAACTCACGCTTTCAAAAATGATATTTTCACTCGTCAAAATAACTTTTTCAAAGCTCCTCTTGGGTTTGGCTCCCATCACAAAATTGTGTCCTCACGTAATGAATTACTTTCGCAGGGTCCACTGCAATATACGATTATACCAAGAAAATTCTCCACTCAAAAAAAGACTGGTGGCTCGGCGGTACTACAAGCCACAAATCTAAGAAAAGTTATTCCACAAAATTTTCTGATTACAAAGACGGCTAAAATTGGCTAAAAAAACTCTAAGGTCTAAATAAGAAAAATCTGCAAAAAATATTTTGTCCGTCCGTCAGCATGATAAATCGAGAAAATCATTTTTCCAATTGCAAATTAATCAAAAAGGTGAAATCGAGAGCCACTAAAAATGAGCGTGCAACCCAAAAATGTTTGCTATTTTTCCGAGTTCTTACTAGGCTACAAATATAAAACATATGGAGGGACCCGTACGTATCAGAATAGATGCGGCAAACAGAGTTGATGTTACGAAAAACTGGAACGTATTTAGGTAGATATTGCTTTCACATTAGACTGTATTGGAAATTGCCCGTAGGGCAATTTTGAAAAACCCGTCCGAAGTAACGGTGTAAAAAAAATTCTCCGAACGCACAAAATTGACCTCCAAATAGAGAAAAATGTTCTCTTCAATTTTGTCTACAACATAGCAAAAAACTATTTTTTGGGCTAGGGCCGACCTTCCATACTTCCATAGACAAAAATGTTTCCCTCAATTTGCTCTGCAACATAGCAAAAAACATTTTTTTATGTTAGGGCCGACCTTAGGACCGACATGAGGCCTACTTGAGCCCTAAGCACATGCAAAAATTCTTCCATAAATTGTCGGCCGTGCCGAGATCTTTCAAACAAAAAAAGTTTTTGAAAATCGGAAGAGATTTACTCGAGTTATGTACAAAAAACACATAGGGCCCTAACAAAGACTCTTTTTTAGTGCCCTAGCTAAGACCAACGACTCAAATCGAAAAATTTTTCTTCCACAAATTGTCGGTTATGCCCACATCTTTCAAACAAAAAAAATTTTGAAAATCGGTAAAGATTTACTCGAGTTATGTACAAAAAACACATAGAGCCTTAGCAGAGACTCGTTTTTAGTGCCCTAGCTAAGTCCAAAGACTCAAATTTAAAAAAGTTTCTTCCATAAATTGTCGGCCATGCCCAGATCTTTCAGAAATCAGAAAACTCGAGTTATGTGCAAAAGACCAAAACCACTTAAACGGCCCTAGCTCGGCCGCCCTTGGAGCAACAGTGCCCAGATTCGATCATATAAAATATTTTTTGACTACCTTTCAGGAAAAAAAAGTTTTTGAAAATCGGTCAAGATTTACTCAATTTATCGTGTTGACGGACAGACAGACAGACAGACCGACAGACAGAACAAAAAAGTTTCCCCCTTCCTCCCGGGTTCGAATTCGCAATGTAACAAACGTGGTAGTAAACGCATCAGACCTTCGTACTTCGTACGGGTCTAAAAATGAACATCGTGCGAAGAATAAGCTCAAAGGTGGTCCTTTAAAGTTTTGCGTATTTTACCATAAAAGTGTAGTTGCAGGTCATTGGAGAAGCTCCTTCTTTGCAGTCTCTAACGCAAGGATGATTCAAGTAAGTATCTTTGTCCAGAATTTTTGAAAACTTTTCATAATCGAACACAAATTCATGACTTGCTGCTTCTAAAATTAAAGACGTAATTAGATCCTCATTAGAATCCACAACATAAATCAAAATTATTTGGCTTACCATCATTGGCCTCTTTCCCACTTATACAATACTCGCAGCAATCCTTGATAAAGACCTGTCCTTTAGGACAATTGGTCAATATGGGACAAGTTTTCTTGTACGAAGAAATAGACGCAGACTCTCCTTTTTGTATACATTCGGAAAACGTACATCCATCGCTGCTCTTCCACATTTCACCAATTTCATAAATAAGTCCTTCATCTCGGCATTTTGTCTGTACACACTCGCCGCAACATTGTCCATCTTTAACCACCAATTCAAACTCCTAAATCTTACGATGTTATATTCAACTCTTGCAAAGTTAATTTACGTCGGAATTGTACTTACGTTGTTACAGTTTAAGAAACAATATTCGCGGATTAATCGCTGCTGAACTGTCTTGTTTGAACCGGTTTCACACACATATTTCACACAAGGATCAACTCCATTCCAGGTGTCACCAACATTTTTCTCCGTTGCAACGCCGTCTATTGTTGTTCGACACTTAGCTTTACCAATCGCAGAATCTAGCAAGAAATCAAAGGTATAAATCAACAAAGATTACAATTCTTGATTGTGTTGCTGAGTTGCTGGAGAAACGAGAGCATTCGTTCACGTATTTCCCAAGAGCGTGTTTGCCTTGCAAGTCATGTATGAGAGTGTATAAGATTAGATTTATAGATTATGTATTTGTGGGAAGTTTTGGGCGAATTGTCGAAACAGGGACACAAATCCTCTGTTCTTCTTTGTTCAACACGAGTTCTATGAAAATGTTCCAGTTGACACCAAGAAGCAGCTCTGGTGTTTTCCATCAAGTGATGGTAAATCCTCCTCATGAAGTGCATTAGCTTGAGTACACTCAAATGTAAATCATCAAATCTGTAGAATTTCATTTTCCGGTTTTCATTAGTTGGGTGCATGGAAAAAGAAGTCAGTAGCCAGCTTTTTACACCCGTATACGAAGAACGAAGTCTTATGCGTTTACCACGACATTTGTAGCCAGTCGAATTTCAACCCGGGAGTTGGTAACTTTGTCGTTTCGGGGTCTAAATAAGAGAAAATTAAAAAAAAAATTGTCCGTCCGTCACCGCGATAACTCGAGATTAAAAATTTTTTTTCCTCTGAAAGGTAATCGAAAAACCTTTTTTGGGATTAAATTTGAGCACTGTCGGGCCGCTGACCGCTGAGCTAGGGCCGTTTAAGAAGGTTTTGGTCTTTCGTACATATCTCGAGTAAATCTTTTCGATTTCTATTTTCATAAATGTTTTCTTGTTTGAAATGTCTGGGCATGCCTGGCAATTTATAGATTTAATTTTGAGGTTTTGGACTCAGCCAGTACCCTAAAACCAAGTCTCTACTAGGGCCCAACGTGTTTTTTCTAAATAAATAAATCTTATCCGATTTTCAAGTCTTTTTTTTTTCCTGAGAGATTATCAAAACATATGCAAGGGTACGCAGAATAGATGTTACAAAAAGACACGAACGTATCTAAAAGTAAATATTGCCTTAACTCTTAAGTGGTGAAGTTACAAAAGTCACGTCATGAACTGGTAAAATGTTGAGGAGCTCAGTATCAAATGTCCTCATTATGTCCTTGGTGTCCGGCTTGCCAGAAAAATTTATCCTAGCTAGTCATCGACCATTTTTTTTCTTTGCATTTATTGATTATTAGAAAAGGACAAAATGAGGACATTTTTCTGTTGGGAATCAAAATTCCAGAGTAGTCCTGGAAGTTGTCCTACACTTCACTGCTAGAGAACGTCCAGAAAATTTATTCCCTGGAAAACAACTTCTAAATATACTTATTTCGTAATTTTTGGAACATATACTGAAAGGACAAATTCAGGACATATTTTTCGCATAATCAGTTCGTCGATATGTTTCTCTATTTTTTATTTTGGCGTTTGAGAGCTTTCGGTGGAGCTTTCATATTTTTTTTAGTACTGTACATTTTCTAGCTGCCTAGGACCTTACACATATTTCTGATTGCTCATATGGAAAGGACAAATTGAGGACATATTTATTATTTCAAAAGTGAAATGAAATGAACGTTGTCAAGTTCATATTAAAATCTAGTTTTTCGTACTGAAAATATTTTTGATTGAGAAAATTGTACTTTACAGTCCTGTCCTATGAAAATGTTAACTGAAAGGACAAATTGAGGACATATTTGCGTTTACCACGACGTTTGTAACCACCCCAATTTCGATCCGGGAGAGGGTTACTTTTTCTTTTTGGGGTCTAAATAAGAGAAAAATGCAATAAAAATCTTGTCCATCCGTCCGTCCGTCTGTCACCACTCTAACTTGAGTAAAACTTGACCGATCTTGAAAAACTTTTCCTTCTCTGAAAGGTAATCGTAAAAGCTTTTATGAAATTGAATCTGGGCACTGTCAGGCCAAGGACCGCTGAGCTAGGGCCGTTTAAGTGATTTTTGGTCTTTTGTACATAACTCGCGTAAACCTCATTCGATTTTCGAAAATTTTTTTTTGTTTGAAAGGCTGAGGCATGCCCGACATTTATGAAAGAACATTTTTCGATTTTGAGTCTGTGGACTCAGCCACGACCATAAAACTGAGTTTCTACTAGGGCCTAACGTGTTTTTCCTACATAAATCGGGTAAATCTTATCGAATTTTCAAAATCTATTTTTTTCCTGAAAGGCAATTGAAAAAATGATCACGGATTTGAATTTGGGAAAATCGGTTGAGAACTCTCGAAGTTATAGTCAAAGAAGTGGTCAAAATCGAGATTTTTTTAAGGTCGGTGAAACTTTTTGCCTTACATCTCTGCGAAATTAGGACGGAACTCGCTATTGAAGCTTTTAAATAAAAGATATGAACATCATAAAGCCACCAAAATTAAACTGGTGAAAATCTATTGAGAGGTTCGGGCTGTACAGCCTTTAGTGTGGGCCCTATTCACGCTACGTGTCCCTACAAGATATTTAGTGGTTTTTCGTGAATGTTTCTTTAATGTTGAGGTTTTTTTGTGCAGTGTTGCAGATAAAAAGATACGATTTTTTTTTTAAATTTTGAGATTTTTTCAGAGAATTTAATACCGTTTCCTCGGACGGGTTTTTCAATATTGCCATTTCGGCAATTTCCAATCCGATGTAGTGTCTATGTAATTTCAGGCACGTAAGAATTAAGGCAATATTTACTGTTCAAGTCTTTTTGCAATATCCATTCTGTTTGTCACATCTATTCTGATGCGTACGGGTCCCCTGCATATGTTTTTGGCATACTTTATATTTATTTCCACGACAATGAAAATAGTGGTATTAGAGTATTTGTACTACGGAAGTGCCACTACCAATATGTTACAGTGTGAATATAAAAGGACAAATTGAGGACATTTTTTTTGGCAGCATTAATTTTTCGTCTTGGCGGTTTTCGTCCTCGAGATCTTTTGCCGTTTTTAGTATACTGTTATATCTCGGCCGCCTAGCAAGGACAAATTTTTCTGACAAGCCGGACACCAAGGACATAATGATGACATTTGATTTTGAGCTCCTCAACATTTTGCCAGTCCATGATTTGAGTTTTGTAACTTCACCCTCTTAAGTGTATGAAATTACATCTACAAATTGGATTGGAAATTGACGAAAGGGCAATATGGAAAAACCCGTTCGAAGCAACGGCGAAAAACATCTCCAACTCCATATCTATAAAAAGCCCAAAGTTAGAAAAAAAAATATAAAAAAAATTTTTCACACAAGAAAATTGTGTTGTCTTCGAATCGACCTAGAGTTCTTAAAAGAGACATCTGACCCCTACTTCCGTGGACAAAAATGTTCACTCTTCAACAACTCTTCAACAATGAAAAAGAACCTCAACATTAAAGAAATATTCACGAAAGACCACCACATATCGTTTAGTGAGTTGGACCCACCATAAGATCTCTACAGCTCGAACCACTCTACAGATTTTCACTAATTTGATTTCCGTGATTTTCTGATCTCCATATCTTTTATTTCAAACCTTCAAGAGCGAATTCGGTTCTAATTTCGCGGCGATATAAGTATCACCAACCTTCAAAAAACCACGTTTTTGACCACTTTTTCGACCACAACTTCAAAAGGTTTTAATCGATTTTGCCTAAATTCACATTCGTTATCATTTATTCAGGAAATCGGATCAGATTATGTAGAAAAAACACGTTTGGCCCTAGAGAGACTCAGTTTTAGGGCCATGGCTGAGTTTAACGACTCAAAATCAAAATATGTTCTTCCATAAATTGTCGGGCATGGCCAGACCTTTCAAATCAAAAACATTTTTGAAAATCGGAAAATATTTACGCGAGTTATGTACGAAAGACTGGAAACCACTTACGTGGCCCTACCAAACCCACTTTTGGTACTATCTTTTAAGCGAAAAAAGATTTTGCAAATCGATTAAGTTTTACTCGAATTATCGTGTTTACGGCAGGACGAACAATTTTTTTTTTGCTGATTTGGCATCTAAGGACCATGATCGATTCCCCCCCCCCTACTCAGGCCCGTAGCCAGGGTCGACTGCCAGGGGGGGCCGAACCCCCCACCGAGTTGATAAAATTATATGAAATTTTGAGAAAATTCTCTTTATTTCGCGCATATCACATTAATGCAGTCGTATTTTTGGTATAGGGTTTTCGTTAAACAGGGTCGCCGACAGAATGTGTTTTGTCTCCCCTCCCCCCCCCTTCCCCCCCTCCATCCCCCCTACTATTCTTATGCGAGAAAAATAAAAAGTTTAGTTTGAGTGGGTGGTGAATGTTATATTTAAAAGTTGCGCCGCAGGCGACAATTTTTCAAAATTTAATTGCACATTTTGGTTTTCTATGAAAGTATACACTTCTGATTACCATTTTATAGCAATTCTAACAGCTCAGGATATGTGACCGATAACACGCCACTGTCGTTAAGAGTGTTAAAAGTTTTTTCTTGCAATCTTTTTCTTCTTCTTTTACAGCCATTTATATCCACTGTCGCATGTAGGCCTCCCCTCGCTTCTTCCACTTCTCTCGATTCATTGCCACTTGTTGCCATGTTATACCTTTTCTTGTAATGTAGAACCGAAAATCTATTTCAATAACGAAAAGGAAACATTCAAATGAGATTGGAAAAGAAAACTCTGAAGACCCCCCCCCCCCCTAGATACGGGCCTGCCCCTACTTCCCCCTCGAATCGACTGGTTACAAACGTAGCGGTAAATGGGAGGGACTTGTACTTCTTACAGGTCCAAAAATTGATTACGGGATTGAATTTGGGCAAAATCGGTCGAAAACTTTCGAAAAAGTGGTCAAAAACGTGGCTTTCTGAAGGTTGATGAAACTTTTTGTTTCATATCTCGGCGAAATTTCAAGGTTTTGAATGAAAGATGTGGACATCAGAAATTCACGAAAATTAAATTAGTGAAAATATGTTGAGTGGTTCGGGCTGAAGTGTACTTAGTATGGGCCAAACTCACGATACGCGAGCCTACACGATAGTCCGAGGTTTTTCGTGAATATTCCTTTAATGATAAGGTTTTTGTGCGGCGTTGTAAAGAAAAAAAATTTTAGGCTATGCCTCTCTTAAGCAACAGCGCTTCGATTTTTTCAATATTTACTTAGATACGTTCGAGTCTTTTCATCTATTCTGATGCTTACGGGTCCCTTGCATATGTTTTACAATATATTACAAGCTTCAGATAGTTTGCAGTGAAGGCTTCCTTCGGTACTTTCACATTAACAATTAAGACTGTGTGAACATTATCAATTCAGGTTTTGGAAGTTTCTCACGAATAAAAAATGATCGGCGATATTTGAAAAAATTGTAGAAAATTTCCATTTAAAATTTAAAAATCAACAAATTTTGGAAGTATCTTTGAATTGAGTAGTCGTATTTTTTTCCAATCACAAATGTCGAATTGATCGCGAAGAAAGTATTTACTTTAGAAAATGGAAAATGATCTACCGAACCTTTTTCGTGGTCATTGCGAAATCAAATCAAATGAATTACCTTTGGAAACATGTCTGCAATCCGAGGGTATCAAATCATGGCAACTAATTGATGCGAATGATCTTGAAAAGTATTTGAATTCCAAGGACATTAAAGATCACGGCGTCAAATTAAATAAGTTTCCACTGGAATGGTTCGATAACAACGACTTTGAAATAATGTCTCCGGAACAATGGCTAAAAGTATATCGTATCGACAGCGGATGTAAATTACCAGCGAAAGCGTTCATTCCGGTCTTGTCCTATCGCAACGCTAAGACCTTAATCCTTTCCAGTAATTTCATAAAATGGGAAGATGTTAATGTTGAAGGATACAATTCAAAGAGTTCGCTTTGGACTGTGCGAGATTCAGCCAACAAAACACATTCCATTGCGCGGATTTACTTAAAATTCTGCGATGAACACACGCTAAATTTTGTCAAAAGAATTTCGCATGCTTTGAGGAGACGAGATGACGCTGAGAAATGGGTTAAGTTTGAATTGTTGGCGGATTGTTTAAATGTTGATAGCATTCCCGGGCCTAAAATGGAGTTACTAGATCGAGTAAAACGACTCGCAATGCCGAAAAAGTTGAGCGATCGAGATTGGTTCATTGATATCAAAGAAGAGATGATTTTGAATTTCAAACGCACTATTGGAGTTATAGAATTGCGAAATGCTATTATCGCGCATCCCTACAAGTTTCCCAACGTGGCTTTACCAGTTGATGAAGTTGAAACATTCGAGAAGCGCAAAATTGAGCTTTTGTCTCATTTGTACGAATTCCACCAGAGACAATGTAACTTAAAATTCAGAAATCTCTTCTGTGTAAATCATGTGTTGGGTGCAATGCAATATGTGATTGATGAATGTGAAAAAATCGGTCAGATGTCCTTATTCATAAAGATTTCACAAAAAACGGCATCATTGGCTAATTTCAAAACTATAGAAGAATCTCATTCTAAAACAACCATCGACCATCTACAAGGTACTTGGCCTATACAGTTGGCCAATCTTATAACAATGGTACTCCGACGTGCTGGCAAAGGATGGTACGATATTGAAATAATGAGTTGGGAGATCTACAATTTAGCAAAAATAAAACGGTTCCTTTTGTTGGTCAAATTTCATATGGAATCGGCACTGAGAAGATTGGTAGAGAACTCCGTTAAATTGTTCAGTGACATGCTCTATGAGCCGTGCAAAAGCTTCGTAGACCTTCCCGATGAGTACGTTTGGAATGATGATGATCTTATAACAAGTCCCTTCGATCCACGTGTCGCTCACGTGTTCTACATGAGCTTACAAATGAACGAAACAGGCGCGTTTTACTCCATTGAGCCCTCTGAATTCCTACCGGTTATCATGGAACTATATGACGTTTACCTCGAGGAGACACATTTCGTGCCACTTGTTGACCCGAAAATTATGAAAAACCTTATTTTCAATCCAGATTCGTATCTGTCTTCAGTGGGATTACTGGAATCGGTTGCTGTCGATACAAGACAGAATCTCATCAAAGCGTACGAAAAATGTTCAATTCCATTGGCCGCGTATGCCAAAAAATATGATCAACATATTTCATTGTTTATAATGAACGTGAGTCAGTATGTTGAAGAGTTTGAGAGCTTGGATAAAAGCGCCACAGAAATCCGAGACGAAATCATATTTCATCGAACAATGAAAAAGAATTTAGAACGCACTCTTCCACTAAGCATTCAAATCGGAACATTTTTGATAAACGTGAGTCCAATTAAGGTTAATTTGGTAACAAAGCGCCAGGAGTTGGCAGATTTAATGTTGGACTATTTGGTGCGAAAATTAAACAATGAGACGAATATCATATTGGGCGAATACAATGCAATAATCAAAAAACTAAGCGAAAAACCCCCGACGATTGAGAAATTGTACAAAACTGCTGAGTGGATGGAAACTATTCCTGAAAATGGTAAGTTGAAAAGAACGGTAAATTTGAGGAATTGGTTCACTTCCAGAGGTTTTTTAGGCGTTTCTCCAGTCGATCATGGGCGCGCGGTAGCAATACCCCCCAGACACAAGTCCCTATACGATCAAAAAATTAAGAAAAATTTTTTTCGTAGTCGACGGAACCATACAGCTAAGTTGTGACTTTTTTCCCCTGCGTCGCGTCGAGACCTAGTTTTTCGGATTTTACGTAAAATTTTGATTGAAATCGAGAATTTTACTCATTAAAATTGATCCAGTGGATCCGAAGATATGACCTTTAGAAAATCGTCATTTTGCATACAAAATGTGCTATATCATAGAAGCCAAAGTCAATGGAAGCATCCTACGTTAGTTAGTTAGTGGGTTAGTTAGTTAGTTCCAGAGCCATTCGTATAAAAACCGACTTTTTTGGCTCGTGCTCGAAAACGGCTCGATAACTTTTCTTGAAATTTTGCAGGGACCTTCGGATGGGCATTCGGATGGCCGGCGGTGGTATGGGACGGACTTAGGGGGAAAATTAAATATTTTTTTTGGAGATAGATGTTTCGTGTCAAAGGAAAATTTTTTCGACGAAAACTTTTTTCGCCGAAATTTTTTTTAGCGAAATTTTTTTTCGCCGAATTTTTTTTTACCGACATTTTTTTTTTCGCTAAAGGTTTTTTTCACCTGACAATTTTTTTTCGCTGAAAGTTTTTTTTGCTGAAAAACTTTTTTCGGTGAAAAATTTTTTTTTTTCGCCGAAATTTTTTTCCGCGGAATTTTTTTTGCCGAAATTTTTTTTCGCTGGAAGTTTTTGTTCGCTGAAATTTGTTTTTCGCCATAAAACCCATAAAGTCAAATTTTTGCGTTGTGAAAGCTGAAAGAACAGAGAAACTATAACACTGGGGGGTCCGGCATTTGTGACGCATTTTTTTAATCAAAAGTGAAAATATTCCAAAAAAATTTTTTGCGTTTCAAAGCTGCAAGCGTCACCCAAATTGATATCAGTTGTTTTGGAAGAAGGGACGAGGATTTGCGTCACGATTCCCTTTTAAAAAGGGTTTTTGTTGTGATAAGGTTTTCCTAAAAACCCATAAAAAAAGTTAGCAAGACCTGAACCGTAGACGGAGATGTGGGGTATGTCTCTGTTCATCCGCACCTTCATCGTAACCTACTTTGAAATGAAAAGTCTTCTGACCCTAAGAAAACAATTTAGTGAAAATCGGTTAAGTGCTTCGAGCTCGGGCTACTTACCTTGTTCGATGTTTAAGGAATTACACGAATAGGTTGAGGCTCTAGCTGTAGGGATGAGTGTTGTTAGCTGAAATTTACACATTATGTGCTGACGATGTCACCGGTCCAATAGTTTTGTGATGCGACCTGTGCTTAGCACAAAACTATTTTCTGTTCAAAACATGTCCATTTGTATAGGGGATTACATTAACTTTATCTTCATAGAACGCGACAAAAATGCCTGAATTTAACACAAAAATTAAAATGCTTGCCTTTTGTCTATAATTCAAAAAAAACAAAATCAGTTTCTATAAGTTTGGGGATGTTCATAAATTACGTAACGCAATAGAGGAGAGGGGGTGTATGAGAAAAACGTTACGTTTCTAACAAAATTGAGTCTGAAATGTCAATTTTAGCTTTAGGTGATTTATGAAGGGCCCCTTTCTAACAAATGAGCAATATCATTTTTGCAAGCATTGCGCACACATAGGAATGAATTGTGAATTAAATCCTACACTTGCACAACCGTCAGAATAGATTGTGAATTGAACCTAAGGCATACAGAATTATAAGAGTGAGTTATTCATTCAACCTAAGACGTGCACAATCATTAGAATAAATTGTGAATTTAACATAAGGCGTGCACAATCATCAGAATTGATTGTGCATTGAACCTGATTGTGCATGTCTAGGATTTTATTCACAATTCATTCTTATAACTGTACATGCCTTAGGTTCAATGCACAATCAATTCCGATGATTGTGCACGCCATAGGTTTAATGAATAATTTACTCTAATGATTGTGCACGCGTTAGGTTGAATGAATAATTCACTCTAATGATTGTGCACGCCTTGGGTTCAATTCACAATTTACTCTAACGATTGTGCATGCCTCAGGTTTAATGCACAATCAATTCTGACGATTGTGCATTTCTAGGATTAATTCACAATTCATTCCTATGACTGTACATGGAGTCGGATACCTATGTGAAAGTCTGCGCAATGCTAGCAAAATGATATTGCTCATTTGTTTACAGAAAGGGGCCGTTCATAAATCACCTAACGCTAAAATTTACATTTTTCAGACCCAATTTTGTTAGAACCGTAACGTTTGCCTCATACACCCCCCTCTCCTCTATTGCGTTACTTAATTTATGAACATCCTTAAACTTATGGAAACTGATTTAATTTTTTTGAATTATAGACAAAAGGCAAGCATATTAATTTTTGTGTTAAATTCAGGCACTTTCGTCGCGTTCTATGAAGATAAAGTTAATGTAATCCCCCATACAAACGGACGTGTTTTGAGCAGAAAATAGTTTTGTGCTAAATGCAGGTAGCAGCCCAAAACTTATGATAACCAGTTTTCGAAAGCTCATAACCTAGCGCACAAAATCAGCTATTTGAAAACCCAGCTCAAAATGGTGGGGGTGCTGAAGACATACACCTACCATTCCCACAACATTGTTTTTTGTTACAGTTGCGAAACTGGAAAATTCAATGAAAATTAAACTCTTCGATTTCGCTATTTTGGACGATTTCTACTTTGCTCTGCCGAATGCTAATTTTAATGCAAAAGTTCAAGCTTTGTACAGTCCGATAAAAATAGCAAATCAAATCAAGGCGACCAACGAAATGTTCGCAGAAGAAATTGAACGTTTTCGCAAGCAACAGATCGAAGATTTGGCTACGTACGACGAAAGATTCGAAGAACTCACTGTTGCTTTGGTGTATTACAACACGCAATTCGATGTTAGCAAACTAATGGAAAATTCTATCGAAATCAAAAAGCTCTGCAAAGCAATCAATGAGTTTGGCGATTTGGGTAAAGTGTTGAATAAAAGACAGACATTGTTCGAACTGCAGCCCATCGATTTGAATCCTATCAAACAATTAGTCAACAGTTCGAGTGCGTTCAAGGATCTTTGGTGTACATCTGCTGATTTCTACAAATTCAAAGAAATTCTGCTGGAAAATACGTTGACGAATGTTTCGGTGACAAATATTGGCAAAGAAATGGAGACTTTTAAAGGAACTCTGACGGATGCGGTCGAATCGTTTCGTGAACAAGAGAAAATCCAAGAAGTGGCTCAATATTTCTTGAACAGCGTGAATGATTTCGATACCACGGTGGAATGCTTGATTTTGGTCAGAAATCCGATGTGGACCATAAATCAATGGCAGGAGGTAAGTCAAAGTAATAAAAGGATGAAATTTCAATTTAAATTATCGGCCTGCATTTCTTCAGTTAAGTTCCAAAACTGAAATGGAAATTAAGCAGCCGTTGACCAGAAATTTTTGTTATTTTATTAATAAAGGAATTTTGAATTACATCGATGAAGTGAAGAAAATCTTGGAAGACGAAACTAAGGGAAACGCGAAAGAAGAAATCCTATGACGGTAAAATAAGACGGAGATGTCATGCAAATAAAATGAAAATAATTGATTTCTGAATTATTATTGAAAGCTATGTTTATGAATTAGTGTATGAAAAATAGACTAAAAACGAATTTGATCACACCCACTACCGTAGGGTTTTAGCTCGAAAAATTCGAAAAGAGGACATTTAGATATTTATTAAAAGAGAGAACTAAATAGAACTTGAAACCTTACTACATGGAGTGAAAAGTCCGCGGCCTTGCAATGAAAGAACTAACTTTTACATATGAAATTAATTTTATTCTTCAACGTAGTCTCCCTGAAGGGAAATGCACTTAGTCCAACGGTCCTGCAACATTTGAATACCTTTGGTATAATAGGATTTCTCCAACCCTGCAAAATAGGCCTCTGTTTCGGATATCACCTCATCATTAGAGTAAAATCTTTTTCCCTGTAGCCATCTTTTTAAGTTTGGGAACAAATAGTAGTCGCTGGGGGCCAGATCTGGAGAGTAAGGTGGGTGGTGGAGTAATTCATAGCCCAAAGAGTCCAGTTTCACAGTTGCTTTTATGGATGAATGCGCTAGTGCATTGTCATGATGAAACAGGACCTTTTTCTTCTGCATATGCGGTCGTTTTCTCTTGATCTCGTTGTCGAGCTGTTCCAATAATGTGACATAGTACTCGCCAGTTATTGTTTTTCCTTTCTCCAAATAGTCGATAAATATTATGCCATGCGCATCCCAAAATATCGTGGCCATAACCTTGCCTGCAGAACGCTGTGCCTTTGGGCGCTTCGGTCGGCTTTGACCAAATTCTAACCACTCTGCAGACTGTCTATTGGACTCTGGTGTATAGTAATGAATCCACGTTTCATCAATCGTGACAAATCTCCGCAAAAACTCCGTTGGATTACGCTCGAACAAAGCTAAATTACGCTCTGAATCGTCAAGACGGTGCTGCTTTTGATCAATTGTTAGAAAACGCGGCACCCATCGCGCAGAAAGCTTTTTCATGTCAAAATACTCATGTAAAATGTGTCGCACCCGTTCTGTTGATATTTTGAGGATGTCAGCTATTTCACTAACTTTAACTTTCCGATCAGCCAAAACAATACGATGGATTCTTTTGATGTTTTCTTCAGTAACTGCTTCACTTGGACGTCCTGAACGTGGGGCATCATCGGTGCTTGTATTACCTCGTTTAAATTCAGCATGCCACTTCTTGACCGTTGTATACGACGGAGAAGATGTGCCATAACACTTATCCAGCCATTCTTTGCTTTGCACCGTATTTTTTCCCATTAAGAAACAATGTTTAATCAACACACGGAATTCATTATTTTCCATTTTTTACGAACAACAAAAACCTGCGTCACTCTATTGACAGTAATTCGAAAACTATGACACCAAATGTCAGGAAATTTTGGCTGTAGACAAGTAAAGGGTGGTACTACTGAATGTTAACAAAAATTCTGAAGTAATGACGCCATCTCTATGTGAGGCCGCGGACTTTTCACCCCATGTAGTACAGCTAAGTATTTATAACTTTCGGCTTTTTGTGAGATACCAATCCAATTTATCTCACAACACGTAAATACCATACATATCCATTTGTAAATGATAGTGAAGTCGGTTTCAAGATAAATGAAAATTGTTTCAAAATGACGTTTAGGTTAGCACAAAAGTTTTCACAAAATGTGAAACTAACTGACTGTAGCGTCACCCTAACATGACGCACTAAAATGTAGATGAAATTTTTGTTCCTCTCATTATTCTCACTATTTTTCCCTTTTTTCTTCACTGTTTTTTTTTTTGTGTTTATTTCCTCGAACGTAGTTTCTGTGTTTTGTTTTCTAGCCGGTTTTTGCCTCAAAGATATGTTCATCATCGTCATCATCAAACGTCTATACCATTACATACCTTTCAGTGTGAGGTCTTTATGACCCTAAGAAGGTGTACAACCCCCTTCCATGCCGTCCTATTGCCCGCCAAGAAGATGGTTTGTTCGCCCAGAGAAAGCCCCTAAATCTTCTTAAATCTTCTAAATCTTATTTAATTGTATCTGAATCTATAAACCTTCTCCTTGGTTTACCCCTTAGCCTGTCCATCTAGTATCCTTTTTTGTAGCCTGTTATTACCCTTTGAACGTACCCGAACCAGCGTAGACTACTAACCCTTGCCTCCCCTTCCACCGACGAAACTCTTAAATTTTCCTAATGTCGCCGTTCCTAATATGATATCCCTCTGCTACCTCCGATTAACGTGCGACTCTGATTGATAGTTCAGATAAAAATAGTCCGACAAGACCTAGATAGCTGACGGACTTGTCGATTTCCAGCGTTATTTATGGTACTTCTAGTGAAAAGATGCCAATTTTCTCACTTTTTCTTCGATAATCAGCGGTTGCGCAATCTAAAAAATAGAACAAGTAAAGCTCACAAGCGAATTAGAAATGAAACAAACCCAGACGAAAAACTGAAACTAAAAATGAAGTTTTTGTCCATAAGTAAAGAATTTCACTCCCTGCGTGACCAAGCCTTCAACAAATATTTGGCTAACACCGAAGAAATGTTAACTTCTGATCCGTCATTTTGGTATTACGTTAAATCGCGAAAAAAACTACAGGCTACCCTTCAATTATGACTAGAGGTAATAAGAAGACTTGTGATCCAAACAAAACGTGTGATCTTTTCGCTGAATTCTTTGAAAGCGTTTATGTAGCTGACAATGATACTAATTCTGACTTATCGGCAAAAATGAACCCCATAGAAAAGCGCATTGACATTGGATCAATTTCTTTTGAGATCCAAGTCGTTTTGAACCATCTGAGAAGTATTGACACTACTAAGGGTGAAGGTCCAGATAAAATCTCTCCAATTTTGTTAAAAGCCTGTGCTGAGAGTCTGTCATCTCCGCTACTTCGCATTTTCAACTTATCCCTCTCAACTGGAAAATTTCCGACTAAAAACATCTTATATTACTCCAATTTTTAAAAATGATTCTAGAAGTAATGTCGAAAATTACAGAGGTGTAGCTATTCTACCAACAATAGGAAAACTATTTGAAGTCATCGTCACCTGTATCTTATCCACGAAGTTCAATCGAATAATTTCAAAGTCGCAACATGGCTTTATGAAGCGCAGATCTACAGCGACAAATTTAGCTGAATTTGTTAGCTACGCTACTAAAGTTATGGAATCTAGGTATCAGTTAGATGTTATATACACAGATTTCCGGAAAGCATTCGATGGAGTCAAACATTCGATTCTTTTGCACAAGTTGAACAAAATGTTTGTGCATTCGACCTTGCTAGCATGGATTGCATCTTATCTGAATGGACGTTCACAATTCGTCAAATCAGGGAATTGCTCTTCTCGAACGTTTAACGTGACCTCTGGTGTTCCTCAGGGTAGCCATCTCGGCTCTCTCTTGTTCATATTATTCATGGACGATGCTACTAAAGTCTTCTCAACTTCAGTTTATTTAATGTATGCTAACGACTTGAAAATTTTCGTGAGAGTTAGAAATGTTCTTGACGCAAGTGCTCTCCAACGTGACTTGAACAGGTTTCTGCAATGGTGCAAAGTCAATCAACTTTATTTGAACGTCGATAAGTGCAAGGTAATCTCCTTCACTCGAAAAAGATCCAAAATTGAGTTCGATTACAATATCGATGATGTTGCGTTGACTCGTAATAAAAGATTTACATGTCGATAAACGACATTCAGTAAACACATCGAGTATATAATTGCAAAATCTTACTCAATGCTTGGCTTCGTTATGAGAACTTGTAAGCAGTTTAAGAATATCAAAACTTTAAAAAGTATATACTTTGTGTATGTCCGTTCTTACTTAGAATATGTTTCAGTTGTTTGGCACCCTTATCAAGACACATTTGTTGATAGAATTGAATCAATTCAAAAAAATTTTTTGATTTACGCACTGAGACGGTCCGTGAAACGGGACAAAAACCACAAGCTTCCGCCATTCATTGAGAGATGCGAATCGATTAACATCGAAACACTCGCCCGACGCAGAATCAATGCCTGTGCACTTTTTGCATCCGATTTCATGAATGGCAATATCGACGCACCTAAAATTAAAAGCAAGATCATTCAAAATTCTATATCCGCTCGTGCTGATGACTTTCTCGTTGTCGACGAGCACAGGACGAAATATGGTCTTTATGAGCCAATCAATAACATGTGCATGGCATTCAACCGTTTTTCACTATTTTGGTTTCAAAACATACCACGTGAATCAATCAAGTTGACCATCAGGAAATTGAAAATTGCGTATAAACTGAATGGTAAGACTAGAATTTCATAATCAATACCAATATGATTCTATCTTTATTTAAACTGAACTTTTAGTTCTCACTCTAATCAGAATCTGATTAGTCAACTCAATTTTCAATTTTCAATTTTCAATTTATTTACAAAAATATTCTTTATACAAAGTTGAGCCTCATTGTGCATAGCACTTTAAAGAGGCAAAAAAAAAACAATAATTGACTAAATAATAAGAAAAAAAATAAGGTAGATGCAAGAAAATAAGTCAAGAAATATATATGCTTGAAATAAGAGAACTAGAGATTTCAATTTGACTACACAGTAGCACGTCAGTATAGGTAATGAACATATCAGGAAGAAAAAAGAAAAAACATAGATTTGAGATCTTTTAAAATCAAATGTTTAGGTAAATTAGTAGGTTGGATCTCAAGAGTTACGAACTTAGGCAGTTGGGAAAGAAACAGCGGCAATGAGCGGCGCCTCCGAGTGAGCGCCAGATCTCCACCTCCACCCCAAACATCCCTATAACCCTCTCATAGCACTTTACATAGAAAAAAAAATAGAGAATAATTAATTATACAGGGAAATTTCCATCAGTTAAATTTTCGACAATTAGTTCTCAATAGCCATTCCTTGAGACGATCCACGAATCTAAGCGGTTTATCTGTCACTACTAGTTCAGGCAGAGCGTTATACAAAGAGCTCCCAATAGCCGTGATGGCTTTTCCAGTTCTGCATGTTCTCGCCCTAGCCGACCGGACCCTTCTCTCCTTTCACGACTCCCAAATGAAACTCTAAGTCACGTCGACTTGTGCAAAAACAGCTAGTCTAGACGACTAGTTTCCGCTAATCTTTTCTGTTTCAGGTGGACCATCGGCTTTACGCGAATTGCTTTTTTCATCCTCATTTTCATAAATAAATAAATAAAGAATGAAGGAGCAGGGATGACTATTGACTCCGACGGGTCGACTGGGTCGGCAGCTCACTTCCGGATCTGCTCATGATTTACGTTTTTGTTTTTGAGAGTGTTCATTCAGATTTTATCAATGTATGTAGTCAGGGGGCTTCGGCCATTGATGATGAAAATAAATAAATAAACATTTACAAATGCCTCTAAATACATGACCTAGCTTACATTCAATACCTATACCTATGGACACCAACCTTCCCAATTTGGGTTGAATTTCCTATGTAAAATTACAAAAATGTCCATTTTTCTTCCATTTTTGGTATTGTGATCCCTCAAGTACCCTTTTACAATCATTTTTTTGCGTGAAATCGACCCTCCGGGCGAAATTACGTGAAATGAAGTGTTTTTTATTTAAGTTATTATCTTGATCTTTGTCTAAAAAAAGGACCTCGACGTAGAATTAACTTAATTAAAAAACATAACCAAAGACCCGTACGTATCAGAATAGATGTGGCAAACAGAGCAGATGTTGCAAAAAGACTCGAACACATCTAAATATAGAAATGAGCAAACAATCCAATGTATTATATTTTTTCATAACTATCAGAATTTCAAAGATCCACAGAAATTACCCAAGGTAATGTCAAAGGCCCTACCGAAGTACTTCTGAGACCATTGATTTTGACGGCCGTAGTAGTTTATCCAAAAAATCCTGAAACTGCTTCCCCTAAAATGTAATTCCATACAATTTCGCCTTTGGAAGCAATGTTCTAACTGTCATAGTATGAGTCATCCCTTCCAATTCTAGAAGCGGTCATGTCCCAGGATTTGGCCATTTTTATCCAAAACTCTGAGAACTTGTTCTCTAAAATTTTATTTTCTACAACTTTGCCTTTGGAAGCAACTTTCTACCTCTCATAGTTCTAGAGATATGGGTCATCCCTCCCAATTCTAGAAGTGATCATATACGAGGATTTAGCCATATTTCCCCAAAGCACTGAAACACGTGTTCGCTTAAATTTAATCCCCTACAACTTCGCATTTGGAACTAACTTTCTAACTCTCACAGTTCTGGAGATCCAGGTCATCCTGCCCAATTATGGAAGTGGCCATATACCAGGATTGGGCCATATTTCACCAAAACCCTGAAACACGTGTTCGCTTATTTTTAATTCTCTACAACTTCACCTTTGGAACCAACTTTCTAACTCTCATTGTTCTGGATATCCGGGTCATCCTGCCCAATTATGGAAGTGGCCATATACCAGGATTGGGCCATATTTCCCCAAAACCCTGAAACACGTGTTCGCTTATATGTTATTCTCTACAACTTCGCCTTTGGAACTAACTTTCTAACTCTCACAGTTCTTGAGATCCAGGTCATCCTGCCTAATTATGGAAGTGGCCATATACCAGGATTGGGCCATATTTCACCAAAACTCTGAAACACGTGTTCGCTTATATTTAATTCTGTACAACTTCGCCTTTGGAACCAACTTTCTAACTCTCATAGTTCTGGATATCTGGGTTATCCTGCCCAATTATGGAAGTGGCCATATACCAGGATTGGGCCATATTTCCCCAAAACCCTGAAACATTTGTTCGCTTAAATTTAATTCTCTACAACTTTGCCTTTCACAGTAAATCTTCATATTGCATAGTTAAGGAAATATAGACGAAAAACTGTTTTCGTATATGGCCGAGAATCTCAATTTCGTCCATTCCATTGGTCCCAGTGCCCAGACTCCTGTACCGATTCCCACAAAAACTTTTCCCCAGTTTTGTGACATCAAATGCTTTCATTTGACACCAAAATGAGGAATTTCCGTGCTATACTAGCTGAGATATTTGCGAAAAAGCTTCACCGACCTTCGAAAAACCATGTTTTTGGTCACTTCCTCGACCATATCCCCGGAACCACTTGATCGATTTTGCTCATCTTCGCACTTGAATCATGGGAGACATGTACCTTTCAGGGGAAAAAAGTTTAGGCTGATCGGTTCAGCCGTTTGGAAAAAAAAGTGGAGACGGACAGACGGACATTTTTTTTATTGCTGATTCGTCATATTTAGACGATAATAGATGCATCCCCCAACTCCCACCTCGACCTACCCCATGTTACAATAAAATTGTTTGTAGTAAACGTAGTGGACCTCTTGTACTTCGTACGGGTCCAAACACTCCATTTCTCGTAATTTCGTTGTTAAATCTACACTTTCGTGCATAATTGGCCACCAGCAATGAACTATCGTATAACACAAGTACTAAATTGCTTGATCATAGTCTCGACACGTGAAGTGACCTCGGTGTGCAAGGTCTATTCACGCACCTGGATACGTTTAGATCTCGAACTAACGCCCTCGGTCGTTAGCTTCATCTCAGTGCATAAATAGACCTTGCAACCCTCGGATCATTCACTAAAACTCGACTATAATCACGCGATTATAGTCCTTGTGTTATAATATAACATGATACACAGCCTCCGTCACCGAATTTCGGATAAAGACTGTATGGGAAAGTAAGTTAACATAGCGGTTTTCTGTTGTAGTAATGGTTTATCGAAGTGTCTGGACGGATAAGCTCAGTGGTTACGTATTGGCTTTCCACTAAGAATACTCGGATTCAAGCCCCGGTGTGGACAAATTCTGTATAGGATTTTTCTTCGACGCTTATCATGAAAGTAACGTTGCTACGCTCACCCAAGCTTCATAAATGGGTAGTTGGGGTAGCAATATCGTAACGATTTGTACACAACGAAGTTAGACGTCACCCATATTCGAAACAAGCAGGCACTTATTCAGCTGCTACGTTAAAGTGTGTGTAAAAGTAAAAGAAAAATAGTGTCCGAAAATTCCAATGCGCGCTTAGGTGTTGCCAGATGTACTAGCGCGCGACAAAATCGGAAAAGAAATAATCCTTCAATCGAAGGCGTGGTTCGGAATACACGTTAAGCATGGTTAATCCACACTAGCTGGCAGTGACTCAATGTAACACCACGGCAGTCGAACCAAAGACTTTACAGTGCTGCTCCCGACTAATCAGTGCTATTATTATCGAAGTGTCAATCTGATGTCTGAACTAAAAATAGTTTGATCGCATTCCTTCAGATAATATTACCATTCAGAATTTAATTCATTTACCTTAACTGGAGTTATGAGCGATTGAGCTGAGTCTCTGAGTCCTATCGGCTGCGTCATGATGTATGGGCCCGTTTATAAATTACGTAACGCAAGAGGGGGGAGGCGAGGGTAAGTTGAAATCTACAAAACATCTTGTTTCATAAAAATCAATTCAAGTTGCAAATGTTGTTATGTTCACTCTACGACCGAATCAATATTGCCGCGTGCCAATTCATTCATGTTTCTATAACATGACTTTAGATGTCGGTTAAATTTTTATTTAGTATCGAGATTTAAGAGCGAGTTATTTAAAAGCTCGGACACCATACCATTTAGTTTAGACATGACTGTTGTCATCTATACTGTTTAGCGAAGTTTCGATATCAAGATATCTGAGACACCAACCGTCGAAACTTCGCGAAACAGTACAGATGGCAACAGTCATGGGGTTCTGCCTAAACTAAATGGTATGGTGTCCGAGCTTTTAAATAATTCGCTCTTAATTCGAGTTTTTCATCTTTATTGAGATTTTATAGGCGGCTTTAGGGAACAAATGTTTTGCCGAGAATTGAGTAATGTCATATGAAGGACATTCGTTTAAAATCCCACAAATTTAAGAAATTTGAGAATCACAAACTTTTACTATATCAAACAAACACACCGCATCAGATTACCGACATATCTGACTACACGTACGTTATGAGCCATTTACCTATCGCATCCAACACCGGTTATATCAACTTACCGAGTGGGTACACATTAAAAATTTTAAAAACAAAAGAAAATAACTCCTCAAATACAGTGTATTGTATTGAGTTCGTAGAGTAGTGAGGAATCACCGCACCAATTTTTTCTAATTTTGGGTTCAAATCCTTGTAGCCGCAAGTTTTGTTTACATTTTTTTTGGTGTTGCGTGCATTCCATCGAATACGTCTATTAATTTTTCATACAAAATCTTTTATAAAAATGTAGCAAATAGACTTTCAATCGGTATTGACCCATATCTTGCGGTTAGACTACAAACGTTTTTTATAAATTGATCACATCATGACTTTGAAGCCTTATCACTCCGGAGATATTAGTCCGATTGAGAAACTAAGTACTTTACAGGAATCCTGTAATCACGCACGACACACTGGCATTACGTTTGACAAAAATCCGTTTGGGAAAAATTAAATTATTTTGTTTATGTTCTAAACAAAACGACACATATCTCACATATACACATACATTATGAACTTTTTAAATCGAGTAACCTTACAACTAAGTCTTCAATTTCTAATCGTCGTTCGTTACATGAATCTGTGGGTTAATGGTTAGCATATATGACGCTGATGCGGATGTGCCGAGTTCAAATTGCGGTGTGGACACGGTTTTTTTTCTTTATAAAAATAGGGCCTATACCCAAGAAGAGCTCATTCTGGATAAACTGGACCATAATGGCTCATTACGTAGACCACATCATTACTGCCGAGCATGTCAAATTTCATCTAAATATCAATGAACCTGCAACGTACACTCAACGTACCGAGTGCGTACACGTTAAAATAACTTTCCGCATACAATTTATCTTTTACTTAAATGCTCACAGCACTCTAAACTTGTTACACTATTATGTTGCGTAATATATGCCAAACTTAGGTAACCATTCAAATAGGACAAAAGAAAGCTTCCTTCGAAGAACACAAACTAAAAAGTTCGGACGAAATATAATTTCCCTATCGGTACTTCATTATTTTTTATCGATTATATCGATTATTCGAGAGAAGAAAAGTCAAAGAATTCTGAAGTGAATGAATCAGATTTCGTTTTGGAACAACCGCCCGTAATTTATGGAGTTTTGTCATGCTCTATTACTTTTCATTCACACATCCACACACTTTATTGAGAAAAGATTTTTATCTGACCAGTCACTGCATAATCTCTAATGATGCTCATTCGTTACTCATGATGCTGACTGGTAACCCGTTCGATTTATTGCATTCACAACAATTTCATTTACTTATAGTAGAGGTCCTTAATGCAGATTAGCTTCATACTTAGCGAGAGAACCATCTGAGATTTTGTTTTAACACAAAAATTAGTGATGACGACCTCTATCCAACAGACATCCCCAACTATCATCAATCCACAGTTAAAGATAAACTAAATTGGCCGATATTCATTTTCAAATCAGTATGTTAAGTGTGTAATGCAATTTGTTATATGAATGGCCTTCATGAAAACAGATTTCGATGTTCAACTACTCAAGACAGTTTAGTTACCATGAGAAGTGTAATTCATTTGACTTCTGTGTATTGACGTCACTAACCAACGTATCGATGACCGGTTTAATAAAAACGAAATGTAAAATATTTGATTAACGATAATAATCTCAGTTGACAAGGAAAATGAATACGTAACAAGTTCAGTTGTGACGAAGCTATTTTGCTAGAATGCATAAAATATTATTTATGCAAAAAAATGGAATTCATCGAAGTGTAAATCATCGCCAATGTGCAAAGCTGCAAGTGCAAACATTTAGCAATAGGAAATCTTTCTTCAACTTGAAACTTTAGAACGAACGTAATGTAACGCATTCAGTGACGTCACTAACACTAGCAATGCACAATGAACAGTCATCAAGAATGGCTCCGATAGATGGCGATGACACCACATTCATCAAAAATAGACGCGAAAGATGACGCCCAGATCACACAATGAGTTCGTGAGGTCCCCAGCACACAAAAATATCATCACCCGGTCGCCGGAACTGTTGGCTAGCCCGGCAATAACATCATAAAAACAAATCGACTGTGAATGAGAAGTGTGACAAATGTGTGTATCGCAAATGAGTCACGAATATTCTATAAACGTATAAACAATCAAAGGAAAGGATTCAACCCTCGAATCATATGCAAAACAGTAAACGGAACGATGCTACTAAAACATGATGTATTGGAGAGATTTTGATGAATTGTACATCGGGGATGATGATGTGACTGATGATAGCGATGTTTCTTTTTTTGACGACGGCGATCGAACAATGGAGGAAGTCTCAGCAGAAATTACTTCACTCAAGAACAACAAAGCTTCCGGTCCGGATAATATACCACCAGAACAAATATGGAACACGGAAGAGTTGCCTGACGAATGGCTAGAGGGTGCCATTTTACCTCTACACAAGAAAGGTGATAAAACTGAATGCTACCGTGGAATTGCCTTGCTGAACACGGCATACAATGTTTTTGCTCGAGTACTATTCGAAAGACTATATCCGCTGGCTGAGAATGTCATTGTGGATTATCTAGGCGGATACAGACGAGATCGCTCAGCAACTGACCAAATATTCACACTTCGTATGATTCTGCAAAAGGGCAGAGAGTTTCAAGTCCGGACGTACCATCTTTTCATCGACAGGACCAAGCGTATGGAATTGTATGCGGCGATGAAGGAGCTGGGCTTTGAAACAAAGCATATTCGTCTTGTGAAAGCGACATTGGATGGCACCAGATGTCGTGTCAAGGTGCAAAACAACATGTGAGATGTGTTTGCTGTAAGAGAAGGACTGAAGCAGCTTACTCTTGCTTACTCTTTAACTTGGCTTTGGAAATCGCAAGAACAGTTCAAGTTCTGGGCTTTGCAGACGACTTGGATCTCGTCAGTCGTGCACATGCAGCAGCAGTTGACACTTTCATAAATCTGAAAATCCAAGCTGAGAGGATGGGTTTGACGTTGAACGAATCTAAAACCAAGTAGACCGAACCGAATCCGGTATGCAATCAACAAGGAGACACAATACATATTGGAGAGCTCAACCTCTAGCTAGTGTATGAGTTCATTTATTTTGGAGCGCTGTTACGGTCAGATGGTGACAACGCACCTGAAATTCATCTATAGACGTATCATGGCGGCAAGCAGATGCTATCAAACAATTACGCTCAATGTTAATATCAAAGAAAACGAAGTGCCACATTTACAAAACACTTATCCGTCCAGCATTGATCTACGGATGCGAATCTTGGACGATGAAGAAAAGAGATGAACTGTTGCTCCTAACGTTTGAGCGCAAGGTATTCCGCACCACATTTGGAGCGATGCGCGAGGGCGAAAGGTGGCGACGGCGATATAACTTTGAATTAGAACGTGATTTTGGCGAGCCGGATATAGTGGCGAAGGTGAGAGTCGAAATCTTAAGGTGGGCGGGGCATTTAGAAGAGCAAAGAGGAGTTGGTCGCCCGAAAATTAGATGGATCGATAGTGTCGAACAAGATCTTCGGACGCTCGGAGTAGGGAATTGGCAAAACACGGCAAGGAACAGACGCAATTGGATCAGAATCCTCGAGCAGGCCAAGGCTTACAAGTGGCTGTAGCGCCGAAAAAGTAAAGTAATGTGGCCCCAAAAATGCCTCCCGACAATGGGGCAAGTCGGTATTCTAAGCCCGCACATAGTACATCATAGATAATAGCACAAGTCTGTGTACAATTTACCACTGACACAGTAAAAACTTCGGTAACGAAAGGATCTCTAAGAAGGATCCATGTGAGCAAAAACGCTCACAAAAACTTGCGGAACTAGTAAATAAAATGATTTAGCCTCTGAACCGGACGGGTTGTATCGGAGGGTTATTATTATATTAATGAGATAATATTGTTTAGGAATACTTAGAAGGTCTTGGCGGTGGAAGAGGTAGAACCCGGGACAAGGATGAAATCAGATTGATGAATAGGTTTCATCTGCAAAGATTCACTGGGACCAGGGGGAGACCAAGTAAGAGATTTATTTGAATCAAATCTAGAAGTTAGGGAGCTTTTATCAAACGATCAGACCATCAATTTAGCAGGCGGCGCGGAGTTGGGGAAGGGAATGATAATAACATAATATTGCATTGGTGTCTATATATTCTGATGATGATGAACTTCGTATTGCTCCTCATGAACTTCTGCTTATCGGATTACTTAACAAGCGAGACGGTTGTGAAGTTTGGGGTTCAATAATTCTGTTTGGTGTTTGTATAAATCAGCAAGTAGCATAGAGTCTTTAGACTAACACCTTGCCGAAAAAAGGTTATGAAAATCGTTAGTATCGTAACTGAGGTCGGCAGTGTAGATCCAACTCTTGCGCTATTTCTATTGCCATTTTCCGTTGAAAAAATGTAGCCTCCTTATCTACTCAACAAAAAAGTTTTCTGTTAATGACAAGCTTGCGATATCATGATCACCGTTTAATAATTGGCTCCGGCGTAATTAAGTATTAACTGAATGACATGTATTAGCGTTTTTTCCAGTTTTTATGCGACTCATAGTCACCATATACGATAAGCTATGGTGTAACACAAGAGGTGCATGGCTTGTTACACAGAGACAGTCTCAATACATTATTCAAATCTGGGTCGAAGCCCTTCGGACTACTCAATATACCTGTGGAACGATACATGTGATCAATATAATATTCATTCGAACTCTACGAATTGCATCCAATTAATAAATTTGTTTATTTCGGTAGGCAATATTCAAATTTGTAATCGTGCAACCTTACAAAATTCACTGATTTTAATCGGATTACCTCAATTACAACTTTGTTTCGATTGTTGTTACTGATACCTTTTTTTGATGTATAATTTTCAAAACATTTGATTGAACAGGTAAATCAGCCGACATCGGCATGCAAAACATGTTGATTCTATTTGTTTATCATATGCATAAGTTGAATCATTGTTTGTTTGTTTTAACGTTGAGTGTAGCAGCTAAAGAAATATTCAAAGAATGGAATGATTTGAATCAAAATGAAGCTAACTATCACAAGGATAGTTTGCACGCTTCTATTTCTTCAGTCAGTGACTACAAATCACTACAATAAACGTTAAATAAAATCCAATGTTTTATGTTTAGTGAAGTTGAAAGTTGTACTGAACATTGCCGAGCTTAAATGAACGTTTAAACTGTTTTATTCCTCACAATATGTACGAAACCTCAGATTGGGGACTAGGGACTATTTTCGCGAATTTCGGTAGAACAATTTTAATTTTGAGAAAAATTCGATAATTCCTACAAATTTTCAAAAAATGTGCGAAAATTTAGCGAATTTCGCGAAAATTTCTCGAATTTCGCGAAAATTGTCGCGAAAATAGTCCCTGTAGGGGACTAGGTCTTTCGAAAATCTCAGAGTTCAAGGCAGAGACATATGTAAGATTTTTTAAATCGGCATTTAGGGAGGGTTTTCCATATTACTTTAGGTGATTTACGTGGGTCTCAAAGGAAACAAATGTAGAATTGATGTGATACGGAAACATATCAGCAAACGTACGAGTCTCAGCTTACGTTTTCACACTCTCTTCAGTATATACCAGGTAACTTGCTATAACTATACCATCAGAGCTTAATTTAAAGAGATTCAAAGACACAGTCCATTGTAATGTAATTTTTTTTATTAAAAAAAGTTGTTCGGTGTGGAACGCGCACGGAGGTCACCGTTTGGGCCTATTGTGCTTACTATTATTTGTTTTGTAGATTGGCTGAACCTTTCCGTACTAACGATGTAGCAGAATCTTATAGACCCATCAGTCTTACGTCCAGTCTTCTCAAAATTATGGAGAGAATTCTAGACAGATGCATAAATCGGTGGACTCAGTAATCCACAATTTGACAAGCAAGATTGAGGTAGCAATCACGAGAAATCACATTGTGGGTGCTTTCAATCTTATTGGCTACAACTCAATTAAAAAGGCTGCAAAACATTTTAACGTCGATGACGCTGTAACTGCTTGGATAGATTGTGCATTAAAGAGCAGAATAGTGAAAGCTAACTTCTAAGTAAGAACGGGATTGTTGACAAAGGCTGCCCTCAGGGGGTGTCCTTTCGCCAATCCTGTGGAATATGGTAGTCGATAGTCTCCTAAGGAGACTCAATCAGGCAGGCTTCAACATTGAAGGTTACGTAGATGATATCGCGATCCTCTTAATAGGTAAATTTGAAAGTGCTCACTGATGGATTCAGCGCTAGCGATAGTTGGAAAGTGGTGCACTGAAAATGGTCTTTCAGTTAACAGAAATCAAAACTAGTGTTTTCACTAGCAAAAGGTCGAGCTGCCTAAATTAAATGAAACCAAACTAGTCCCAGCTGACCAAGTCAAATTCTTGGGGGTCTAAAACGCAAAGTTGTCCACTGACTCTACATTGCTATAATACGGGCCATACTTTTTTACGGCAGCCATGTTTGGCATCATAAACTAAATACCAACAAAACCAGGAAGGATTTTGAAAACGTCCAAAGAATGGTTTTGTTAGATATAACAGGAGTCATGAAATTTACTCCCACTAAAGCCTTAGAGGTCTTAATGAACGTTCTCCCTGTGGAATTATTTGGGGAACAAGAAGCGGTTGAAATTGCTATAAGGCTTAAAAATGCCAACTGTTGGAAAGACTCCCACTACGGACATGCAAATATCCTAAAGAAACACGAAGGAACTCTTCCTGAACTCCTGATGCACTCAGACAAAAGTATCCCGCGATACTTCTTTGAGAAAAGATTCACTGTAAGCATCCCGGACAGATGCTTCTGGCAAAAGGAAAACCCAATGAATGTATACACAGACATGCCTAAATCGTGCACAGGGGTGGGCGTAGAATATACTCCGCAATCCCTGACTTAAGCGTAAGTATTGCGCAAGTAGAACTATACGCTATTGAGCACACATGCGAAATCCTAATTTCTCTAGGCACTCAAAACGAACGCATAAACATATGTTCCGATAGAGAGACCTCCTTGATAGCCCTAAGCTGTCACTGCTCCACCTCTAAACTGAAAACGGAATGCATATCTAACGCTGCTAACCTTCTCTGGGTCCGCGGACACAGCAACATTGAAGGCAACGAAATAGCAGATAACTTTGCTCGTCGTAGCAAACGTTGGCTTGGGAGGCAATCAGGAACTTCTTTCAAACCCAACACAAAGAACAGTGGAAAATTTGCCCTACTTGCAAGCACAGTAAAAACCTTATCGATGGCCCAAGTAAGAGTATTACAAAGTTCCTACTTAACAAATCCAGACAGGACCTAAGAATTATCATCAGTACAGTCACTGGACACTGCACCTTAAACAAGCACCTGAACAACATGGACCTTGCTACAAGACCAACCTGCAGAAGATGCCTGGAAGAAGACGAAACCCCATTACATCTGATGACCATCTATCCAGCCCTCACCAACGAAAGAGCCAGGATTTTAGGCGGCCGACACTTCAACAACAATGGATTGAAACAAATTGAACTAGGGAAAATACTCAACTACTTTAGGGGAATATTTGATAAAGATTATACAAATAATTGGACACAAAAAAGCCCACCTAAGTGGCTTAATTGTAATTCTAGAATATGTAAAGTAAATACTTTAGTGCCAATAAACGAAACTAACTAACTAACGATGTAGCTTAGGATGTCCTGTGGACGAAAGTTCTTAATCATCTTGTAATTGATTAAGTAGCTCCCTAGGAACTTCCGTCTTTTTGTGATAAAAGCCGAGCAGTTACATAGGTAGTGTTCGGCCGAGTCTGTGTTATTGCCACACAAATCCATTGTAATATAACGCAGATGTCATATTTGTCAGTCATTAGTGAAAATTTTCCCAATTTCATTTTACTATGTTGTTGAATTGTGTTGTTAATACAAAAACAATAATTTCTACTCACCTATGTGGCTGAATGTCGAGCCAGCGATTATTGTAACTAGCGATGTAAACAGTGTCAACAGTACTTGTCCAGAGGTCATTTTTTTACTTCACAGATACGCATTGTTTGAATCAACTCAACAAAGTTCGTGTGAATTTTCTCTATTGTATCATTAACTCAAATGATGGTTGAGAGACATCCACGTTTTCAGTTGGTATCGTTAAATGTTTATGACACTAAAAAAATAAGATAATGACGTGAGTGTGTAACTTATTCAATAAACGACGTTTATCTTTTTATGATCAGATTTCGCTTAAAAAATTCGACTCTTTGTGTCGACGGTTTGTTCTATCAGTGCAGAAATGTTTGAATGAAACGATGAAACGATATGGAGTATATAACTTCTAATCTTAATTGCATAAATAAAATTCATCGCCGATTTATTACTCTTTCAACAGTGACTACTCGTTTTAGAGTCAATTGCATTGTTATTATTCGTTTATCATTTTGGTCGCTTCACCTATAGTTGACATACATTTTGCATTAAAACAAAAATTGCTTTAAGGTAGTAAGGGTTATCATAATTGGAGTGTGTGCAAATAGGATGGGTCGTATTTCATCTTTTGTGTTACAATGGACAGATAATTCTCTAATAACAATATGCGATATAATCCACGTTCATTCTACGTGAGCATAAATGTCCACTTAAATTTCAGAATGCACATTCTTAAGACTTGAGGTTCCTTTCGTGTGGGACGAATGTTTTGTAGAACATTTTTTTCCTTAATTTGCAATCTTAAAGTACGTAAAAGCATACAGGACTTATGTGATTGCCAAGACCTTTGTAAACATTCATTCAAGTTAAGGTCGCAATCCGCAAGTGAAATCCATCTGAATGTCCACATCCGTCAAAACGATAGACTGATTTTCGAAATTCTTTTCTTTTGGTAGAATAAAGAAGGATAAGCTTCCAAAGATACAGTTGAAAAAATGGTGAAATCGGTGTTTTTGAGGATCGGTGAATCATTCGCCTTGGAGGGGAATCGGGCGCATGGTTTGAGAAGGATTGGAATGGAGAAAACCAGGCCCGGACTGGCCATACTGGGCGATCGGGCGATGCCTGAAGCGCCCCTCGGTCTTGGCGCCCTTCTGAAAAATATGTAATTTCTTCCTTACTTACACTTTTACGAAAATTATTATTTCATAACAGATAGCCCGTGAATGAAGGAAAAAGATGTTTCGATTCTTTTATTTTCAAAATTTTCGCCTGCGGCGCTAATGTCTTCATTTACTACCTCACAAATGTTACAAATTTTACGACAGCGACGATACTTTTTCAATGAATGAAGCGGAAAAATTGTTTCAATTTAACTTAATTCCATTGTGTAACGTTTGCTGGCGACTGGAAAAGCAATACAATAGTTTTGACTCACTCATAAAAGGCTAATGCATTTAATTCTTTTCAAAAGAAAAGTATTGTTTTCCCCTAAAATATTTCGCCTGCGGCGACGAAATGGGGTGTAAACATAAAAACGGAGTGAAATTAAAAAGGGAAAGGAAAACAAATCAAAATCTATTAAAGTTCAAAAAAAATTTCGCTCGCTCCGCTCGCGTCTTTCTACAAATTATATTCAGCTTGCCCTTTTATTATGTGTTAATAATAAAACACATGGACACCGGCTGAATATAGCGGAAAACTTGACATATTAAAATGTTTTCTTTTCTATAGCTCGTTCGGGCATGTGCCAGATAGTTTCGGCTTTTACCTCTTGGCGCCTTTTAGTCTGATCGCCCGATGCGCCTTTAGGTAGCCAGTCCGGCCCTGGAGAAAACCCAGCCGAAAAAGTTTGTCATCATTTAAGTTAACTAGGCTATCTATCAAATTCGACTGCTAAGCATCGCGGTAAACGTAAAAGACGCGTACTTCGTATGCATCTAAAACAACTTTTTCAAAAAGGAAAATCTAATGGCACCGGGTGCCAATAGTCTCTTCTACATACTGCAGCTAATAGCACCGGGTGCCAATAGTTCTTTATTATACTGTAGCTAATGGCACCCGAAATGTCCTGTCGATTTACGAAATATCTCAAAACCTAGGTGGCTACCAAACCTGGCAAACCTAGCAACTATAACAAAATGCCACAGACTAGGTGGCTAATAAACCTAGGAAATTTGTCCTTTTACGAAATGTCACAAAACCTGGGGGGCTACCAAACTTAGAAAATCTTCGCTTTAACGAAATATCACAGGCTAGGTGGCTAACAAACCTAGGAAAGTATGTCTATTTACGAAATGTTGCAAAACGTAGGTGTCAATTGCCTCTTTATTATACTGCTATATTCGCTATATTTCGCTTCTCATTTTGTTGGACTTTTCGAAGGCCTTAGATAATAGATATGGTCGACCTTAAATTACTTTGCTCTAAACTCAAAACGAAATTTGGTTTTGACGCGACTGCCGTTGCATTGATAAGTAACTACTTATGTGATAGAACTCAGTCTGTATGTATCGAAGTGGCGTGTCTGAATATAGCAGTGTGACTAGGGGTGTGCCACAAGGGTCAATTTTAGGCCCTCTGCTTTTTTTAATGATCTCGGTAGGGTATATGTCTCCCCACTTATTTGCAGATGACGTTCAATTGTATTAACTGCTTAGTGCTGATGAAGTAAGAGAATGCATCAAGCTGGTAGAGGCTGATCTTTGCGCAGTGAGTCCATGAGCGAATGTAAATGTGCTGTTCCTTAACGCTGCTAAGACTCAGGCCATAGTGATAGGCTCGACTGTTAATGTAAAGGTTTATCCCCTTATGATGTCGTCAAGAACTTGGGGCTCATATTTAACCACAGGCTCTCATAGTTGGATAATGCAGTGTTAGTTGCACAGAAGGTTTTTACTGGGTTACGTTACCTTTGGCCTCTTGATAGCTTCACCCCTATCACGACCAGGCGACGTTTGGCAAAGTCTTTCTTAATGCCGCACTTTGAATATTGTTGCGAAGTGTATATACCGGGTTTTTCATATGAAAGTGTACAGCCTACTATGATCCTCTCATTCTTCGATGGTACGTATGAAAGAGATAAAAGGATGGTCATGTTCACCTTCATATAAAAAACCATATATATGGGCTGGATGGGAGTGTTATCAAGATTCTTCAAAGAGCCTTCAACTCTGTGGTACGTTATGTTTATGGCAAATCTAAATATCAGAGTATCGCTGACATTGAAAATAAGTTTTTGGGAATGGGACTTTTAGATCATCTTAAATTTAGGGCTATGATGGCGTTGTATAGGATATTGGGGCCGGGTTATCTCCGGGAACTTATTTAGTTTGGTAATTCTGCTCGCACCAAACAGCTCGTGGTACCCAAAGAAGGAGACAGCAGATTCTTGTTTGCCCGTGGTATTAGTGAGTGGAATGCTTTGGCGGTGAAAGTAAAGAATGCATTGACGCTGGAAGTGTTTAAGAAAAGATACTTCGAGCACTACTTATAGCCACCTAGTTACGTTGTACCGAATGACTTGTATGTGTTCATCATTATTAGATGCTTAAATTCCCGTGGTGTTTTGCACTAGTGTATATCGAAGTTTTGCTGTAGTGAGCGACAGTTGACTATTTTATAACCTTTATGATGAAAATTTTTTATACACCTCAGTGGCTGTCTAGGGAGATAAGTCACACATTACTGTGTTGTATCAAAATTTGTTTTGTTGATTTCTTGCTTCGGTGCATAAAAACTCTTACGTTTCTGCAGAATAATTTATTTATCCTCTCGGAGGATTATATCCCTTGCCTTCGGCTTGGGATACAAGCTTCCTCCTCAAAGATAAATAAATTTTCCCGCAGATGCGTAATAATTATTAAGAAATGTATTGCTAAATTGACTTCTGAATTTACTTGTTACTATGATGTTTAATGTTTTTCTTTCCGTAATATGCCATTGGTAAGAAATTTTTCTTTTTTAGACCCGTACGAAATACGTAGGTCTGATGCGTTTACTACCACGTTTGTTACATTGCGAATTCGAACCCGGAAGTAAGGGGGAAACTTTTTTTGTTGCCTCCAGATGACAAATCGGTCTGTCGGTGTCGGTCTGTCTGTCTGTCCGTCAACACGATAACTTGAGTAAATCTTGACCGATTTTCAAAAACTTTTTTTTTCCTGAAAGGTAGTCGAAAAATATTTTATGATATTGAGTCTGGGCACTGTCGGCCCAAGGGCCGCCGAGCTAGGGCGGTTTAAGTGGTTTTTGGTCTTTTGCAGATAACTCGAGTAAATCTTTTCTGATTTTCATAATTTTTTTTTGTTTGAAAGATCTGGGCATGGCCGACAATTTATGGAAGAAATTTTTTTTAATTTGAGTCCTTGGACTTAGCTAGGGTACTAAAAACGAGTTTCTGCTAGGGCTCTATGTGTTTTTTGTACATAACTCGAGTAAATCTTTACCGATTTTCAATTTTTTTTTTGTTTGAAAGATCTGGGCTTGACCGACAATTTGTGGAAGAAACATTTTTCGATTTGAGTCTTTGGCCTTAGCTAGAGCACTAAAAAAGAGTCTTTGTTAGGGCCCTACGTGTTTTTTGTACATAACTCGAGTAAATCTCTTCCGATTTTCAGAAACTTTTTTTTTGAATGAAAGATCTCGGCAATTTATAGAAGAATTTTTGCCTGTGCTTAGGGCTCAAGTGGGCCTCATGTCGGTCCTAAGGTCGGCCCTAATATAAAAAAATGTTTTTTGCTATGTTGCAGAGCAAATTGAGGGAAACATTTTTGTCTATGGAAGTATGTATCCGAGGCCTCTATATAAGGCCCTAGGTCAGTACTAAGGTCGGCCCTAGCCCAAAAAATAGTTTTTTGCTATGTTGTAGACAAAATTGAGGAGAACATTTTTCTCTACTTGGAGGTCAATTTTGTGCGTTCGGAGAATATTTTTACACCGTTACTTCGGACGGGTTTTTCAAAATTGCCCTACGGGCAATTTGCAATACAGTCTGATGTGAACGCAATATTTACTTAAATACGTTCCAGCCTTTTCGTAACATCAACTCTGTTTGCCGCATCTATTCTGATACGTACGGGTCCCTTCTATGTTTTTATTTATAGAACTGACTAAATTTACAATTCTTCGTTATTATATTATATGTTGTAAAAGGGCAACCTTGACATAATTGTAATAAATTGATTGATTAGGGGCTATTCACAAATGACGTACGGATTTTAGCGATTTTAGACCCCCCTCCTCCGTACGAAACCGTACAACTCCAAAGATTCCCCTTTAAATTACGTACGACTTTGAGGACCCGCCACCTAAAAAAACTGAAGTTTATTTTTTAGTCCATTATTGTGTCATATGTCGTTCAACACCACTTTAGAAAGATACATTAAATTTCCTCGTCAATATTGACAAAACCGAGGGGAATGGGGCAATGATAAATGGTGGGACAGTGTTATATGTAAATGGGTCAGAAATGACCCTTCATTTACATATAAATGACCCATAATTGTAAATGTATGTGTGTAAAAAAAATAAGTAAACCTTCGTGAAAAAGTGAACACTTTTTTTTTGTACGTACGACTTGACTTTGACCCCCCTCCTTCACCGTACGCTACCGAACGAATTGTGGAACCCCCACCCTCCTAAAACCTGTACGTCATTTGTGAAAAGCCCCTTAGCCGCAGTATTATAAAGAGACTATTGGCACTCGGTGCCATATTAGCCGCAGTATATAGAAGAGACTATTAGCACCCGGTGCCAATAGTCTCTAGCTTTTGAAAAAAGGTATTAATAAACAAAAGCAAAAAAACCTTTATTGTTAGTTCAGGGGTTGTGACTCAATAACAACCAATAGAAAAAACTTTTTTCTACACAAAAAAAGAACAAGTTCTCTTTATTTGAGAAGAATCACGTCTTGTTTTTTACTCGTATTTTACCATAAGAGTCATGCGGTTATGTGTCATAGATCATTTTTTATTGACAAAAATAAAGCCAAAAGAAAACAAAAATTGAACACCTTAATTCCATGACGTTTTATTAGGTTGCTAAAATTCTGATATTCATTCATCGAAGATTTTGTTGACTAATACATTGTTTCATGGATTCCCCATCAATTAACAAAAATACAAAAGCGTCATGCAATCACGTAAACTATTTTCCGATCCGAAACATGTCAATCTTGTTTTTGCTTGAATGTTTGGAGTTATTTTTACAGTTCCTAAACTTGAAATTATCTGAATGGACGATTCCGATTCTTAATAATGATTTGATGATATGCATTTTGGAGAAATTCCAGAAAATTTGGAATTAACACATCCAGAAACTGTGAATAAGAATAAAACAAAGAGTTTATGTTCAATGACGCTTCCCATACTTAAAACTGCTACGAACTTCGAATTAGTTGTTTGGAAAATGAAAATCAGCATACGGAATTATATACAAATCTTATAAAAGCATCGGAGACTGAGACAACGAAAGCGTTTGAAAAAAGCTTTTCCGTTTTTTATTTCCATATCTCAATTTCCGTTTTGATTCAATTTTCTGGTAGTTTTTTTTTATTCATCTTGCGACGTATACGATCCAATCCCACAGACTTTCGATTAATTAACAATTAATTGACGAACATAGTTACGTCAAAAATAAATGTACAAAAGCTTCGGAGACCAGTATGATTCCCTATAGAGCCTGGCCCAATGTCCGTCACGAGGAATACCGCGTAATATATCTTATTATATTACTGATTGCAAACTTGACAGAAAGCAATACAGAAAAAACTGTCGAAAAGTTCTAAAAAAAATATTTATTTTCTATATTTGCTACAACTGTCTTTAACAAATAAAAACTTCCATTTAGAAGTAGCTCAACACCTACTATTGCCATTATTTAACATTACATGGTGATTGATGACATTGTCATATAACACATCAGAGTGGAGAGCCGAAAATAAATTGACGGCGGCGACGAATCGACCTAAAAAAGCCCGGCGGGGTCGGCTAAGCCGTTCAAAAAGTTGAGGCGGCGGGGACAGGTCGCCGCCGTCCAAAAAGGCCGACGGCGGCGGCTAAATGACAATTTTTTTTTTAGTTTTTCGGATTTTTCCTGATCTTACGTCTCCCAAACACTACCAAAAACTCGATTGAAATTGTAGTTAATTCGAGATGGTAAGCTCAACAATAACATGACCTTGGTTATGGTTAGCAGTGCTAGATAAGGAAACTGAGTCTAGTTTTTAGCCCACCAAACCAGCGGCTCTTCAACTACACCGATAATGGATGTGTACTTGTTTTCTTCTAGAGCTACGAATACAGTCGATGGGTCGAGTAGAATCAAATAGGGGATCCATTCTCATATCATCACGCGACCGAAGATGATCAAACGATCGAAATATATTTCGCGTAAGTTTTACTTGATTTTTATTTGAATTTTAGTCAAGTCTAACGTAAAAAAAGTGTACTCAGTAAAAGGTAGAAGCATAAAAATAATTCAATTTAATTTAGAGTGCACGGAAATGTCCTTGGGCTATGTTTGTTTAAATGTAGATGGCAGCAGCAGCCTGATGTCAATTTGAAATTTAGTGCGTTGTGAAGCATTCGTCAATGCGGTCACGGTGATACGCTTCAATTTTTGACAACAGGCTGCCTTACCTTTTCAAGGTCACACAGAGGGCACTGCTTCACTTCTAATACGGCAGAATACTATCAAATGCTAGACGCACTATCGATGAACAATAGGTTGAACCTGATCTGAGTACCAGGACATTGCGGCATCGAAGGAAACGAGGCAGCTGATCAACTCGCTAAATTAGGTAGCAAAACCCTTTCCACGGGCCAAATCCCTCTTTAGGGCTGTCTTACAGCACTCAAAGAAATTTGATAAGAGAAGTCTTCAAGAATAAACATGATCTTCTCTGGAGAAACTTCCCGAATCGCAAGCAGAGCATAACCATTATTGATAGCCGTATTAAATGGAATTCCAAGTACCTGTTGAGTAGATCCAGAGAGGACCTAAGGCTACTTGGTGGCGTCATCACAGGACACTGGACACTAAATGGACACCTTCACAAAATGGTCATCACTGGTGTAGACACGTGTGAAAGATGTCAAGAAGAAGTCGAAACTCCACTACATCTTATGACATCCTGCACGTCAATAGCGATACTGAGAACTAAGCACTTCAACATGCAGTCGTAACAGTTGGAGACTTAAAAAACATCAAAATTAGCAAGATGCTAAAATTTTTCAAAGAATTGTAATTATTTGGTTGCAAAAAACTCGATTGAAATTGTAGTTAATTCGAGATGGTAAGCTCAACAATAACATGACCTTGGTTATGGTTAGCAGTGCTAGATAAGGAAACTGAGTCTAGTTTTTAGCCCACCAAACCAGCGGCTCTTCAACTACACCGATAATGGATGTGTACTTGTTTTCTTCTAGAGCTACGAATGCAGTCGATGGGCAAATGCCCGACGGCTGATTCCATAGAACAGTGTTTTGCAATAAGTTCCGATCGTGTTCTTTTTGGGTCTTTTTGGCTGTTGGTTCTGCAGCTTTTGTCGTACGTGTTGTGGAATTTCGATTCTATACGTAAATTTTTCTCGTTTTTTAAAAGATATTAAGTTTTGCTATAATTATTTTCAATAGAAAATAATCTAACCGCTGAGTCAGCCGACCAAAACCTTTGGCGGCGGCTATTAGCACTTCACGGGAGCATTCAGACAGCTTAAGCGTTGTTTATATATATAATGTTTTAGGTATGTTCCTTTTTTCGATTCGAAACGCGAGAGCGAAATCACTTAATGATACTGTAATTGTGCAATTGGGACGAAGGTAATTTACTAGAACATGACTATGACCTCGCATTTATACCCCATGCGTTAATTCTTTCGTCTATTTATTATTTACTTCCACATTCATCAAAAACATAATAATTTCAAATTACAAAACAAAAAATTAATTGCAGAAATTATTTACACCAGCCAATAATAATTTAATAATAATAATAATTTTGTTACTTTGTTACTTATCATTGATTTTAGACCCACACGACGTACGCGAAGTATTCATTGTTTTTAACAATCTCAATTTGAAACCGGAAGTAGGAGGGGGGTGGGGTGCAAAAATATGTTCATATGTCTGTCCGTCAATACAATAACTCGATTAAATCTAAAGTAAAACTTCTTTGAAGATGACAAACTAGTGAAGAACATTCGATGGTATGACCAAAAAGGGGTTTTCTCGAGGGTCGGTGAAACTTTTTTCCGCGACTGAAGTGAAGAAATTGCTCTTCTAGATTTGGGCCTCTCAAATCTAACAACAGAAACTTAGTGAGAAACGGTTTATGGTTTGGATTCATAAAGTGGTCCTGGCTTGAAATACTCGACCGTACACGTGAATTACATAAATACGTCAAGGTTAGGTGTAGGGATGACGGGGACGGGCCGATTAGTTGAAGTTGTATCGCAATCATAATTTAGTAGAAACTTATTATATTACTTGATATTTCTCGCGTAGCGTGTGTGTAATTGTGTTACGAACGTTACGAATCTATCATATTCAATTTGTGTTTAACGACATTCAAAAAAATGTAGACGTTTTTTCTCGTTGTTGTTGTCAAATATGTGTATGTTTTTTGATCTCTAACACTCAGGTGTTAGATATTCTAATCTTTTCGCATTTTAATTAATGTTACAATTAATTGTTAGTTTTTATAATGTTTTATAAAAGCACTGTGTCAAAAATAACACAAAAATATATGCAAGGAACGTACGTATCAGAGCGAGCAGTTATCCACTGGTCAAAAATTTGTACCAAAAATTCCACAAAAATTCCAAAAATTCCATCGAAATTCCAAAAATCATCGAAATTCCAAAAACTCCACAAAATTACCGAAATTCCAAAAATTCCACAGAAATTCCAAAATTCCACAGAAATTCCAAAAATTCCACAGAAATTCTAAAAATTCCACAGAAATTCCAATATTTCCAGAAATTCCATTTGAATTCCAAAAATTCCATCAAACTTTACCAAAAAAAATGAAGTTGATAACTCCTCGTATCAGAATAGATGTCGCGAAAAGAGTCGAACGTGTCTAAGTAAATATTTCCTTAACTCTTAAGTAACATGCAATTACGTCCACACCAAACTGTACTAGAAATTGCCGAAAGGGCAATATCGAAAAGCCCGTACGAAGCAATGGCGCTGAAAACCTCTCCAAACCCTTAAAATAAGCCCAGAATTGAAAAGAGACCTAGAGCACTTAGGAGAGGCCTCCGACTCATACTTCCATGGACTACACACACAAAAAGCCTAACCATTAAAGGAATATTCTCCGCGTCGTATTCGGTCGCATAGCATGAGTTTGCTCACACTAAAGCCACTACAGCCCGTGCCACTCAACAGTTTTCCACTAATTTAATTTTCGCGATTTTCTGATGTCCACATCTTTTATTCGAAACATTGAAGAGCGATTTCCTTTCTAATTTCGCAGAGATATACGTGAAAAAGTTCCACCAACCTTCGAAAAACCACGTTTTTGACCACTTTTTTGACCGTTACTTCGAAAGTTTTTGACCGATTTTGCCTAAATTTAATTCCGTTTTTAATTTTTTTATTATCTTTCAGGGATAAAAACTTTTCGAAAATCGGATAAGATTTACCCGACGTATGTAGAGAAAACACGTTGAGTCTAAAAGCTCAAAATTAAAAAAAGTTTGTTCAGAAAGTTGCAACAAGTGGAATACTGTTATTTCGGCCTTTGAGTTGGGTGTCAAAAAGTGATGTTAGGAAACGTTATAGATAATAGTGAGTGTCGCGTGTTGATATGAGACTGGATTCCCTATTTCATTTTAAAACACTTGACGACAATTACTCGAACATTGATTTTTAACACTAAACAATCAATGCAATTCACAGCATGACATATAGGCTGTGCAAGCTTCTGTTAAATGTTGCAGGCTTTATGAAAGAAGTAAAACATATAAAAATGGTAGCAGACGTTAACGGTTTCAGTGAAGAGATGGTGGATCAACTTATAGAAAAACATTCAAAAGTTATTAAAAAACAGAAACTATCAACATTTTTCAAAAATACTTGTGAAAATAACCGCAGAAGAGTGTGCTTCAATTATGCTGCTCCTCTAACGAATCGTCTAAAAGAAGTTTTCAAAAAACGTATCGGTTAAAGATCTTTTGATTTCAACAAAAAGGAAAAACGGAAGACTTGAAAAAATGTGGAATTTATGAGATCAAACGTATAGTGTGCGGAAAAGTGTATGTAGGCCAAACAAAAAGAGACGTTTTAAAACGATATAAAGAACACTGTGCTCACATAAAATACAACAGACCTGAAAAGTCGTCAGCCGCAAAGCATGTTTTAGAGGATATGCACTCAGGGCTAACAAAACTGGACGTTAAACTCATAAAACCGGTAAATAAACCATATTTATTAGACGCATGGGAAAGTTATTACATGCACAAAAGTGAAGCAGAACTTATGAATATGGAACCAGCACCCATCTGGTTACCATTGTTTGATTACTAATTTATATTGGATGAACCTTATTGTGACTGTTTCGTGTTAAAAGTCAATCTTCGAGTAGAATCAAATAGGGGATCCATTCTCATATCATCACGCGACCGAAGATGATCAAACGATCGAAATATATTTCGCGTAAGTTTTACTTGATTTTTATTTGAATTTTAGTCAAGTCTAACGTAAAAAAAGTGTACTCAGTAAAAGGTGGAAGCATAAAAATAATTCAATTTAATTTAGAGTGCACGGAAATGTCCTTGGGCTATGTTTGTTTAAATGTAGATGGCAGCAGCAGCCTGATGTCAATTTGAAATTTAGTGCGTTGTGAAGCATTCGTCAATGCGGTCACGGTGATACGCTTCAATTTTTGACAACAGGCTGCCTTACTTTTTCAAGGTCACACAGAGGGCACTGCTTCACTTCTAATATATCGGCAGAATACTATCAAATGCTAGACGCTCTATCGATGAACAATAGGTTGAACCTGATCTGGGTACCAGGACATTGCGGCATCGAAGGAAACGAGGCAGCTGATCAACTCGCTAAATTAGGTAGCAAAACCCTTTCCACGGGCCAAATCCCTCTTTAGGGCTGTCTTACAGCACTCAAAGAAATTTGATAAGAGAAGTCTTCAAGAATAAACATGATCTTCTCTGGAGAAACTTCCCGAATCGCAAGCAGAGCATAACCATTATTGATAGCCGTATTAAATGGAATTCCAAGTACCTGTTGAGTAGACCCAGAGAGGACCTAAGGCTACTTGGTGGCGTCATCACAGGACACTGGACACTAAATGGACACCTTCACAAAATGGTCATCACTGGTGTAGACACGTGTGAAAGATGTCAAGAAGAAGTCGAAACTCCACTACATCTTATGACATCCTGCACGTCAATAGCGATACTGAGAACTAAGCACTTCAACATGCAGTCGTAACAGTTGGAGACTTAAAAAACATCAAAATTAGCAAGATGCTAAAATTTTTCAAAGAATTGTAATTATTTGGTTGCAAAAGAGGCCCGGCCATGAGGCTTAGTTGCAAGATTCATTGATTTATAAACAAAAAGTAAAGTACTGTCTAATAGATTCCTATACATCATTTTTTGACACCAGCCTGCCTTCCCCGACTTGGCTACTGGCATCCCACCATAAGACCACTTTTCGAAGAACTTCGTTCTTCGTACGGGTCTAATCAGCCGTAGATCTAGAAACTAAAATTTAACTTCAAAATGCAATACTCCATTTCTTTTGGCAAAATGGTTCAATTTAAATTAAACTTTTACAATAAAATATTTATTTGGAACCACAAACTTTCTCAACACAACGCAAAGCAGTTTGTTCAGCACATATTTATAAACAAAAGCAAAGCATGAAAGAATCGTAGAATAAACCGCAGGTATGCGAAATTAAGTTGCTGTGCTTATGAAGTACCAAGGCTATCAAATCAACATATCTATCTGCATGCTATAATCAGACACTGCTACTGCTACACACCTCTCTTCTTGAATACAATGTGATCGAAGAGCACGTGATTTTCAGCATGAATTGTTCAACTTTGATGTTTTTAAACATCTTTGATTTTTTTTAATTTTCTGATTGTCGATTTCATCATTTTATGATGCGGAGCTTTTTGATCGTAAGAAATGTTTGGGGCCATTCATAAATTATGTTAGCCGAAAATTTTGGTTTTTTTACTGTCCCTCTTCCCTTCCGCATGCTATTGCTTTGTAATACCCACTCCGATCAATAGAATCAAAACGTATTTCTGCTTCTTTGTTCAGGATAGCAAAAACAGAATTTGTGCTACAAACTGTTCGACTGACGGAACGATCCAATGAAACATTACAACGTGGAAGATGACGTCGAACGGGCTCTACCACATGAGTTATAAATAATCCGAAAATAGCTACGTGTGCCGTACTGTTTAACATTCTTTGTTTCTAAACCTAACTTGTGAAATGTACCTGTCTCTATTTTATGCAAACTTCCGCTCTAAATAATAATTTTATTTCGAAAACGAAAGTTTTTTGAAGACAGTAATAGAGAATTGTTTTATTAATTCCGTATTTTAAGAAAACTTGCTTTCACCCGTCGTTCCCCCATCACACGGTTTTGTACGCTCCCTCCCTCTATAAACGCGAGTGTAATTTGTGAATAGTCCCTTATAACTAAATTAACGAGGGAAAAAACAATGTCACTCTCTTGACGCAAGTCTTTGTATAGATTTAAAAACACACATGATTCGAGAGTCCACAACACAAAGCGTTCCGTGTAGTCTGCGTGTAGTCAAAGAAATTTTTAAGACATGTTTGCATGGAGATTTTGTTTTAGTTTAAACTTTTCTATGGGTAGATTAGGCATTTAGCATTGACGCAATGCAAACTCTTTGAAGCGAAGCGATTCTTGAACATTTTATTCGGAGATGAAGCATGAGACCCTACCAAATTCTGCCAGAGAGATTAGAGTAAAGGATGCTAATGTGGAACACTTTTTCTTTTGTTAAAAGTGTTGCACATTAGCATCCTTTACTCTACTTGTCTAGCTCCGGCGAATAGAAAATTGGTGAAGCCATTTTCAACCATTCCGTAAGTCCGGAGGCAAAATATGGAGCCTTGTTATTTGTTTGAAGTTACTAATTGATCCCCGGGGTCCAACAATAGATGACAGGCTATTCAAGAGCCACTAGTTTTTTATTCTCATAGCCAAGGCCTATTTTAAGGAATTTTAAATTACCACAATTACTAAAATTTACTGAAATTTACCAAAAGTTACTTAAAATTACCGAAAAGTTATTTGGTAAATTTTGGTAAACTTTAGTAATTTTTGGTTGTTTTTAGTCGTTTTGGTAATTTAAATTCCCTAAAATAGGCTCTACTCATAAGTAGACATGTGCGCCGATCACTTCGCGCCGGCGCGCCGCCGAAAAAAGTTCGCGCCGAAAGCACGCCACCGCCGAATGATAATGATTACCATCGGCGCGCCGAAACGCCGCCGATTTCTCTACTATACGGAAAATATCGCAAAAACTACGAATTTACAGGATTCATTATACTTTTTTTGATTGTAATGAAATATCTTCCATTGCATTTTAGGTTTATACGCCTAACAAAATTAACATGGAAACTTTGTCTGCAATTTTCTGAGAACCTCATTATTCAGTTAATGGAATGTTTCGAAATTTTGATAAAGTTTCCAAGTTAGTTTTTTCAGTAAACAAAGGAACTACGTTAATCGTTTTCGGATTAAACCTTCCAATAGAAAAAATGATTTTTTCCAATAAAAATAATAAATGTCCAATAAAAATATAAATGTATTTTGTAAAAGGGAAATGTATTTTTTTATTGGTCATTCATTGAACAAAAGTTATTTTTTTATTGGACCGTTAAGAGTTGTAATTGGTTGAAATTTGTCACGTGATTTTTTCAACTAATTAAAATCCTTAATAGAGCGCTAAACGGAGTACTTTTTTGAGTGGAAACCACGGTTAAACATTTCGCATTTTATGTTTTCTTCAATTTGTGATAATTTTTTGTTAAAGACTGCCAGTCTATACTTAATATGTCGCCGTAATAAAATTTTTGTACCTGAAGTTAGCACAAGAAAATTTTTCAGGCGGACTTTCCTGTCGTATCCATTCTTGATTGTAATTCGGAGTATACTTATTTTTCTACAAGATTGTATCTCAAGATCATTCTACTGGATATATCAAAATTCGGCTATGGGCATGTTGATATCTATTGTACAGTTACTAGGTTACTAGGTAGGTAAATTAAGGCTTTCAGTTTTTGTGTAATTCACCAGGATATTGTTATTCACCGGGTAAGTTCAGAAGAATCTTGTTTCACGGGAGGACTGGTTAAAAAAAGGGGCTACGAATTAACGAATACTCGGAGCTTGAAAAAAAATTACAAAAGTCATTTTGGGACCGAACATGTCAATTTTCAGTGCCCTTATCGCGATCCGGCTCCATACGGAAAAATTCTTATGTTAGTCCGTGATATTTGGTTTTGTTTAAAGTACAATGGTCGAAATTTAAATAAGAAATTTTTTCTGTACTTAATAATGTTCCACATTGCGTTTATTAGCTTTTTTTGGAAAATATTTATCAAGCGCGGGTGTAGAGAGGTTAAGCTGTATTAAGCATGAATAGCTACAACAAATCAGAGAGTTATTTGAACCAAAAAATCAGAGAGTGTGTAAGGGAACGCAAAATTGTGTCTATTTAATTTACGGTTATTGTAAATTTGAATCTTTCTTTTCTATGAACATGCGACTTTACCTTAAGAGTCGTCCGATTGTATGATTGTATGATTGTAGGGCATTACTATACTTTAAATCGACTGACATTGATCTATTCAATCATAATCACTTGATGACTGTATTTAACAATGTTGCAAAACAACCAAATACGAAAAATCAAGACCATCGAATCGGATAATAACCCAAATAATTACTCTATTATCACTCAATAATGACATAATGAATGTTCAAGGTTCATATACATTTTTCACATTTGACGAAATATTTATTTTGTCCAAGTTGTGAAATTAAAATCTTTATAAAAATTAAAAAAAAAAACTCATAATCTTGATTTATAGCTCAAATTCTTAGACGAAAGTAAAAGTACAACTCTGAAAGACGTGTTAAAATGACTTTTCGTGCATTCTGCAAAAGTGTTAAATTGTGTTAATGTTAGACAAACAAATTACGAATTAATTGTAAACAAATTAAAACAGAACCGATTGTTACTGACATTCGCTGATAGCTTTTTATGGATTTTATCGGAAATTGTCATCTACTGCATATTGGATCACGCCACACGTATACCCTAAATTCTGTTAAAACAAAATAAACAATAAATAAATCCGTCCTCAATTTATTTCATATTTATTGATACTAAAATCTGTATTTTAGAGTCATTTACGACGATCTGAATAAAAAGATGTCATAACACACGTATGATCTGATTCCAATTTTCCCTGTTTCTCAATAACTTTATGTATAGACTTACAAATTAAGATTTGACTTCTTTTGAAAGGGTGTTTGAATTCAGAGGGTAAAGAGTGTTGTCGTTAAGGAATCTACCCAATCGTTTCAACGAATTCACCCAAGATCAAAGGTAAGGATAAGCCTTTTGAGTTTCGTGCTTCGGAGCACCAATGGAGGAGGATAGCACGCTAAGCCGTTCTTTCCAGTGTCTAATGAAAAATGGGCAAGGGAACTGCTAAGCACGGACCGGTGTCGCATAAGAAGGGTGTAGGAGTCTTTACAGGATAATGTGGGGAGGGTAAGCATCTTACGAAAATAGGATCCGCAAGCGATCCTGAATGTACCTGTGGTTTCGAAGAAGGAATCCACTTCGTATAATCAAATTTACAGACGTGCCTAGATTGGTACCAGCAGTGAGCAGTTTCTGATAGAAAATATTGAGCTTTAGGTACCAAAAATACTCTCATCATCATAATTTCATTTTTGATTTTTAGACCCTGTCTACTGCGCTTACCACGACGTTTGTAACCGACCCGATTTCGACCCGGGAGTAAGGGGGGAGGGAGCTTCGATCGTGGTCCTTGGATGACGAATCAACAATAAAAAAATGTCCGTCCGTCCGACCGCCAAAGCGATAACTTGAGCAAACTCAACCGATTTTCAAAAACTTTTTTTTCCTGAAAGGTAATTGAAGAATATTTTTCCGAAAAGAATCTGGACACTATAGTCCCAAGGGCCAATGAGCTAGGGCCATTTAAGTGGTTTTTGCTCTTTTGTACATATCTCGAGTAAATCTTTTCCGATTTCCATAAACTTTTTTTTTTGTTTGAAAGGCCTGGGCACGCCTGACATTTTATGGAAGAAACGTTTTTTAATTTTAGGTTTTTGGATTTAGCCAGGGCCCTAAAATGGAATCACTACTAGGGCCCAACGTGTTTTTTCTACATAAGTCGGGTAAAACTTTTTTTTTTCTTGAAAGATAACAGGAAAGTTGATTACAGGCGTAAATTTGGGCAATATCGGTCAAACAATTTCGAAGTTACGGTCGAAAAAGTGGTCAAAAAAGTGTTTTTGGTTGGTGGAACTTTTTGACTTATATCTCCGCGAACTTAGAACGGAAAACGCTCCTCAAGGTTTTGAATAAAAGATGTGGACATCAGAAAACCACGAAAATTAAATTAGTCAAAATCTTTTGATTGACCCACCCATATTTGGTGGTTTTTTGTGAATATTTCTGTAATGAAGAGGTTTTTTGTGCAGTGTTGCAGTGAAAAAAGAGGCGAACTTTTTAGTTCGTGGAAGTAGGGATGAGAGGTCTCTCTAGTTCGGTTCTAAGATCGGGTCTAGCGCATTTTTTGTTTTATTTCGTGCTTTTTTAGGGATTGGAGATGTTTTCTGAGCCATTTCTTCGGACGGGTTTTCCAATATTGCCCTTTCGGCAATTTCCAGTCCATTTTAATGTCGACGTAATTTCATACACTTAAGAGTTAAGGCAATATTTACTTTGATACGTTTGAATCTTTTTGTCATATCTATTCAGTTTGGCAAATCTATTCTAATGGGTACGGGTCCCCTGCATATGTATGAACAGTTTGTAACAATTAAGAAGGCTTTTTCTCTTTATAACCTTCTTAACTTTCAAGTGTCCACTAGGGTGTCACTCAGGTTTTGGCTTTTTTCAGTTTATGAAACCTTTACTCTCTCAAGACAATGCGATCTCTACATTTTGCCATCCGAAACCCATTGCCCAAAATCGTTGAATTTGCGCATCGATAGATGTAACTTTTAGGGAGTGAAAGTTTTATAGACTTTATATTCCAATTACTAAAACGACTGAAATTATGAAAATTGTATTTGAATTGAAAAAAGCTAAATCTGAGGGACACCCCAGTGCTCACCCACTTTTTCTTTCAAAACGAAGTACAAAGAGCCTATACGTTTACTACAAATAATTTTATTATAACATGGGGTAGATCGAGGTGGGAGTCGAGGGAGTTGAATGCATCTATTATCGTCTAGAGATGACGAATCAGACATAGTTTTAGGAGGGCGGATGAAACTTTTTCGCAAATATCTCAGCAAATAGAGCACGGAAATCGTTCATTTCGGTGTCAAATTGAAGTACTTGATCTCAGGAAAGTGGGAAATTTTTTTTTGTGAAAGTCGAGTCAGTGGACGTCTATATTTGCTAAATTATGCAATATGGAGATTTACTGTCAAAGGCAAAGTTGTTGAGAATAAAATTTTAGAGAACACGCAGTTCAGGGTTTTAGGGAAAAATTATCAAATCTCTGGATAAAGCAACTTCTAAAATTGTGAGGTATGACACATATCTATAAAATTACGGCAGTTTGAAGTTTGCAAAGTTGGTGAGAATTACATTTTAGAGAAAATAGTTTCAAGATTTCTTGAAGAAACTACGTTGGTCCTCTTTGTGATATGGTTCAGGGGAGAACATTTAGGCCATCAAAATCAATGGTCTCAGACGTACTTCGGTAGGGTCTTTAACATTACCTTGGGTAATTTCTATGGGTTTTAGAAATTCTTATAATTATAAAAGAGCACAATACTTTGGATTGTTTGCTTATTTCTATATTCACATACGTTCGAGTTTTTTTGCCAAATCTATCCCTGTTTGCCACATCTATTCTGATACGTACGGTTCTTTGGTTATGTTTGTTTTTAGTAATGATACCCTAAACTCAACATTTCTAATCATGATCATGAACCTGTTTGCCCAGGAAGGAGAAGGGGCGTAGTCACCGAAATTGAACACGTAAACTACTTTGACACAGTTTGCTATCTTCCACGGCCACCACGTTACAGCGCCACTAGGCACCTCAACCAAACGCATGACACACTACACCCGGGGGCCCCCAGCCCAGTAATACCGATTTTACCCTCGGTGAGAGCTTTCGACTCATTTTGGTAGCGGGCTATGAAGAACCAGCTGAGGAAATCATGGTGGTACCACAGATGTACCTGAACAACCTAATAAATCGCGGATACTCCTGTGATTCGACGCTAGTACAGTATATCATTTGAAGGTATGAGAGGTTTGAGTCGTCGCCACACTACGAAAAATGTACAAAAAGCTCTAATTCTAATCTCTAACTTATGTAAATGTTGAACAGTAACTAGAGCGGAATCTCAAAATTGAAATACGATATTCCGAATCAAAGAAAAAGATTTAGGACTTAGGAAACAATGGATGGAAATTCGAAAAACGAAAACTTACACACTAACCGCCGCGTCGGCTGCCGCGCCGCCATTTCATTTTTTCACCAAAGTAAATATCAGCCGAATTTATTTCTTCATCATTCATCGATCTTCCGCTGATAGCCGTCGCTACGAAAATTTCTTAACACAGCTCTGGATTGCTATTGAAAACATCGACTTTATAAAAGTTGACAATTTTAAAGTTATTGAGTTTTGCAGATCAAATAAAATTTAAGAATTAATTGCACGTTTTTCCCCAAAAGCTACGCCAAAGCAACATCTAAAATATTGATATTATTGAAACATTCGAACGGAGATCAAAAACACTGTTCAGCTCTGTTCGCTCCGAGTATATCTTTATGAGATTTTGGCACTTCCATGATCCTAAGAACATTTTAGAAATCCTTTAGAAATCCTCTTAAGAATGTATTTTGTTTTGCACAACTCGCAATCGGAAATAGCAATTTTTTAAACTTAGAAAAATTAAGAAAACTTTTTTAAAACTTTCTACCGCGTGCGTACGTTACATGTAGACGTTTAACGTTTGACTTGTATGTAGTATCCTTTCATAATGATTTAAACTTATCGTTACAAATAAAATAAACTTACTATGGATCACTGTTCACTCAAGTTAAATTTTCTTCAAACAAAAACTTAGGAATTAAAAAAATCAGTTAATAAAACTAATCCTCGGTACAAATACCGAACCGTACAGCGTTTAAGTGAAGACTATATCTTTGAAAAACTTTTCGATGCACACAGACAACAGGTATATACGCTAAGTTATACACGGTATACACAATTCACTTCACAACTTAGTCAAGTGCAGAATGCTGAATCATTGCTTTGTTTAAACACTACGATTCAGCCGTTCATTTATGTAGTTCACAAGCAATACCGCGTTTGTTTGTTGGCAACCGGCTAAAAGCTCAGGTTTCCTTGCAGTAATCGAAATGAAAAGTTGAAATGATTTGTTCAAAAGTTGTGGGGTCGTTCACAAATCCCGTTACCCTTTTCCATTGATTTTTTGACGCTCTCCATACCCTCTTGTCCACCTTATCCTATTTTCAGAATAATCCATCGCTATCCAAAAATTATCAGCGCAACGCCGCTGAAGGCGAATGTTAAAACATCATTGAACACGTCACGCCGCACAGTAGGGAAAACTGCTCCCTTTGTGTTCACAAATCTAGTACTGTTGAAACATTTTCGGCGTAAGTTCTAAGGTCTCTCTAAAATTACTTTATACTAACTAAAGATTACAGGGTAAATGCACCAGCTATCGGCCATGTAGTAGTCTCTAACCAGAACCAGTAATATATGGCCGGTAACTGGTGCATTTACCCTAGAAAAATTTGAATTTTTGAAAAGTCAAGAATCGCACTCCACTTTTGACAGACATATGCACCAGGTTTACTAAATCATAACTTCAACCCTTCATACATTCCTCCCTCTACTTAGCTCACAAAATAACACCTTCATCAATACGGACAAGGTAACAATGACTCCAGAAGAGGAAAGAGGTGATTGGGTACAATTTCATGGAAATTTGGATATAATTTTTGACATCTATATATGTAAATCTGTCAAACCTGTAGTGGGATTCATGACTTGTCATACTTGTTCTTACATTTTCGTATAACCTTCAGTTAGTATGGAGTAATTTTAGCGATACCTAAGAACTTATGTCAAAAATGTTTCAACAGTACTAGATTTATGAAGAAAAATATAGCAGTTTTCCCTACTGTGGCGCCGCCGCTCCGCACTTTTGTATTAAAATTCGCTAGGAACATTTTTGAATAATTTTTTGTAAGATATTCTACTGCCTCAAAAGTTAAGTATTTTCCAATGTTTATTGTTTTGATCATTTGAATATTTTCTCTTCTTGTATTGTCACACTGAGGTAACAGCGTACAATTCACATATTCTTGTAAGAAACTCGAAGTTCTAATTTTATGTATAGCGAGCCTAAAAAAGTGTACGAGGGAAAACGGGACGCAACAGCCGAAAATCCAACTCAACTGACTAGAGAACACCTTTTAAAAAAATAAGCTTGCGATCGGCGCACGTTTCCAGATTTAGATTCGTTCTATTCGGTATAGAAAAGAATTAATTGTGAGAAGATTGAGCTGCTGAAACCTCACCTCAAGTTGCAACTAATTTTTCTCACAAAAAAACGCGTTGCACCCGACTAACTCTTTTGTATCTGAACAACTTGTTGAACAGATAATATTAAGTACCTATTCAGTACTCAGTCATTTCGATGTCTCTATATTCGCAAAAAAAATTAATTGATTTGGTGTTTTGGTTTCATAAAAGAGCTTTTTCGGTGTTATAGAGCGATTTTAAGACTGAAGTATTGTACATTGCAAACAATATGATTTTTATCACGTAAAGTACTTTGTCTTAGTCATTTTCCTTGTTAAATTTCAAAACTCGGTATTTACGCTCATTAGTATTTATCGTTCGATTAAATTAACACAAAGTTATCGTTTCCTGTCACAGGAATTGTCCAAGATTAAAGCTACTATCTATAAAGTTAAAAATGATCTAGATTGTTCGCTGAATTCCAAAATGATTCAAAACGCCACAAACGCCGGAAAGAAGGTTTTACATTTCAACAACACAGGGATATTATTTTGCTAAGTGGAATTAATCTATAAAGAGATTATTGATGATAAGATCATTTGAATTTATCAGTTTGGGACGATAAGGTTTCCTGAAGTTCACAAGTTTCATTTACAATGTTGAAAAACAGCCAGAACTTTACATGAGTCTTGCTTTCAGAGGATTTCCGAGTTTGATGTTTTAAGGATTTTTAATGATTTTCACGGATTTTCTCAGAATTTCAAGGTTTTTCTTTTGAGTGCAAGGGGATTTTGTATGTTAATCTGCCCTTTAGTTGAAATGCACGGAAATTGTATTTGACATCTTTATCGTGCGGGGTATCGTTGAAAAGGTACTAGATCAGCCTTAACGGGAAAAACAAATTTTGAAGCATTGGGCGAAATAGGGATAGTGGAAGAGGTTCTGGACGAGGCTCAGAGTAGTTTCTGACCTTTGAGGGAGTGTCAGGATCAGATCTTTTGTCTCAGGCAAGCTATAGAAAAGCTCTTTGAGAGGAATATTGATCTATATTTGTGCTTCAGTGACTTAGAAAAGGCATTTGATCGGGTACCGAGACTAAAGGCTGTTCGAGGTGCTTAGCGAGTATGGAATTAATCGAAGACGCTATTTAAAGCATTTATTCAGGGAGCAGGGCTGCGGTAGGAATAGATGGTGAAATTAGTGAGACTTTCGAGGTTAATGAGGGTGTTCGTCAGGGTTGTTGTCTCTTCCCTTTCATAATTTTTATGGGCAGGATTATCAAGGAGGCCAATACGCAAGGGAATGTGGAAGTGGGTGAAGTAATCATGACCAATGCGGATGACTTAACTCTATTAGCAGATAATGCCAGTGATGTGCAGAGGAATATCGACTGCCTGAATGTCGCATGTGGGGAGTACGGGATGAGGATAAGTGTAAGCAAAACTAAGGTTATGCATGTCGGCAAATCTCGGAACGATGTATCTTGTAGTGTAAATGGGGAGCAGTTGGAACAGATGTCGTAGTTTAAATATTTAGGAAGCATTTTTTCAGAGGGTGGCAAGTTAGTTAGAGAATTTGAAGAAAGGAGGAAAATGGGAAACGCAGTGGCCAGTCAGTTGAGTTCTCATGTATTCAACAAAAAGGAATTAAGTAGCGACACAAAGATAGCTATTCACAAATCAATCTTTAGGGCAACGATTTTATATGGTAGTGAAAATTAAGTGGACTGCGGATATCTCGTGCATGACCTGGAATTTTCTCAGGAGCATAGCAAGGGTTAGTAGAAGGGAGCGGTGGGATAATCATATCAGAAACGACGATATCAGGGAAAATTTAGGATTTACGTCGATGGAAGAGGCGGCAAGGGTTAGTCGCCTGAGATGGTATAGGCACGTTCAAAGGATGGGTAATATCAAGCTCCCAAAGAGGATATTGAATGCGCAGGCCCCGGGCGTTCGCCCTAGAGGTAGGCCAAGGAGAAGGTTTATAGATTCAATTAAATAAGTTTTAGAAGTTAGCGGCCGTTCATAAATTACGTAACGCTGAAGGAGGGAGGGGGGGGGGGTGTTCGGACGAAGCGTTACGCAGCGTTACAGGGGGAGGGGGGGGACGACACTAGTGTTACGTAACGCAACATATTTCTTACAAAGATGTCGTAAAAAATTTTAGTCGATAAGAAATTTGTAAATCGTATTTTCCATTATGTGAAGTCCCAACTATATCGAAAAAATCAAAACAATGGTGAAATGTGTTTGGGCTTATTGTGTACATGGTAAGAGAAATGCCAATTTCCAACGCATTCTGTAGCTCAGTCCTGAGATGTGACATGAGTCTAATAGACGACCAGAATTACTGAAGTTGCATTGCAAATGTATACAAAACAAAATATCTAATGTCATGTTGGTTGTTCACCGAAATCAAGCTTTGGTCCTTTATTTGATTTACGTCACATCCTAGGTCCGTTCTAGAGAGTGTATTGCAATTTTAGAAGAAATAAAAAAATTTAGTTCGTGAAAACAGTTGAGATGCTGTTCCGACAGTTGCACGAATCTATAGACCTCAAATTACACCTTATTTAGAAAAACCAACAAACCATATTTTGTAGATTGTTGTTCTGCTCTTAGAATCTTGGGAACGTTGGAACCAGTTATACATTGACGAAAACATCACATGACTGCGGAAGGAAATTGAAAGAAAAGTATCAAACACTATTTTCGACGTTTTTTTCTCATTGGTTGCGTTACGTAACAACCGGGTAGGGGGACCTTGCGTTACAGGGAGGAGGGGGGTCTAAAAAATGTTAATTTTAGCGTTACGTAATTTATGAACGACCCCTTAGGAGACTTTCACTGAGTGAACAAACCATCTCCTTGGCAGGGGATAAGAGGGTATGGAGGAGGGTGGTCCAAGATCAGCCGGTTGTGGCGTAAAGACCCCAGAAGTTTGTAATTTTGACCACCGATAATTTTTCTTTGAAAAAATTAAAAAAAAAATATGCTTGGTCTTTTTAAGGCCCAACCATATTTTTTGTGGGGTTAGGGAATCAATTTGAGAAAAACTTTTTTCAGACATGCCTAATTACCATCTGCCTAAAAAAAGTAGTTATCATAACAAAAGCCCTTTTTAAAAAGAAATGCGACGCAAGTCCTCGTCCCTTCTTTCAAAACAACTGATATCAATTTGGATAGCGCTTGGAGCCTCTTCTGAAATATTTTCAAATTTGATTAAAAAAATGCGACACAAATACCGTTCAGATTTCACACCTTTAGCTTTGCGCGATGTATGGAGTGCGCGTAGCCAAATTTTTGCGCAGAAAAGCGCAGAAAAATTATTACTTTGGTAGTGTCCGGGCATTTGTGACGAATTTTTTTAATCAAATGTAAAAATATTTCAAATGAAGTTTGTGCGTTCCGAAGCTGCAAGCGTCACCCAAATTGATATCAGTTGTTCTGGAAGAAGGGACGAGGGCTTGCGTCACATTTTGGTAAAGGTTTCCGAAGTCGATTTTATTAGACCGTCGATGTCTTCGCATAGTAGAGCTCATTAATGGGTAAGGGCGGGCCGAGTCTGATTTGTTTAACAGACGCGACAATGTCAGAAGAGATGTAAGATCTGCCTCAAGTTATCAAAGAAAGAAATACATAGCGACCAATAATAATCACAACACGGAAAATTTCATGAAAAAAGGTGTAAAAAAACCGTGTTGTGACGTCATGTTTTACTTACTTACGAAAGGGCAAAGTCTGATATGATCCCTTGGCAAGAATTGTTCATTATGGTCCTTATGGTCTCAATATTACGAAAAAAACTTATGTAATATAATGTAATATGTAATATATGGGCGATTCCATTGGTAGGTTGCGAGGGAATCATGTGTTCTTGCTAAACCGTGCACATACGAGATTTGTGTTGTATGAAGAAAATTCCTCTATAGGTTCAATGTACAACTCCTTCATGTGAAAGAAGTCCAACCTTTGCATTCTTAGCCAGAAGACGGTTCCCTCGTAATACATTTTCCAACTTTTCAATGGAATGGCCCATATATAAAATGTTTGAAAGTGCAATACAGGATTGATTATTCACTATGAACTGAGCGATCGCGGAAGTCACGGAGAAGAATTTTTTTTAAATATTTCGGGCGATTTTCTCAGAAATAGATCAAAATTTAGCGTAATTTAGAAATGTGGCATAGATTCTACGCTTTTATAGCAGACATGTTTCTATCCATTCTATATTTTAACAATCCACGACAAAAAGTTTGGCAGATTGGGACGTTTACGCCTCTTCAGTACACCTTTGTCGCAAGACCATGTGTATATCAGCGTGGTCACATATTGAGTGAGTAATCATCCCGAATATGCGGCCTTATATACACCTATAACTTTTTTACCTGCCACAGAAATGTTTCCGAGTCACTCTTTATGTTTAAATGCCATATTGCGAAAATGAGATTTCAAGAAATTCCTTTCATTAACCTATATATTAATAGAAGCTAATCTCATGGCTTAAAAAAGTAGAAAAGAATTATTGCCGGAGTCAGTTGAATCTTTTCACATTTTCAATTTTCAAAAATGATGCTTCCGTTGCGCTGACAAAGAAAAATGTTATTAAAAACAAGTTTTACTCGCTACGCTCGCGATTTTCGTTTTTTAATTAAAATGGACAATTCTTGAAACACTTCTCCTTTCAGCAAACCTCAAAGTTGATATTGGCTGTCTTCGAAGAAGAGAAAGGACTGGCGTCACACTTTTTAAGAGGTTTTCGGCTGATAAGTTATGCCTCCATTTACAAGATGAATAACGTCCAATTACTGCATTACTACAATCAAAAATTGTAATTGGTTTGATTAAAACATTCCACTTGATTAAAAAATAATTGTTATGTAAAAATTCCATTTGATTAGAAAACAACCGTTTGATTAAAAATTGGTTTAATCAAAAAGATCCGATTTAATACAAAAAGTTTATTTGAATATTTTATAAAAGGAATAAACTTGAAACAAAAAAATCTATAAAATTTTCTGCGAGGACTTTACGCGTAGTAACGTTATGATCATTATGATATGGAGACACTTCTATACTCGTTTATCGTCACAGTAGTAACTGTTTATACATCGATTCATGTAAAGATGAGAAAAATTGACTCGGTTGAAGTCCGTCGTTGATTTTTTATTTTTTTCTCAAATCAAATTGACTTTTCCTTCGATCTTCGATCTTAGAATATCAAGACTGCATGAATTCGGTAAAACCACAACTTTTAGTGATGCTGTGAAAATAATTCATTAATCCAAGATCAATTTTGTGAACTCCTGAACTCACTCGTAAATTTTCGAGCAACTCGCTTCGGAAACTGTTTTTGACGCGGGTAGTTGCATACCTCGCCTTCGGCTCAGATATGCAACCTCTACCCTTGTCAAAAACATCTTCCAAAGCTTGTTGCTCGAAAACACACTCGTGAGTTCCGCTCATTTCACCGTTTTGATCGTAATGAATTATTTTCACACCATAGAACGTAATCTACTATTAGCAAGTTCGAAAAATGGTAGTATATTTATCTCTCTATTGTTTTAGGAATGAAAATAATAACACATGTTATCCGATTTGTCTTCATTTAAACATTGAGACCTTTCAGGGTTTTGGGGAAATATGGCCCAATCCTGGTATATGGTCACTTCAATAATTGGGCAGAATGACCCGAATCTCCAGAACTATGAGAGGTAGAATGTTGCTTCCAGAGGCAAAGTTGTAGAGAATAAAATTTTATAGAAGTCGTGTTCCTGGGTTTTAGGGGAAATGGTTTAGTCCTTGGATATAAGCTTTTCTAGATTTGAATGGTCTGAGACGTACTTCGGTAGGGCCTTTGACATTACCTTGGGTAATTTCTATGGATCTTTGAAGTTCTTACAGTTATAAAAGAACAGAAAACGTTGGATTGTTTGCTTGTTTGTATATTTAGGTACGTTCGAGTCACTTTGTCGCATCTATTCTGATACGTACGGGGCTTTGGTTATCTTTTCAATGTATATTTTTTCTATGGCAGTCCTTGAAAACAGCTGAAATTTGATAACAAGTAAATTTATAAGCACACGACCGTTTCATTTGTAAAAAAAAAATCCTCTGTTCATTGTACATATCACTTGTACATCATGTAAATGGCTCATTTCACGTATCATTTTACCGTTGTAAATAATGTAAATGCTATAGAAAGTGAGTGTACACAAATGTATTTTCGTTCACTTTATTGAAAACGGTACCAGTTTGTATGGAAGGTATTGAGGGGTAACGCATTAAGCTTCGATTCGCAACAAAAATACGTTGAGTTCAAAAAGTTGCGTCACAAATGCCAGACCAACCAGCGGAATAATTTTTAAACACTTCCAGTTTTTACACGCATAAATTTAAATTTACCCTAAACGATGCAATAAGAAATAAAAATCAAATTTTTGCAACGTAAAAACTGAAAGTACAGAAAAATTGTTTCGTCTTTGGGTCTGGCATTTGTGACGCAATTTTTTGAACTCAAGGTAATTTTGTTTAAAAATTTTTGTTGCGAATTGAAGCTTAATGCGTAACCCCCGTGATTTCAGAACTTTTGTAACTGGAAGAAAAAAAGTTTTACCTTAGATGATTAATGCGTCACACTTTTCTGATTTCACAGCTTTTGTAAGCAGACATAAAGACTTGCGTCACAACTCCTCTGTAAGAGGTTTTTTTGTGGATATCAGTACTTTTGTAAGTTTGTAAGCAACTTTCTAGCTGCCATAGTTCTAGAGGTAAGAATCATCCCTCTGGAATCTTGAAGTGGCGTTATCCCTGGATTAGGCCATATTTTCCCAAAACCATGAAACACGTGTACGCTAAAATTTAATTCCCTACAACTTCGCCTTTGGAACAAAATTTCTCACTCTCATAGTTCTGGAGATTTGGGTTATCCTGCCTAATTATGGATGTGGCCATATACCAGGATTGGGCCATATTTCCCCAAAACCCTGAAACAAGTTTTCGCTTAAATTTAATTCTCTATAACGTCGCCTTTGAAACCAACTTTCTAACTCTCATAGTTCTAGAGATTTGGGTCATCCTGCCTAATTATGGAAGTGGCCATATATCAGGATTGCACCATATTTTATTAAAACCATGAAACACGTGTACGCTAAAATTTAATTCTCTACAACTTCGCCTTTAGAACCATTCTTCTAACTCTCATAGTTCTGGAGATTCGGGTCATCCTGCCCAATTATGGAAGTGGCCATATACCAGGATTGGGTTATATTTCCCCAAAACCCTGAAACATGTGTACGCTAAAATTTAATTCTCTACAACTTCGCCTTTGGAACCAACTTTCTAACTCTCATAGTTCAGGAGATCTGGGTCATCCTGCCAAAAATTGCCACAAACAAAGAAAGAAAGAAAGAAAGGTTTACCAAATTGACTAGTTAAAAATATTCGATTTGAGTCCATTTCCATACAAAATAGTAAAATTGTTTAATTCATATCTCCGGATCGCCTGAACAGATTTTAATGAGTAAAAAGACACTTCGGCCTAAAATTTTCCGTAGAATCCGGGAAAAATATTTTCCGGGGGGTACGTCGCTCTTGAGTCAAAAAGTTACTGTTTATATATATGTTCCATAGTCTACGAAAAAAATTTTTGTGAATTTTTTGGCGTGTAAGACTTGCGTCACGGCCCCTTACTACCGTGGACCATGACATAATTCACATTGAAAGAGTGAAAGAGATAAAATTCATTACCACCTTGACGTTACCGATGGAATTAGTCAAATACATCCCAGTTGTACATTGGACATCCACTGGTGTGTAGCGACACCATGGTTTACTGAACTGGTCCAGCGGTACCTGGAGGAGTTACAGATTCCTCCCGAAGTAGCTTGGTCAAGAGCCTTGCTGCGAAAGCCCGCACCAAGGGTAAGATACCTCGGTTCCACTACTTAGTTGAGGTGCCTAGTGGCGCTGCAACGCGGAGCTGTGGTAGATAGTAAACTGAGTCAAAGCAGTTCACGTGTTGAATTTGGGTGACTGAACCCCTAGTCCTTCCTGGGCAACCAGGTTGGTGAAAATTCAGTAAAGAGATGATAGTATTAATCCTTAGATAGTCCTTACCTAGGTCTCGGAGGTTTTGTACCGAACATTCGTTTTTAGGGAGAGTCGCCGAGGTGACTCGCGTTAATTGGGAGTATCCCAATTCCACACCCATGGGGTTCGTGCGATTAAGGCTATGCCAAGTACGCAAGTTAATCTGCAACTTCATTATTGTAAAGTCAGCGTCAGCATAAATTACTAGGTGTCAAATACCAGCAGTTTTTCATTGTATTTTAAATGGGCGAAACAGCTGGTATTTGACATCTAGTAATTAACGTTGACGCTGTGTGTACACTGTACATACATATCACTTGTTCATCATGTGAGTACGTCCATTGTACATTGTACATACTGGTTGTTCACTATACAATGGATTTGTACATTTTACATGTCACTCGAAAAAAAATGATGTTGGAATTGTATGTATCACTTGTTCATAATGTACATGAATCTTTCATTAAACAAGTAGAATGTATATTAAACATTACGGGTGTACATGAAGTACATCTTAGACGTAAAACGGTCGTAAAAATGTACTGGAAAGATCTTAAAAAGAAAAAAAAACGGTGTCATGGGGTAAGGGTCGGAATCGCCGCATTGGCTGTCAGGGGTGGTAGGTACATCCCCCTGCTGTGCCCATATTGGTAAGGCAGCCTGAAGGCTGCTAAAAGCATCAGAATTTGTTTCAGAATTTGAAATAAAAATTTTTGCAAATCTGTTCATAATGTGACAGGATTAATGAAAATTCGTGTCACAATTTATTTAAAAAATAGCGCGAATCGAGCGAATTTGGGCATCGATCTGCAATAATCTGCTATATCGACATCGACTATTTGACTTTTTGGCTGTCACTTAAAAACAAATTTTTTTGTTTACCTTCTTGATTCGATATCATATCAATTTTATGCTCTGAATTCGTCAATACCTGAAAATGGTCATTTACGGTGTGTACATAGTTAGTAAATCCGGTGGTCTCATATTCAATCATGATCACAACATTCCAAAAGTTGAAACCGAAAAAGTATTCAGTTTTCCAATTGATTTAACATTAGAATACGATCCGAAGAAAGTTTCGGTAGCATTTGGACAAAAGGACGGCATAAACGGTTGGACATTCCAATTTTTATTCTCATACCGTCATTGACTCAAATCGAATCCAATTTCTTGCAGTTGGTCATATACTCACATCGATTAACGGTGTTGCAGTTAATGGAAATACAACCGAAGAAGGAAATGATGTCAAAGAGTTGATCGAGAATGAGGGAAATTATCCATTGACACTGAAATTCAGTCGACCGAAAATGACAACCAATGAAAAGATATTCTTGGCTAGTATGTTCTATCCATTGTTTGCTATTGCTAGTCAGCTGAGTCCGGAGCCGAAAAGTTCTGGAATTGAGGTTTTAGAAGCAGATACATTTAAGTTGCACTGCTTTCAAACTCTAACGGGTAGGTAGTTACGGATGTCCATAAAACACTTCCGGAGGCATGTGAAAAGTGTTCACCGGATGTGTTTTATGGGCAGTCCTCTTCCCGTACGAAAAGTTCTGATCAAGTACTTCATTTCTTAGGCGTGAAATTTATGACTGTGGCCGAGACAACGCAGACGGGCATGGATGTGTTTCTGAGAAAAATCTATGAATTGTACTCGGACTATGTACTGAAAAATCCCTTTTATTCGTTAGAAATGCCCATCAGGTGCGAGCTATTCGACGCAAATCTTCAAGGATTGCTGGAACAGATCGAAAAAACGGGAATAACAAATATATAAGGTCTGTAGTGTCAACTGTAAATTAATTTTATTTAAAAAATAAAAATATAGACTTGTCTTTATCAACAAATTACAATACTCTCTCAGGATTGCTTTGTGAAGCCAAGAATTTTAAAATGTTGGCGCATTCAAAATGAACAAAACGTCTTCCCCTTTTTTGATCCAACTCAGTAATTTATTGACTAAGGTAATGACCGTGTTGTTGTCGATCATTGGTTCGAACGTTGCATACAGTTCATAGCCGCTAGTTACCTATAGAAAGAAATCGTAGTAAATAGTTGTGTTTCGTTCTTTCACCGGTTAAGACTCACCCAAGCTAACATAATCTCCTCCTCTCTCATTTCCAAAATCAGCTTCAATGGCCGATTGTTGCTGTGAATTCGATTATGAATGCCATAGTACAGCGACTCCAGCCGCTCGAAGCCTTCGGGCGTATTGTACGGCATTGTCACTTCCGAGCAAAGTAATTGAGCATTTGATTTGGACTTGTACAAAAAGTGCCGAATTTCAGGAATGCCAATCGTTCGCAAATTAATGTCCTTCTGCATTGCATCATTGATGGCTTTAAAAGTCTGCGACCTGCGCAATTTGTCGGTAATTTTTTTCTTAGCCTCAGAGAGTTGGAAGAAAGCTTCACGGTCAACCGTTAGTAGTAGCAAGCAGGCTTGACAATCGTCCGATAAATATGAAACGTGTGTGTACAGGTAGCCATTGGAGTCGAATTTGGGTAAACAAATTGGTAACCAAATTTCACCATTTTTAAAACTTTCTGAACATTCGATCAAATTGAAAATTAATCTGAAAATTATACAAACAAAATGATGTCAAATTTAAATTTTCCGCCAAAATCTGAGTCGTGGGTGAATTTATAGAATAAACATATGCAGGGGACCGGTACGCATCACAATAGATATGGCAAACAGAATAGATGTTGCAAAAAGACAACGTATCTAAGTAAATATTGCCTCAACTCTCAAGTGTATGAAATAACATCATCAACACGAATTGGATTGAAATTTGCCGAAAGGGCAATATGCAAAAATCCGTCCTAAGCAAAGGCGAAAAACCATCCATAAAAAATATCCATATAAAAGCCCAAAATTAGAAAAAAAGGCATCTAATTAAAGTGATCGCTATGAAATAATATTTTGTACAGGAACGGAAAAGTGAAAACTGGCAAGTTTCTGATTTATCATACGAATTTACTATACAAATCAGAAACTTGTCGGTTTTCACTTTTCCGTTACTGTATAAGAAATATAAGAATTGATTACCGAAAATAAAGAAATGATCGCTAAAAAATACAAAAAGTGATCGCTAAGTCGATTATAGCGGTAAATTCTTTATTTATAGCGATCGATTCATCGATTAAAAAAATTTTTTTTTGTACCAGGGCCGATCTCCGAATCGACCTAGAGCACTTAGGAAATGCCTCTGACCCATACTGTATTTATTTATTTCTTACGCCAACCGTTCATCATGGGCGTGCGGTAGCGATACGCCCGTGACGCAAGTCCCCATACGGACAAAAAATTCGGAATTTTTTTTTTCGTGGACTTCGGAACCATATATACAGCTAAGTTTTGACTTCCAAAACAACTGATATCAATTTGGGTGACGCTTAACGCTTCGAAACGCAAAAAAAACTTTCAAAATATTTTCACATGTGATTAAAACAATGCGTCACAAATGCCGGACCCACCAGTATTATAGTTTTTCTGTTGTTTCAGTTTTATACGCAAAAATTTGACTTCTGGTACAAAAATACTACATACATTCCTACATACAAGTCAAATTTTTGCGGTGTGAAAGCTGAAAGAACAGAAAAACTATAACACTGGTGGGTCCGGCATTTGTGACGCATTGTTTTAATCAAATGTGAAAAGCACAGTCTCGGGTAACAAAATTCAAAAGTTGCATAAATCATGCTCGGAGCGGTAGCGGAGAGCGTGACGCAGTCCCCACACCCAAAAAAAAACGTCCACAAGCCCAAAAACCTCCATACAAAAACTTTGGGACAAGACACGATGTATAGGCGAAGTTTTGAGTTTTTTCCCCTCGCACCCCTTCCCCTCCAAATTATTTAAAAAAAAAACGCCCTCATTCATCAAAATCGGTTGAAAATTGGCTGAGATATCGCCAATCAAAGATGACCAATTCCAATGGAAAAGTAGTCAAATTACCTTTGTAATTAATAACAATTTTATTCCTGTGTGGTGTGTCAACGATCTATGTCTCTATCTATGTATCTATCTGGGCAATTCCACGGTCCGCTTCGTTCACACGCGTGAAATTCTCAGTAGTTGCAAAATGAAAGCAATAGAACAACTGAGCATTTCGAGCGTGGGAACGGAGTTTTCGTGGAATGGCCCATCTATGTATCTACGTATCTATCTACTTTTTTTTCTCGAGAACCGCTCGAGCGATTTCCTTAAAATTTTCAGGGAACGTCAGTCTCGGCCCCAAATGAAAAATTTCATATGCCGCTTTTCCGGGAAAATTCTGGAAAAGCCGTGGCATGGGAAAAAGTGGTCAATTTTGAG
>CM055403.1:128451844-128514788 GCA_029228625.1 Pseudolycoriella hygida
TTTTAAAGAAAAATTTTTTTCGGAGAAATTTTTTTTCTAAGAAAATTTTCTTTTCTGAGAAAATTTTTTTCAAAAAATAGAAATTTTTTTAACAACTGAAAACTTCCAAAACGACTGATATCATAACAAAAAAGAGTGTGACGCAGTCCGTAAGTCCGCTTCCAAAATTAATGATATCGCTTGAGGTGACGCTATCGCAGACAATACGGAGAAGTTAAAAGTTTTGATTTCCTGAAAAAATTAGAGCGCTTTCTTTGAAACAAAATTACGTTTTGTTAAAAAAAATTGCGTCACAAATGCCGGACCCAACGACGAAATAATTTTTCTGTACTTTCAGTTTTTGCGCTGCAAAAATTTGACTTTTGTTTCTTATTGCGTAGATTTTTTTGAGTAAATTTAATTTTTTGCGTGTAAAAACTGAAATTATACTCATCGCAATAATAACACTCAAAACAATATATCTATCCAAAGTAGTCAACCAACGAAACTACCTCGCTACAAAGGTCTTCAATTTAACGAGTCGTTCTCCCAGAACATTGGAAAGATTCTCTGTAGAGGTATTGAAGACCTAAAATTAGGGTTTAAGCCGACCTCCAAGAATCGATCCAATTTTACAAAATTAAATCAAAAAACACCTTTGACAGAGATGTTTGATGTGGTGTACCGAATCCCGCGCATCGGCGATGGAAAAAACGAGACATGTGATTTCAAACACACGGGTCAAACGGGCCGCAAAGTAAATGTGAGAACGGATGAACACGAAGAAGATATAAGAGCGTATAATCAAAATGGACAGTTAGACGGAACAGCAGCTTTAGTACATAGTTTTTATGACACAGGTCACGCTCCTGATATAGATAACATATCGATCTTAGAAGTTGAGCATAGCTACGCAAAAAGAAAGACCTTAGAATCATTACATATCCTAACAACTACCCAGTCCATGAACTTTAGACAAGATACGGACAACATAAGTGCGGTGTACAAAAGCTTAATTAAACCAACGCTAGCTCCATCCACTTGTTCTTAGTTCATCTATAGAAACATTTGAGCTCGTCCATTTAATAAGTCTTTTAATGTCACTAACGTTATTGTTTCTCTATGTAAGTAAATGTCGCGAATTTTTATATTTTTTAGAAAAATGTTTGATTAATGTTAAAGTCAAGTTTTTATTGTAAGTTTTAATTTTTGATAATTTTTGAGCTGCACTCAGCCGGACATAACGATTAACGAAGTACAGGCTTCGTTAGACGAAATGAAGAACAGAAAAGCTCCAGGTGACGACGACATTCCGATCGAAGCAATCAAAGAAGGCGGACCCACACTGCTCAAAATGACAACGGATCTGTTCAACAAGTGTCTCGAACAAGAGAAAATACCAGAATCATGGGAAAACGCAGTCATCACTTTGCTGCACAAGAAAGGAGACATCACGAAACTGGAAAACTACAGGCCCATCAGTTTGATCTCGCACCTCTACAAACTGTTTATGAAGGTGATAACGAAACGGATCACAAAGAAGCTAGACTTCTACCAGCCGATCGAACAAGCAGGGTTTCGTTCCGGATTCAGCACAAATGACCACTTGCAAGTGATGAGAAGTCTAATAGAAAAATGCAACGAATACAAAATCATCATCGCGATATGCTTCATAGACTTCGAAAAAGCGTTCGATTCGGTCGAATTATGGTCGATTTTAGACTCCTTGGACGATTGTCGGATTGACTCGAGATATACCCGGATGATAAAACATATCTACGAGCACGCAACGTCGTGCGTCAAACTGCATAAAACCACCGATAAATTTCGAATTGGAAGAGGAGTCCGTCAAGGAGATACCATTTCACCGAAATTGTTCACGTCAGCTCTGGAAACGGTTTTTAAAAAGCTTGATTGGAGTGAACTGGGAATCAACATAAATGGGAAGTTTCTGAACAACCTTCGATTCGCCGACGACATTGCCCTGACATCAACGACTCTGGAACAGATTGAAGCGATGCTGTTGCAGCTCAACGAGGAAGCCCAAAAAATCGGTTTGAAGATGAACATGTCGAAAAGAAAGTGATGACAAACATCGATGGTGCTACACCAATCAAGATCGGAGACGAGGAAATTGAAATCGTGAATTCGTACAAGTATCTCGGCCACGTCATGAAGCTCGGTCTCGACAACCAAACGGCTGAAATAAAGAGAAGGATCGGTCTCGGTTGGGCGGCGTTCGGGAAGTTACGGTACATCTTCAAGAGCAACATGAGCAACAGTCTGAAGAGGAAAGTGTTCGATATGTGTGTGCTGCCGGTCCTGACATACGGAGCCGAGACTCTCACGATCACCAAAGCATCAGCGAACAAATTGAGAGTTGCACAGAGGGCAGAGGGCAATGGAAAGGGCAATGCTAGGAATCACACTCAGGGACAAAATGACAAATGAGTGGATCCGGCGACAAACAAGAGTCATCGATGTCATGACACGAATAGCGTCGCTCAAGTGGAATTGGGCTGGTCATATTGCCAGAATGACCGACGATCGATGGACGAAAACTATAATGCAATGGCGGCCACCAACGAAACGACCGATGGGACGTCCACCGGAAAGATGGACCAACGATATCAAAAGAACGGCAGGCACGACGTGGCAGCAAGTGGCAATGGACCGGAAAAAGTGGCGATCTATGGGGGAGGCCTACATCCAGCAGTGGATATAAAAGGCTAAGGAAGAAGAAGAAGAAGACTCAGTCATAGTTAATTTTGAGTTTTATTGTACAGACTTTCAAACAACTGATGAAGGTATCAATAAGATGCGAAACGTCTTAACAACGTAGTTTCTATCACCCGTTGGGCCGGAAAATCGAAAAAAACTCAATTCAATTATTTATTAATTCACGGTCAAGTAAAGTGTTCGGACTGTCATTTGGTTTTCCAGAACGTCAAAATATTGTATATAACCCAAAGTTCAGAAATAAACAACTTTAGCAAAATTTATATAGAAGAAGCTGTTTTTATTTTTACGTTTAACTGCTGTGTGTGAATAGTAACTGTCTAACAAAAATCTTGATAACACCTTTCCGAAATGTCCCCCCCCCCCCTCAAATTTCGGTCTGGCTGCAGCCCTACACACAGTGTGTCTGAAGGGAGGATACGTTTTTTGGAACTGCCTCCCAGGGATGCCAGAACAACGTTTAGTTTGCTCCGACTAGATGCTACACCATCATTCAGCCTTTTTTTGGTTGTCTGTGAAACTCGCGAAACTTTTCCGCATATATCTCCGGGACTACGGCACATATTTTGGGCATAGATGTGTAAAACGAAAGATATGGGTACAACTTTACATTCATGAAGATCGGTTGAGTGGTTTGGTGTTGAGAGCCCATAGAGTGGGCCTAAGTTAGTCTACTCGACCCTATATTGGATATGACTGCTTTTCATTAATACTTCTTTACTTATGATGTTTAGAACACAATTTGCAAAGGCAAATATGTAGTAGACACTGAAAGAAACAACTTTTCCAATGATACCTTGGATATTGGAGTTAATGGAAAAGCTCTACGTCGGTAGGGAACTTGACATTGGGCCTAAACTTTCACTTTGGTGGGTAGTATTGCTGTTTTTTTTTTTTTAATTTTATTTCTCCAGGTTTATTATGCCATCCATTGTCAATTATATATCAAAAGTCTCTCTCAGATTTATGTTACCCAGAAACTTGGAAACTCGGTCACCTAACTCCGATTCACAAGTCTGGCAACAAAGCGTGCATTACAAATTATCGTGGTGTCAACGTCTCACCTAACCTAACAAAAGTCCTTGAAATCATTATCGCTGGTCAACTCAGATTCAACATCTACCCTCACATAAAGGCTACTCAACACGGTTTTTTCCCTAGAAGACGGGTAGAATCCAGCCTCCCGGAAGTCTCTGTTCTGGTTCACGATTCCCTCGAACGCGGCACCCAAACAGACTCATTCTATGCTGACATCCACAAAGCTTTCGATGTAATTAGCAACGTACTACTACTGTACAAGTTAGCAGCCGATAAATACCGTTTGAGCAATCGTTTGTACTTTGGCTCCGCTCATTTTTCCGGAAACGGAAACAACTGCTGAAGGTAAATTTCTGTCTATCCGTGGCGGTAGAAGTACATTCTGGAGTTGGCCAAGACTCAATCATCGCTCCTACGTTTTTCCTTGTGTTTTTCAACGACTATGACGATGCACTCACTGTTACTAGAGGTCTAAATTTTGCCGATGACAAAAAGATTGTCCATAACAATATTTCCACGATCGACGACACTCGCACACTTCAACAGTCTATCGATGATTTCTTCAAATGGTGCTGCAACAACGGTCTCGAACTAAACGATGACAAATGTAAGATAATGACAATCCACCGCAATCGCTCTCTAATTCTGGCTGCGTATCATATGAATGGCAAACCATTGAAAAGAGTCGATAACATCAACGACTTCGGGGTAACATACAAGAGCGATTTTTCATTCAAAAACACACCGCGAGCTAGCTTCAAAGAAAGGACATTCCATGTTATCGTTTGTTAAGCGTCAATGTTACAGCCGGTTCAACGTAGAAACAGATAAGATGCTCTACAATTCTGTCGTACGATGTCATCTTGAATCCGCCTGTCCGGTTTGGTCATCTCACCACGACTCTCACGTTCAGACACTCGAAAGCGTTCACCGGTAATTCGTACTATATGCCAACCGCGATCGTCAGGTTGGCTCAGATAACGAAAGCTATCGTTTCCGATCATACGTCGACCGTTACACTGAACTAAATCTGCAGTCATTAGTACGACGGCGAGTAAATGCTGCAGTATTTTTTATCCACGATGTGTAAACCAGTAAAGTCAATTTCCAATTACTACGAGACAGAATCAACATGTACGATGGAACCAGAGCCCTTCGTAACCCATCACTGATCCGCCTTAACGCTTACAGGTGCGACTACTCGACATATTCGCCATTCAACTTGGCATGTCACCTGTTTAATTTTGCAGCCACTCATGTTGATGCAACGCTACCATCATATGAATTTCGCCGAAATGTTCTGGAATTAGAAGATTCGGTGTTTGGATCGTTTGCGTTGTGCTAATATCTACCTCTTCTTTTGCTATTTTGTGGTTATTTTGCTTCACTTGTTTTTACTTTGATTTTATTGATTGACCACACCGTCCGGTGTACGAATTGATTGACGAAACTATTTTTGTAATTAAATTGATTGACGAAACCTCTCTGGTAGTCAAATAGATTGACGAAACCATTTAGGTAAATTCCTTGAGTATTGATTTTATGTTGACTTTTTATGTGATAATGTAATTTTCCAATTTGATGCGTACCTTCTTTTTGATTTTTGATTTAATTTGATTCGAAGTTGATATGTTTCTAGTACAAATATTAATTTGCTGTGATATTTCGATACAATAACATGTATTTAATTGTACTTGTTGCAATTCTGTCGACTAGCATATAGTAGACATTAAAAGTATAATTCATTCATTCATTGTCCCCTCAAAAGTTTCCTACATCTAAGAAACTATGAAAAATATTTTTTTGAAGTTTTTGAAAGTAATCTAGAGGTCATGCACACGCAAAATTAGCTTTTTTGCCATACCCATACATTTTCACTACCCGGGCAACAAATGTGTTTTGTTTCATATTATTACAAATCACATTGAAAGAATGAAAGAGAAGAAATTCATTACCCAGGTGGCGGTACCGATGAAATTATGTGGGGAACCCATCCGCCATATCATGTCTCTGCCTTCTTTAATCCATAAAATAAAAATTGCGTAGCAAAAGTTTCAAATCTATAAAATTTCAATAGCCTCTCCAATTCTTTAAAATTCTCTACAGCATGGGACTTTATCGAGATGTAACGGAGTTATGACATGACAAAGAAAATGATGACAAATATAAACTTACCTCAAATCAGCTGGATGAACAAAATATTTCTTCATTCTAACTAACGTAATCAATTTGTTATTAGCTATTAATACGGCGAATACTAAATTTTTTATTTTGGAACAGTTGCTTTGGATGGCACTTGTGATGGTCTCACGCACCGCTGAAGTTAATGGTAATATGCGTACGGAGTGTGTTAAGAAGATGAAAGGATTGTTGGAAACTGAAATGGAAAACCATTAGCACCATCGGGCATTTGATAAACGAAGTCATTAGACAAACTTTTCGAATCACTTTTCCCACACTCCAACAAATTATCGATTAATCGTTCGCTGCCTCCCAGCAATCGTCGTAAATCGAAGTTCTTTCGTTGTTCAAATATTCTGTTCATATGCGATAACGTTAGCGTCGATAAAATTTGATTGTAAACATCTCTGAAATTGGAATAAATATTTCTTATCAATTCGATCGATAAGGCGAACTGTGACATTACGTTAATTGCATCTGAATCTGCTGAACACTTTTCTTTTTCCTAGAAACGGCAACGAGAATCAGTTGAGATTTGACTAGAAATACGAATCGGATTCCTTTTGCTTGTATCGACTGTATTGTATCTTCATTCGATTGCACAACGCTCACTAATGCTTGCATCACTCCAAAGAGCGTTGCCAGTTTGTCCTCGTTGCCATACAGGGAATAAATAGGCTTACCAGCCTTACTTAAAATAAAAACGTGTTCTTGTTTGTTCAACCACTCGGTGTCATGTAAGTAATCATCACAGTCACTGGAACCGTCATTGGGTGACTCAGTTTGCACCAAACTTAGTGTTGATGAGCTTTCAGAATTGCTCAGCTGTGTCAGTCTGCCACTGCCATCAACATCAACATTTTTCCCTGGTACATCGCTTTTCCCTTGAATATCCACAATGTTACTGGCCCTTTGATCGTTGTTCTCAAATTCCTTTAAACTAGCACTCATTTCACGGGAAAACTCCTCGAATGAATCGGTAGTTATAAGCATACTTTCATGGGGACATGCTGCCTGGAATTCATCGATTTGTTCTTCCGTTGGCGTTTTTAAGTCCGTCATCGTGATGCTGTTGAATAATTTAAGGTCATTGAAAATTTATTGAAAAAATAATTTAATTTGGAAATTATTTTGATGTTTTGATCACTGGAGTTGAGGAGAGTAATTAATAAATGACAGCAAACGTCAGAGTCTGGTGCGATGCAAAGCCGGTGATAAATGAAAGCCAAATAGGTATGTCCACAGAGAAATGACAAACATTTAGGCACTTGTCTTAATCGTTTCAATTCGCACTCACACAGACTGTCAATGGCTATGTCAAAGTATAGTGATTTTCATGATACGATGCTGTACAGCAAATAATGTCGTCATGTCATGAAAATCACTATAATTTGACAAAAGCCGTTGGCGCATTTGAGCCATGGATTCCCTTTCGTTATCATGCACAATCGACTGGTTACTGATTTCGTTACAAATTGTTGTTGTTAGCAGACTTCATTGTTCACTTCCTACCCACCTAAGTATGACTTTTGCCTAGTTCACGAATACTCGACAAACAGTTGGACATAACACTACCAAGCAGAGACATGACATGGGCGGGTGTGCCATACAGGCAGAGAAAGGATAATGTTCGCATCACTGATAAATGTGTGGCATGTTTCTAATATAAAGACCAAGCACGGAGGCCCAAATTTAGTTCAAGTAGGGAATGCAACCGATAAAAAACCGATCATGGTGATTACCGGTAAATAAAATTTTAATTACCGGTTTTTATAGTAGAATATTATCACTTTATAAAAAGTTAGTCAAGATTATATTTTCTGCAGGAATAATGGCTTGCTGGCTTGATTTGTCGTTCGAGTCTAGTTGTGTTATGAGAATTCAGTCTCTAGCTTTTCAATTCAAATGAAATACTGAAAAAGGGGACTTTTTTAGGATATTTAGGTAGGTTTGGTGAAGGAGGGCAGAGTTTTACCAAAAAACAAGGTACATAGGTCGGTTTGAGAAATATGGTCATCCGATTTCGAATTCGGAAGAGGATTGATTTCTTAAATTGAAGATATGGATTTGGAAAGGATTACCCTGCTACTGGGGAGTGTAAAATGACCAATATTGAGTGCGAAGAGTCTGATAATTTAGTTCATCTTTTGTATGAAATCATGGGCGCGCGGTAGCATTGCGATCAAAAAAATAGGAATTTTTTTTTTCGTAGAACGCGGAACCATATATACAGCTAAGTTTTGACTTTTTTCCCTTGCGGCGTAACCCCTTGGACCTAGTTTATCGGGTTCTACGTAAAATTTTGATTGAAATCGACATTTTACTCATTAAAATCGGTCCTGTGGGTCGGAAGATATGACCTTTAGAAAATCGTCATTTTCCATACTAAATGCGCTACTTCATAGAAGCCAAAGAAAACGAATTATATCCTACGTTAGTTAGTTAGCAGTTCCACAGCCATTTGTATGAAAAACGACTTTTTTGGCGATTTCTCGAAAACTGGCAGTCAGATCTTCTTTAAATTTTCGAGGAACCTTCGGATGGGCATTCTGCGCCATTTAAGATTTTCAAAAAATGGGGTCACCGGCCTCGTTTGGACGCTAGGGCTCCTGGAAGCTCCCATACAAATCCCATATAAAATATTGTGTGTGGTGAGCTGGTGAGTGTCACGGTTGGGTAAGTGAGGTTCAACTTCCATTAAAGCTTTCGATATTCTTCGGTTATTCTCGACATGAGTGAGGTCATCCAATGGGGCCTTTTAGGTTTATGGGATTTGTGGATTTCTCTAGCACTTTTTAACTTCCATCAGGTTTTTTTAATATTTTTCTGTTATTCGCGACATGAGACAGGTCATCCAATGGAGCTTCCTTGGTTTAAGGGATTATTAAGGATTTTTGTGGATTTCTCTAGCACTATTCAACTTCCATCAGGTTTTTTTGATATTTTTGTGTTAATATGTTTCAACTGCTTCCAAAACTACTGATATCACAACAAAAAGGGAAATGTGACGCAAGTCCTTGACCCTGCTTCCAAAACAACTGATATCAATTTGGGTGACGATTAACGCTTCGAAACGCAAAAAAATCTTTCAAAAAATTTTCACATTTGATTAAAAAATGCGTCACAAATGCCGGACCCACCAGTGTTACAGTTTACATTCCTACATACAAGTCAAATTTTTGCGGTGTGAAAGCTGAAAGAACAGAAAAACTATAACACTGGTGGGTCCGGCATTTGTGACACATTTCTTCAATAAAAAAGTAAAAATGTAAAATATTAGTTAAAATACTTGGTCGCCCTCCAGATTTTCAGTCGTAACATCCGCAAATTTCATCCGAATTTCAAAAACTTTTTTCCCTTGATTTCTTATGAAAATACCTTTCAAATGAGCCTACAAAAAAGAAAATCGAAAAATGTAAAGTCCACTTTTCTGTACAGTTAAAATCTGCACTTTTTCATGAACTGGAAGAATAGGGAACTTTGACCGCTATTTTTCCAGCTATAATAATTTTTCTGGGGTGAAATGGGTCGTGTAGAATAGAAAAATTGCAGGGATGGAGAAAAAGTTCGAAAAACTTTATTTTGGTTCAGATGAACATCGGATAACGTACGAAAAGTGGACGATTTTCGGAAATCGAATTATCGCAACCTGAAGGTGGAAACAAAAAAAATTAACGAGCTGTTTTTTGGAGTTTGCAGACCAAAAGAATATTTTGAGGGAGGGTTTCTTTCCAATAACAAAAAATCAGAGAAATGAGGCGTAGAGTAGAATAGATTTGATTGTTGAATATATCTAGCAGAGTGCTTTCGGTAAGAGACCCCAGGATTTACTATAAGCTTTGCGGCATTGCCATAAGGCTTTCTTAAGTCGATATTCTATATTTTTAGTTCAGCGGAGCTCCCATATCATATTATGATTCCTAGGTATTTTACAGACCAGTTACATGCAGAAAATCACATAAATTTACTGGTCAATCGAAGCCAATGTCAAAGTCTTCACACAAAAGTTTAACGGTGCCTACAACAAACTGAGTTTTATTTGCTGGGAATCGCTCTCATAACTGGTCCGGTTAAAACACCCGGGTGACAGTTCTTTGTCTCAACATGAATTTAGATGCAATTTCGAAATTTCATTCATAAATTTGCTAACTTCTCCTTTTTTGAATGTAGCAGGTGCGTGACAGTCTTTTGTTTTGATATTTTCAAGTAATACTCGATGTGAAGTTAGCTGCAATTGCAACCGAAAGTAACTGCATTGCAATAAAATCAGCTGATTTCATTCATAAAGTTACCAAAATCAGTTGACTTCACTGAGAAGTTAAAAAATCAGCTGATTTTTTGCAACTTCAGCCAACTTCACGTTCAGCATTTTGCAAATATTAAAGCAATAGACTGTCATTTACCTGGAATGTAGTGTAACTAACTTCACAGCAAACGTAAGTAAGTTTATGAATGAAATGTCAAAATTGCAACCAACTTCATGTTTCATTTCATGTTTCATGATATATCAACAATAAGTCGCTCAAATACACACAGATAAGGGGTTATTTGTGCAGAGTTTTAGTCAGTTATTTTTGCCGTAAATTCAATTGTAATGACACGGTTTACCCGTTTACTGAAACTCCCCTAACCTCCAAGATAAGCTCCAATCGTTCCAATTGTTTTTTTTTTCTGTGAGCAAAACTTTTTTTTTGTGACGGGTTTGGCTTGTTGAAAATATGGCTCCCACAACTGTCGACTGCTCTGTCGATCAGCTGCGATCTCCTGTGTCATTATTTATTTTGCTTCATTGGAAAAACGAAACAACGAAAACTTGTAGTTTATATTCTTTTAAAAGTTGTGTCTTTATTTAATGTTTTTATGTATTTCTTGCCATGGGAGTGACTGGCCTTTGGAAATTGATCGATCAAGCTGGAAAGCCAGTTCCACTGGAAACCTTAGAAAACAAAATTTTGGCCATAGGTTCAACTCAATGAATTTCGCAATGTGCCGCTTTAACTAACAAAAATTTTCTATTTATGAAGACACTTCGATTTGGTTGCATCAAGTGGTGAAAGGATTCCAAGATTCGAAAGGAGGAACCATACCCTACGCCCACATATTGGGTCTGTTCCATCGGCTGTGTAAACTTCTATTCTACAGAATTAAACCGATTTTCGTTTTCGATGGCGGCATACCGGATTTGAAACAAGAAACTATTGTAATTGAGATAAAAGTGTATTTAAATCAAAACTAAAATGACTTTTCCGTTCTCAGCGTAAACGCAACCTCAGCAAAGCAAAATTAAATTCGGAAGCTGAACGCCTGCAAAGTCTACTGCTTTCTTCGTTGGCTAAAGAAAAAGTGATCCAGCAAGCTCTGGGAAGTGAGCTGGCAAATCAACTTTCACCGAAAAAGAAAATCAAACCATCCGACGTCGAAAAGGAAGACATCTACAAACTTCCTCCAATACCCGAAGATTCTATTGAAAATTCCATCGAATCGTCGGACAGTTCATTCGATGAAAAGACGTCCAGACACCACTACAACATTAATTTAAATTCCGTCGATGTAACGAGTAAACGGTTCTTAGACCTTCCAGCTGACGTTCGCCATGACATTTTGACGGATTTAAAGGAAAAGAGGAAAGAGTCGTCATGGGGTAGACTACATGAGCTACCAGCCCAAAGCGATGATTTTAGTGAATTTCAAATGAAACGGTTGTTGAAACGGCGACAAGTTCAAGTGAGTCTTGAAACGGCGGAACAAGAAATGGGCGGTAAGAGAAACTTGTCACTAGCTGAAATGGAAGCAATGCTCACGGAGGAAGGTATTTTGAATGCGACGGAAGCTTCCAGTAATGCGGCTAAGGCAATTGCTTCAAATGAGAATGCGTTGTTCCTCCACGTCAAAAGTTTAAAGGAAGCAATGCTGGAGGAGAAGGCTAGAGAAGAGAAGGTTAGAGAGGAGAAGGCTAGAGAGGAGAGGGTTAGAGAGGAGAAGGAGAAAGAAAAGAAAAATGTGCAGCAAGAAGTGAAGCACAACGACGAATTGCTTGAAGATGAGGACGAAGAGCTACAGACTGCCATTCAATTATCGTTACTGGATACCATTCCTTCTGAAGAGAAAGCAAAGGAGGTGAAGTTACGACCAGAACAAAAAAAGTTCCTCAAACACGCGGTCAAAGATTCCGCTAAAGACTACATGATCGAATATGGAGGTTTCAATGCTGAAGAAGTCAAAGAACTGGTAATGTCTGACGAGGAAGATGATGAAACCGAAGCCACCTTTCGTCATAACGACACTTTCATATTGAAAGGAGACACAAAACCTACCGAGACTATTGAAATAGACGATTCGATTTCGGGAGTGTCAAGCGATGCTGACTCTGACCTTATCGAAGTGCCCGAAATGGATGCGGAGATGGACGAAGCACAACACGCTATTTACCCGCTGGAAATGAACAAAGAGCCAGGCGCAGACTTGACAAAGGACTTTCGTCATGAAGATTTGATCAAACGAAATGGCTTACAAATTCAAATCAAGAAAACAGACACGTTAGATGATGATTTGTTTGCCGACGTTTTTAACAGCGAAACAAATTTGGAAAGTGAAAAGAAGACGGAGTTGACATTCGTTGATTCTGAAAAGGATCAGAAGCCGCCGCAAAAGAAAGAGACTCCGATTAAGGCACCGGTTGCGTTACATAATATTTTGGACAGCCTGAACGCTGAGATGTCAGATATTGCTACTTTGCAGTTGGATTCTCTGCCGACTGTGAAAAGTGGTTGTGAGACTCCTGCAGAAAGTTGTTCAAGCAAATCAATATCAACGGCCGATCTCGACTCAATCCTAAGCAACTCGAACAGTAAAGTGATTGACATTGTGGAACAAGGAATTGATTCGATCAAAGGCACAGAATTATCCACTCCACCAAAGTTCCCAAACATTTTAGATAGTAAAACCGATCCTGAAGCTGTCATTTTTAAGACGCCAAAGAAATCAACCGATAAAAATGAACCGCCACCGAAAGTTGTGTCTCCATTCTTTCGTAAAAAAACTCCGTCACCTCAAAAACGTAAAGGCATAACCGGCTACGACGAAGTAATTTCACCAAAAATAGCAAAAACTCTGTTCCCGGGCACTAGTTCAGATGTGGAGCCAATCGAATTGGCGGCAAACATTCTTCGTGAAAATAAAACAACCGACGAACTAGAATCAATGGCAGCTGATATTCGGGAAGAGAAAAAGGATCTTGAACTTGAACGCAATAAACAAGATCGCTTCGGTATGAACATCACCGAGCGCATGAGCAGCGATTGCAAAAATTTGTTAAGACTTTTCGGAATTCCTTACATTGTGGCACCGATGGAAGCGGAGAGTCAGTGTGCTTTCTTGAATCTGATTGAATTAACTGATGGAACCATCACCGACGACAGTGACATTTGGTTGTTCGGAGGCCGAACGGTTTACAAGCATTTTTTCAATCAGCAGAAAAATGTGATGGAATTCAAAGCGGAAAACATAGAAAAATTGTATAATTTGGACCGTCAGAAACTCATTCAGTTGTCCATTCTGGTCGGAAATGATTATACCAATGGGATACAAGGGATAGGTGCTGTGACTGCAATGGAAATTTTATCCGAATTTGCGTCGAAGGCGTCAACAGATGATTCGAATGAAGAAATGTCTTTGCTTGCTTGTCTTAGAAGTTTTAAGGACTGGTTTCTAAACGACAAGACTAACTTCAGCAGAAAATCTCTACGCAGTAAATTAAAAAACATTTCCATCACCGACGACTTTCCCAGCCGTCGAGTTGTTGAGGCGTTACTTCGACCGATTGTCGATAAAAGTGATGAAAAATTCACATGGGGCCAGCCGGATGCCGAGTCAATACGGGAATTGGCCAAAACCACTTTCGGGTGGACCTATTCCAAGACCGACGACATTCTGCTACCCGTTTTGAAGAAATTGGAACAAAAAAAGTCACAACAATCGATAAAAAATTATTTCAAAATTACCAGCCAGTCCATTGGTGAGGGATCGTTAGCTGTAAGCAAACGAGTACGTCGAGCGATCGATGTTATGTCGATGAAACAAGTTTCTGATGAACCAGAAAAACCAGTCAAAGAGAAAAAGCTCCGCAAAAGGGCACCGAAAGATGAAAAGCCTGCGAACGAAAAGAATTCTACTAAGGAAAAGAAGCCTGCGAAGGAAAAGAAACCTGCGAAGAAAGGAAAAACTTCGTCTAAGGCTGATGAAACAAACCAAGCGAAAAATGTTCATTTACCTGGAGACGAAGTGATTCCACAACGGGAAGTTGCCAATGCGGAAATGGATAGGAACAAAGAAATTGCAATTGAATTGTTTAAAAAAGCGAATAGGAATGTGAAAAAATAAATTATAAATAAATGAACAAAATGTACTTTTATTACCTTCGTTGGTCCTGAATCGAAATAATGTAAGGGGTACGACTTTCGTAGCTTTATACATTAAAACTATATTCAATAATTGGGATCAAAATAAGTCGTGGTTTCCACTCATAAAAGGTACTCCGTTTATCGCTTCGTTAAAAATTTTTAACGAAGCGCTAAACGGAATACTTTTTTTTAGGGAAGGGGCCGTTCACAAAGTACGCACGCCTAAAATTCCAAGTTTTGACACCCCCTCACCCACACGCTTTTGCACGCTTTCAGAAAGTAGTGCGCACAAAACGCGAAAACAAAAGACTTTGAAAATCGGATAAGATAAGATGAATCGGTTATGTAGAAAAAACACAAATGGTCCTAGTAGAGGCTCAGTTTTAGGGCCGTGCCTGAGTCCATGGACTCAAAATCAAAAAATGTTCTTCCATAATATGGAGGGCATGTTTAGACCTTTGCATGCCTAAACCTTTCGAACAAAAAAAAAATTATGAAAATCGGAAAATATTTATTTGAATTATGTACAAAAGACCAAAAACCACTTAAAAGGCACTAGCTCAGCTTCCCTTGGGCCGACAATGTCCAGCGGACATTTTTTAGACCCGTACGAAAAACGAAGTTCTTCGAAGAGGGAGCAATAAAAACATACATACATATCAGAATAGATGTGGCAAACAGAGTTGATATTACGAAAAGACTCGAACGTATCTAGGAAAATTTTGTCTTAACTCTTAAATGTATGAAATTACATCCACTTCAAATTGTATTGGAAATTGCCGAGAGGGCAATATTGAAAAACCTGTCCGAAGAAACGGTGTAAAAGAATCCTCCCGAAACCACAAAATTGATCTCCGAATAGCAAACAACATAGCAAAAAAACATTTTTTTGTTAAGGGTCGACTTTAGGACCGACCTAGGGCCATGAGGAAATGCCTCTGACACATACTTCCATAGACAAAAATTTTTCCCTCAATCTGCTCTGCAGTATGACAAAAAAACGTTTTTTGGTTAGGGCCGACCTTAGGTCCGACCAGGGGCCCATTTGAGCCCCAATCACAGGCCCAAATTTGTTTATGAATATAATTCGGTACACGGTTACCTCTCAAATAGAAAAAGAATCAACAAAATCGGTTAGGATTTGCCCGATTTATGTCAACAAAAACACGTTGGGCCTAGTTTCAGGGTCCTGGCTGAGTCCAAGGGCATCTTATCAAAAAACTTCCTTCCATAAAATGTGAGACATTCCTAGACATTTCGATTAAAAAATTTTTAATTAAGAAATTACCAAAAAACTTAACTAACTTACTGAACATATGAAGGGACCCGTACGTATCAGAATAGATGTGGCAAGCAAAGTTGATGTTACGAAGAAACTCGAACGTATTTGAGTAAACATTGCCTTAATTCTTAAATGTACTGTCGATGTCACGGTTAAATCGTACAATATTACCTTTTTAACGAATTCCATCTTTTTCAGCCCACATCGGCTGCATACTTTTTCTTACATCCCAACATTTTTTTTGAACCATACGAACACATTTGTAGTGGATAATGCTGCAGTGTAGAGGCTACATTGGGTCAATACTTTATCAAATACGTTGTTGCTCATTAGACCAATAAGAATAGCTTCACACTTTTACGTGTTGTTGCTACATGCATGGAAAAAAAGCCATCGAAATGGAATTTGATTTTTTGCGAGGGGAGCCACTATTTATAACTCTTTTATAACTTTTAAATAACTCTTTATAACTCTCTGTTACTCTTTTCAGTGGTTTATCCTCAACTTTTTGTTATCTCTTTTTTTTTTGGGCTATTAATTGTGTACGAAAGATTCTTTCATAACAAATATTGTTAATGTGAAAATACTATAAATGTGAAGTTTTCTGAAGTAGGAAACGTGGTAAATGTCCCTCTTTCTGGGCATCAATTCTCATACCATTCGTAGCTTTACGAAACCGTACCTTGCAAAGAGTGATTTCTGTCATTCGTAACTTTTACATTAACAACTGTGAAGTTACGAACTCGTAAAGCTACAAAAATTATGAGAATTGACGCCCTCGGCCCCGATTCTCACAAATTCGTAACTTTACGAATTCTTAAAGTTGCGATAAAAAAGTTACGATAATTTTAAAAATGCAATTCTCAAGCATTTTCGTAACTTTTTAAGAAAATGAACAAATAGTCTATCCATAGTCTATTTTCGTGAAAATATTTTCTTCTTTTTCGCCAAAGTTGCTTAAATTTTGAAATTATCTCGATTTTCTGATCTTCTAACATGCCACTCGCGTCACACGCTTGAAAACACATATCTCCTATATTTTTAGACCCGTACGTAGTTCTTCGAAAAGGGGTCTTAGGCGTTTACCACGACGTTTGTAACAAGTCGAATTTCGACCCGAGAGTAGGAGGGAGCACCGATCATGGTACTTAGATGACGAATCAGCAATAAAAAAAATGTCCGTCCGTCCGTCTGTCAACACGATAACTCAAGTAAAACTCAACCGATTTTCAAAAACTTTTTTTCCCTAAAAGGTAATCGAGAAATCATCTATGAGATTGAATCTGGGCACAGTCGGCCCAAGGGCCACCGAGCTAGGGCCGTTTAAGTTTTTTTTGGTCTTTTGTACATAACTCGAGTAAATCTTTTCTGATTTTCAAAATTTTTTGTTTGAAAGACCTGGGCATAACCGACAATTTATGGAAGAAAATTTTTTGAATTTGAGTCCTTGGACTTAGCTAGGGCACTAAAATCGAGTCTCTACTCGGGCTCTATGTGTTTTTTGTCCATAACTCGGGCAAATCTTTTCCGATTTTCATAAATTTTTTTTTGTTTGAAAGACTCGAGCATAACTGAAGATTTATGGTAGAAACTTTTTTGAATTTGATTCCTTGGACTTAGCTGGGGCACTAAATACGAGTCTCTGCTAGGGCTCTATGGTACGAGTAAATTTTTTCCGATTTTCAAAATTTTTTTTTGTTTGAAAGATCTAGGCATGACCGACAGTTTATATAAGAAACTTTTGCCTGTGCTTAGGGCTCAAGTGGGCCATATGGCATATGGCGAATGTGGAATTACAAATCTCAAGCAGCTCCAAACTCTGCAGAACAAATGTATGAGAGCTGTTTACCGCCTGAACAGCTAGAGCTAGCGAAAGTTGAGCGAATTATTCTCATCTACAAACTAGTGAACTCGCTGACTAAAAACAATTTCCGTTTCATAATAAATTCAGATGTTCATGGCCGCACAACAAGACGTAACTCCCACTTCCAATTTTTCAACCAACAGTCTGCGATGAAATCGACAAATGCAGCGATAGCCAGCGCAACTGGCGAGTATAATGCATTGTATAGTGACACACGTAAATTAAGAAGCTTAGTTGCATTTAAGAAAAGAGTGAGACTCAAAGTCATGAAAAATAGTGATAAGTTTTCTGTGATATCTCCGTACGTTTTCATTAATTAAACTAAATTGGATAATTTCAATATTTGATATATGCCTTCTCCTTAAGCTGTGATATTTTATAATTGTTTTTCTGACTATTGTGTGTTAAAATTAACTAAATTATATTTAAAAAAAAGTCTATAAAAATATTGAATATTAACTTAAGATTAATCCAAAAATTTAAGACAAATGTAAGACTATTAACGAAGCAAAACGACGAAGTCCTAAATAATGATTATAATAATATCTAATAAAACATAATAAACCAAAATTCATTTAAGTAAAAATACTAAACAAAACATAGAAGGGACCCGTACGTATCAGAATAGATGCGGCAAACAGAGTTGATGTTACGAAAAGACTGGAACGTATTTAAGTAAATATTGCGTTCACATTAGACTGTATTGGAAATTACCCGTTGGGCAATTTTGAAAAACCCGTCCGAAGTAAAAAAATTCTCCGAACCGCACAATGACCTCCAAATAGAGAAACCAGCTTCCCTCAATTTGTCTAACACATCGCACACACAACTATTTTTTGTGGTCGGGCCGACCTTCGTACTGACCTAGGGCCCTAAATAGAGGCCCTCGGATACATTACTCCATAGACAAAAATGGTTCCCTCAATTTGCTCTGAACCTAGCAACAAAACATTTTTTTATGTTAGGGCCGACCTTAGGACCGACATGCGGCGCAGTTGCGCCACACGCCACAGGCAAAAATTCTTCTATAAATTGTCGGCCGTGCCGAGATCTTTCAAACAAAAAAAAGTTTTTGAAAATCGGAAGAGATTTACTCGAGTTATGTACAAAAACACGTAGGGCCCTAACAAAGACTCTTTCTTAGTGCCCTAGCTAAGTCCAAAGACTCAAATCGAAAAATGTTTCTTCCACAAATTGTCGGCCATGCCCAGATCTTTCAAACAAAAAAACAATTTTGAAAATCGGTAAAGATTTACTCGAGTTATGTACAAAAATCACGTATGGCCCTAGCAGAGACTTGATTTTAGTGCCCTAGCTAAGTCTAACGACTCAAATTCAAAAAAGTTTCTTCCATAAATTGTCGGCTATGCCCAGGTCTTTCAAACAAAAAAGAAATGCTGAAAATCAGAAAAGATTTACTCGAGTTATGTACAAAAGACCAAAAATCACTAAAACGGCCCTAGCTTGGTGGCCCTTGGGCCGACAGTGTCCAGATTCAATCCCATAAATGATTTTTCGATTATCTTTCAGGGAAAAAAAATTTTTGAAAATCGGTTGAGTTTTACTTGAGTTATCGTGTTGACAGACGGACGGACTGACGGACATTTTTTTTATTGTTGATTCGTCATCTAAGGACCATAATCGGTGCTCCCCCCTACTCCTGGGTCGAAATTCGACTGGTTACAATCGTCGTGGTAAACGCAAAGACCCCTTTTCGAAGAACTTCGTTCTTTGTACGTGTCTAAAAATACAAAAACAAGCAGAACATCCACATCAGCCCTAATTTAAATTAATGCATCCCTACCAACTATGAACATTCATCCAAACTAAACAAGAGTGCCAGAGTCACAACTCAAATAGCCTCTGTCGGAATAACTTTTAGTTTATTTCCTCACTACAAGCGCCAGTGCATTCCAATCAGTGACTCCACGCACAAACAGAGATTTGATACCTTTACTGCTTTTTCGTGAATATTCCTTTAATTCTTAAGTTTTTTGCGCAGTGATGTTGAGAAAAAAGAAGCGAACTTTTGTGTAGATGAAAATATGGGTGCTCTAAGATAAAATCACACAAATGCCTTGACTCCATTCTTCCTCTGAAAAAGTACGTACTTTCCAAATTACAAGGACATGAAGGTCATCCAATTTTTCATCACCTAGAAACTTATTGTCATTGGCACGGTATACTTTTTCACTACAATGTCCACATGTTACAGTATACGAGCCCTAGAATATGTCTTGGTCCAATGAATGTCAGATTGTGGCAGTGAGAGACAGTAAAATGACCTATTTTGAGTCTTTCGATTCCTCACAGTTCCACAAAACATCCAAAATTTACTAAAATTGTACAATAATTTTAAAAATTCTAAAGAAAGACATTTCAAACGTTTTTTCGCATTCGACGAATCATATGCAAAACCCAATCCGCCCCACCTGTCACAACGCGGATTTTCCTATTAAAAAAAGTACTAGTCATCGAGAATGTTTCGCCACAACATCTGATGGCTGATAATCGCTTTAGATTGCAATTCACTACTTCATTTTGCTCCACTTGTGGCTTTGTGAATTGTAATTAAACTTTCGTTTGACTGCTTCTTTTCAACTGAGTGAAAATTCTTATTTTTATGGATCTAAACATGGACATTGACATCGACATAGACTTAGATATTGATGGTGACGAGCTACAGGTTTGTGTTGATCAAAAATTAGGGAAAATACCTTCAGAAAAATGTTGAGAGTTTTGTCATTCATAAGTTTCGCTTGGAGGTTATTAACTCCGGCAAAATTTCGTACAGAAATTAAAAAATTATGCGAAAAGATCAAATTTATTTTTCAGGCTCTACTGCGCCAATTCGACAATTCAACTTTAGAACCTATAGACCTCTCCTTGATCGAAAAGTAATAAGCCTAAAGTTCCTCTTTTCTCTTATTGCATTTTGTGAATTTTATTTGTTTTCTTGAACTCAGATTATTGCAAGAACATGAGGAACTTGGAAACATCTCTGAGCATGAACCTCCAATAAAACCAGAAGAGGTCACTGAGACCGATTTCGACGAGCAGCATAATGACCAATATAGGGAACAAGGACTCCATTCAGAGGTACGTAATTTTTCTTACGAGTTATTTGAGGAGATGCGTGTGCTCTGGAAGAGTACAAAATTTCCGTTTCGACTGAATCTCATGTCTGATTCTTGACGCTCAAACAACGCTCTTGGTTTTCCTCAGGTAGGATATGTGGGTCTCAATTCGTGTGACGTCAACAAGTGCAGATCTTCTTCTAATGCCGAGTCTCTACTAAAGGAGCGTCACTCTAGACAGCAAGACTCGAGTCAGTTGCAATTTTTTTTCGCGTCGTGTTCCTTACTAATTTTTTTTTTTTTTTTTAAATTTTCAATGTTTTTATTTAAGCGAAAAAAAAAGACTGCTCACAATGGCGCAGCCAGTAAAAAAACGATCTTTTCAACAACAAATTACAATAAATAAATTTCATCTACTCTACTTTTCCCTAATGTTGCCAGGATGCATGCCGCATTGCCTCTTTGAATTGCAACTGAAATCTTCTGTAATAGGAAATCTTTCGAGCGTGATTCCCCAGAAGCTGTCCTTATCAATGACCCTAATTTGCCTATAAATTTCTTCGTTTCTGGGCCCATACAACCTAGAGTTTCGAAAGCAACAGGAGTTAATAAATAATTCTCTTTTAAACGAATATAATGATTATGCTTAAATCTTTCCGCTTTATCGGCTATTGAACGCGCTTTCTTGGAAGATTCATTGACATAAGAAGGAGCTAACGTGTCTCGAACAGTCACGTCCCAGAGAAGAGACTTTCCATGACTCCACGGAATTAGAGTCATGCCATCAGGTCGTTTACCATCATCCCTAGAAATTCCTGGTGGTTGTATTATATTTGGAAATCCTGCGGAAGACAATGCGTGAGAAATAATTTTATTAACTTCATCGTGCCTAGAAATTATCCCTGATTTCTTCTTGCAAGACAAACCATGTAGGCCGTCCTTTTTAACCATAGCACCACAGATGCATTTATGTTCTTCACATAATTGAGAACCTAAACGAAGACCAACAGCAATTCTCGCGGAATTGTTATCTAGTAGTAAACCCGTATTACTCGATGGGACCACCTGCAGCCACTTTGAAGATTCATTAGTAGATGACGCAAGTAGTCTGGCTCGAGCAACAGGTTCACTAGAATCAAACATCCTAGAAAACTTGCTGTTGATCCTCGGAAGATCCCAATTTTTACTAATTTACGTTGAAATTTAGGCACGAGGCAGTTGATTTGTGACATTTGTAAAGCATTTTTTCCTTTTAAATCCGCCCTCACGAGACACATGAGACGTCACTCTGGTGAGTAGCTTACAGTCAAATAAGTTCTGAATAAAGAAAAACTTTTGTTTTAGGTGAGAGGCCGTATCCTTGTACGGAGTGTAACAAAACTTTTGCACAAAGAAATTATTTAAAAGTCCATCAAATAATCCACACAGGTGAGTGCTTGAGGCATTTGCACTAAACTGCCGTACAAAGTATCAAAACCTTGCAGACCGGATTTAAAAAAAAAATTTTGTTGAGGTAGATGTGCAAGTTTTATATGTATTGTATGGCAGTTAACTGAAGAAAAAAATTAAAATTTCTTTCTCAGAAGAAAAACCTCACTCCTGTCCCCAATGCAAGAAATACTTTGCGGATAAAGCTAACTTATATAGGCACCAGAGGACCCACACAGGTGACCAGTTGATGTTTTCAAACTTAAGTGAAGAGAAAAAAAAAATCTTTTTCAGGAGGAAAACATCACTCCTGTCCCCAATGCAAGAAATCCTTCGCGGATAAATCTAACTTAAAAAAGCACCAGAGAGTCCATACAGGTGAGCAGTTGAGGTTTTCAAGCTCAAGTGAAGAGAAAATTAAAATTTCTTTTTCAGGAGAAAAACCTCACTCCTGTCCTCAGTGCAAGAAATGTTTCACACAAAAAGGAAACTTAAGAAGGCATCAGATTGTCCACACAACTTAACTTAAGCATTTGTTGTTCTATAACAGATTTGACCGGAAATACCTAGCCATTTGATTTATCGATGGAGAACTTTTGTGTAAGTTTATAAGTTTGATTATCAAATGTAAGTGACGTGACAATATTTTCCTTTTTTATAAAATATTTTTATCGAATGCAAATGTAAATTGTTTTCATGTATTCTAAACAACCGTCGCATCAACCGACTCTAAGGTCAGCCAATCTGTTGTTGCACATTTCCTTCCAGGTTTGCCCTATCGGTCCAACAGGGTGTAATTTCCCTGCGTTTTCATCCTCTTCTTCTTTGAATTAAACTAAACCTAATCACGACCTGTTTAGGCTGGAATGAATCCATTATGGTACACTTGGGTCTATTTCTCTTTTGTGGCACGCTTGTTTTAGGAGCAGCAAGAAATGGATTGTCTTAAACCCCTGCCCCTATTTTGACCTAACGCGAAAAATTTCTGCAAGACGCTCAAAATCGCAAAATTAGTGAATTATCCTCAAATTCAAGTGAAATATTCACACAGTCGTGCACATATGACGTCACACTTGCTATAAAAAATTGGTATCCATAAAAAGATCATAACTCAGTCAGAACAGCAAATTTTGTTTATGCTACCTTCCCCAAATAGGAGGTGTTTTTGGGGGGTAGCTGGAGTACTATAAGCAAAATCTCTGACCAGTTTACAGGTAAGGACTTGTTGGATTTTATAGTAAAGTCTGACGTCGTCATATGTGTACGGTAGGGTAGGTCGATTTTCGAACTTTTTTTCCGGCAAGTGGGACTTTGGTGCGACAATTACTTATCCCCATAGAATCTCATTGGTAAGGTCGAAAACATTTTTTCGTGAAAAATAACCATGCGGGGCCTTCTCTCTGTTTTGCACTAAAGTGAATTCGTCAACAATTGAAAAAAGTTTGATGAGTATTTTTGTGGTGGCTTCAAACTTACCAGATGGTCACTTTTTGGAACATTTCTAACTTTTCATGGCGTTATACGAAAAAATCGCACAATATTTTTTTTTTGCTGATATGATAGATACATTAGTTGTGAACACAGGAAAAAGGAAACCATTGAAAAGGAGCGACTATTGTGAAGGCAGTAAGAGGTAACGTAAAAATATGAGAGAACACGAATTTTTGATATTTCAATTTTTACAGCATTTATTAGGCAACAAAGTATTCATGCGTGTAAAAAAAGACAATAAAAGGTTTGAGGCTAGGCTAAAGCGGCATACCGCCTTAAAAAGGCCACTTATTCTGTTATGTGTAGCTGTATGTGTAAGCCCTTGCTGTCACATTGTACGTGCCTCAAAAAATCCAGATTTACGAAGAAGAAAACTTGATCCGATTACTCGGCTTTGAAAAACAACTGCCCAGGTATGCCTTAGGGGCTGTTCATAAATGACGTCACGCTTGTTATAAAATCCACAAAGTTCATAGCTCCGAACTGGTGAGACATTTTGTTTATAGTACTCCGCCTACCCCCCCAAACACACCCCCTGTTTTTATGTAGCCAGAGTCCTATAAACATAATTTGCTGTCCTCCATGAGTTATGACCTTTCTATGGATACTCATTTTTTATAGCAAGCGTGACGTCATTTGTGAATGGCCCCTTACCATCAAAGCAGGACGTTTGCCGATATTATCAATGGCTAAATTCGAAAAATTGTAGTTCGACGATTGTGAAAGATGTCATGGAAATATGGCAGGCAAAAGCATTTCGAAAGTAACGCCGCGAATTGTACGGAAGCAGCTACATTAACTTCATCACAAATTCCTGACTGAAAATAAATGAGGCACGTACAATGTCACAGCAAGGGCGTACACATACAGCTACACATTCCAGAACAAGTGGCCTGTTTAAGGCGGTATGCCGCCTTAGCCTAGCCTCACACCACTTATTGTTTTTTTACACGCATGAATACTTTGTTGCCTAATAAAGCTGTAAAAATTGAAATATCAAAAATTCGAGTTCTCTCCTGTCTTCACAATAGTCGCTTTTTTTCAATGGTTTCCTTTTTCCTGTGTTCACTACGAATGTCCAACTGAATTAGGAATGTAAAAATCAGGAACCAATCAAGAAACGCAAATCAGGAACCTAAAATAAGGAAAATCATAAAAACAAAAATCAGGAAATACCAAATTTAGGAAAAACCAAAATTAGGAAAAACGAAGACCAGGAGTTCCTTAGTAGGTCGCAATCTTATTTTTTGTATGTAGGAGGCTCTGCCCCCTAAACCCCCAAGCCTGCGGCGAGCTAACAACGCCCTGCAGGCTGCCTTCCGTGCATGAGGCTCTGCCCCTTGGGCCGAACAAGGGAGGATATTCTCCCTTGACCCCCTACGCGGGGGCTGCCGCCCGTAGATCCCGCTTTTTTATTTTCCAGGATTTATCACGGCCTGCGGCGCATTCAGTCAAAAATTATTTTCTTCCTTTGCCTGTTTCCTAATTTTGGTTTTTCCTAATTTAATTCATTCCTGATTTTTGCTTTTCCTAATTTTAGTTTTTCCTGATTTTTTTTTCTTGTTTTTGGCAAATAATTTTTTTTTCCTAATTTTTGGTTTCCCAATTTTTTGTTCCTAATTTTTGTTATTCCTAATTTTTGTTTTCCTAATTCGTGTGGAATACCGTTCACTACTAATGTATCTATCATATCAGCAAGAAAAAAAAATATTGGGTGATTTTTTCGTATAACGCCAGCTAATGAAAAGTTAGAAATGTTCCAAAAAGTGATCATCTGGTAAGTTTGAAGCCACCACAAAAATACTCATCAAACTTTTGTCAATGGTTCACAAATTCGATTTAGTGCACAGTAGAGTGCAGAATCTGGGAAAAATAAGAGCCATGATGATCAGCTTCTTTTGGTGGACTTGGCGAAGGTTTGAAAAGGCCCCGCAAGTTTATTTTTCACGAAAATTTTTTTTCGACCTTACCAATGAGATTCTATGGGGATAAGTAATTGTGGCACCAAGGTCCCACTTGCCGGAAAAAAGTCCGAAAATCGACCTAGCCGACCTAGCGACCGAAGAGGCAGAGGCCGGAAGAGAAGGGATGTATGGGGAGTGGAGGGGCTGGAGGGGGGTGACCCGTATTATAAGTATATAGTCTCATAGAAAGCTCCCGAAATTTCTGGAAAATTCCGCATAGCTCTAGAAAGTTCTTAAATTTCTTGAAAATTCTACTGTGTTTATAATTCTATTAAATTTCATAGAATACTTAGAAACGTCTTATGCGTTTAACACAACGTTTGTAACCACTCGAATTTCATTCCGAGGGTAAGGGGGGGGGGGGTATTGATTATGGTGCTTAGATGACAAATCAGCAATAAAAAACATATGAAGGCACCCGTACGTATCAGAATAGATGCGGCAAACAGAGTTGAAGAGACTCGAACGTATTTAAGTAAATATTGCCCTAACTCTTAAGTGTATGAAATTACGTCCACATTAAGTTGTATTGGAAATTGCCGATAGGGCAATATTGAAAAACCCGTCCGAAGAAACGGTGTAAAAAAACCTTTCCGAAAGCCCAAATATAGAAAATTGTTCTACTCAATTTTCTCTACAACACAGAAAAAACCATTTTTTGGGCTAGGGTCGACCTTAGTACCGACCGACCTAGGGCCCTAAGTAGAGGCCACACAATTCCATAGCCAAAAATGTTTCCCTCAATTTCCTCTGCAACTATAGCAAAAAAAATTGTTTTTGGTTAGGGCCGACCTTAAGACCGACATGGCCGACTTGAGCCCTGAGCACAGGCAAAAGTTTCTTTTATGAACTGTCGGTCATGCCCAGATCTTTCAAACAAAAAAAAAATTGAAAATCGGAAAAAATTTACTCGAGTTATGTACAAAAAACACGTATGGCCCTGGCATGGAATCGTTCTTAGTGCCCTAGCTAAGTCCAAGGACTCAAATTCAAAAAAATTTCTTCCATAAATTGTCGGCAATGCTCAGGTATTTCAAACAAAAAAAAATTATGAAAATCGGAAAAGATTTACTCGAGTTATGTACAAAAGAACAAAAATCACTTAAACGGCCCTAGCTTGGTGGCCCATAAAAGATTTTTTGATTACCTTTCAGGGAAAAAAAAGTTTTTGAAAATCGGTTGAGTTTTACTCGAGTTATCGTGTTGACTGATGGACGGACGGACATTTTTTGGTAAACGCATAAGACCCCTTTTCGAAGAACTTCGTTCTGTAGGTGGAAGCACCATTGACGAAAAATGACCTCAACTGCACATCCTTCCTCACTGCAGGTAGTAGTAGGTTGAATGTCCTACTGTTTCCCGTTTGAGAAAGCAGATTGAAGAGGTATATAGGCTCTTTCGTCAGGACCGTTTTGTGCATTAAGATGCAAGACAAGTAATCAAAATACGAAAACAGATCACATCCCAAAAAAACATTCATGTTTTCAGAAACGGAATCATAACGAGACAGGCCACAAGCGAAGCGAACACAAGCTTTAAATGCTTTTTCCAAGATATTCTTGGCCTCTACTTTCAATTTTCCCAGTACCTGGCAGCAATAGCTGAACTGCGGCATAAGCAAGGACCTAACTAATAACAACTTCGTAAACTTAGGAAGATCTAGCGCCAGAGGCCAAAGGCAACGAAGACCTGCAAAGACCTTCGCTGCTACCGAACGCACGTGAGGAAGAAAATTTAGCTGGTTATCAATGAAGACGCCCAGGTCCTTTACCACCCCTGCATATTCTATCGAGACTCCGCCTAAATGAACCTGAGGAATTTCTGATACCCAACTTTTGTCAGAGATTATGATTGCTTGAGTCTTACCCACATTCAATAAGAGTTTATTAGTTCTCACCACTCAACAGCCTTGAGATCTGAACTAAGCTTTTTCACATCTTCACTAATACTCTCCTTATTAACCGAACAGTACAACTGAACATCATCCGCAAAGAGGTGAATACGAGAGTTTTTCACCCCATCGGGAAGGTCATTGATGAAGGCCGAAAATAACAGAGGCCCAAGAATTGACCCTTGCGGCAAACCAAGCTGTACGTCTAGAAATTGGGATTCACATCCGTTAATAACTACTTTCTGCTTCCGACCATGCAGATAACTCTTTATAATCCTCAGCGCGGTTGAGCTAAAACTAAAGCGGCTGCCCAGTTTTTCAAGGAGCTTGTTATGGTCAACGGAATCAAACGCTTTAGAAAAGTCTAATAATAATAAAACGTTGGCCACATCTTTGTCCATATCAGACCGCAAGTCATTTGTAATTTTAAGCAACGCAGTAACTGTACTGTGATTCAGTCGAAACCCCGATTGGAACCTATTTAAGAGATCGAATTCCGTTACAAAATCCAACATTTGACTCTTCAACAGTCTCTCAAGGGCCTTTGAGATCGCTGGTAGCATACTAATCGGCCTATAGTCTCCTAGCTCTCGTTTCCGTGTATTCTTATGACGAGGGATAACTTTAGACTGCTTCCACTTTACCGGGTAGGTAGATTTAGTTAAAATGACGTTGAACACATGCGTGATAATTGGAAGAGCAGCTGGGAGCACCAGTTTGATAAATGAAATAGGAATTTCATCCAAACCTTTAGAGTTGGATCTTATACTCATGATAGCTTCGAAAACTTCCATTTCCGTAACGTTCCTAAACGAAAAATCTCGATTAATGTCTCTTTTCATGCCGGGCAATGAGGGTGAGCTTGTCGCGTTTATAAATGATGGGAAGCTAGAATACACGCCGCTCGTAAAATGTTCGTTAAATTCGTCTGGTGTAAACGGAGGGGACTCACTCGCTGTGTCCCGAAGGAGACCTAAATTCCTCAAGCTGCTCCATAGCTTCCTAGTTGGCGTCAGATACCCAAATTTGCGGGCATAGAACTGGCGCTTTGCTACTCGAATGGATTGGTTAGCTCGATTTCTCAACAGCTTGAAACGAGAAAAATTCGCTTCTGAGCGGTTCTTCTTCCAATTAACATATGCCATATCCCGATCCAACATTACTACGTTTACCTTCATACTAAACCAAGGAGCTGAAAAATCTTTCGAGCGAATAGGCTTCAAAGGTGCGTGAACATCCAACAGACCGAACAGCTTGTTAGAAAATCCATCTACTATGTCATCGACGTCATTCCCACAAAGAAGTTCCTTCCAGTCTATTCTCATTACATCTGTCATCAATTTTTCCTTATTTATACCATGTATTTTTCGCCTTAAGATAGGGGGCGAATGCACGAATGACATATCACAATGGTGGGACATGAAGATAAGATCATGCTTCGAGATCCCTGACAGACTCAGTTGTGAAAATCTGCCAATCTTATTAACGGAATTCGTCAGAAAATGGTCAATAGACGTTGAATTAGTCTTGGAAAAATGGGTTGGTTCCCTGGAAACAAACTCAAGCGATAATGCCTGAACTACGTTCATGAAGCGTTTCGTAGTACTCGACCGTGCAATCACATCTTCATTGAAATCCCCCGCAATCAGCACCTCACTATACTGCGTCCCAAACCTTTGAACTACTTCATCGAACTGATCAATTTCATCCGCTTTTGGTGGCTTATACATCACACCTATGAGAATCTTGTGAGAAGTAACACACAACTCAACAAACATGTATTCAAGCGTGCCAATTCGACTTACTGATTTAGCGACCACTCTCGATGTAATTCCCTTCTTAACGTAAAGTGCTACACCCCCGTACCTTCTAATTTCTCTATCATTCCGGTGCAGCTTGTAGCCATTAATTTCGCAAGACTTGTCTGACATGTAACTCTTAAAGTGGGTTTCGGACACAGCAATACAGTGTAAATTGACCCCCTTCACAACAGTTCTGAACTCGTCTAATTTAGGTCGCAAACCATCAGGATTTATATGGCAAATATTCAAGCTCGCATCTTTCGACGGAAATGCTGACTTCAGCACCACGTTCTGCATCGCCATCGAAACATTCACCTTAATGGTACCCGATCCCATAACGTTTGCGATATTGCGAGAATGAAAATGTAAAGTTATAGCAGCTCAGATTGGTTATGAATGTGGACGAGTGAGAATTAATGGAGAGTGAACATGAATATGAAAGATGACCATGAAAGGCTATCGTGCACTTACAATCGATCTCGGAGCTAATGAGCTAACGTTCATCTTACTTTCGAAAGTTCTAAGTTAAGCCAATATCGTTTTGAACGAAGTAGATCGGCAAGTCCTTCTTAATCCACTTGTTATCATGTATAAATGTCTCTAAATTTAGAAATAGGAATTTGATAACTATGAAAGAGGTTATGTTTATGAAATTATTATGGAGATTGCTCCAGCGAAGATCCACCCAGGAAAGTACCAAATAATGAGCCCTGCAGTTACAACCGAAGGATCAAGAAAAAAATCCTCCGATTCTTAGACAAAATATCTTTCAAATGACACGTCACCAGTAAAATTTAGATATTTATTTGTGCCCGAAACGACCTCAAACGACCAAAAAAAGTCATAGAAATGGACATTCGTGAAAATTTTTGCCATACAAAAACGTATAATTAAAGTTATTTCAACTCTTTTGTATTTTTTACACCTAAATTAGACCTAGCAGAGTGTTTTAAAAAGAAACCCCACTACAAAACATTATTAGTATCATTTTGGTGGCACCGAATATGCAGACATTTTTGAAAACTCGTCATTTCGCATAAAATGTCAGGGCGCAAGCTTATTTCACTATAAAAAAACATTTTCATTTATAAATAATTTATCGTTACCGAGCCCTGCATCGAACCAGGGGGGTTCAAAATCTGGCAAAATTTTTTTTTTTAAATCGACGCACCCTACTACTCAGTGATCAGGCGAGTGATCGAAAAAGCGCTTGATACCATCGTGCGAACGCAAATTTCTATTAACTGCAATCAACGAGGCTTTGTCAACGGCATACCAGGCTGCCATATCAATGCCAGACTAGTGAACGCCTGCCTAGCAAATGCTAAGAAATTGGAGAAAAGCTGCATCGTTGCTTTTCTAGATATATCAAAAGCATTCGATAACATTGGCCATCTTCACATTTCCAAAACGCTAAAGTCGAAAGGGCTATCGGAAAACATGCATGATGTGATTATGAGTCTGCTTTCGAAAAACACGGTGGTGATATCGCTTGACCGAGGATTATCCAAGCCAATACCAACCAACTGCGGAGTCCCACAAAGAGGACCATTGTCACTAATCCTCTTTAACATCGTAGTGGACTTTATATACGAGGAAATATGTGATCCTCAATACTGCTCCGAAAATAGTAACGCTCTTAACGAAGAGTTCGACTCTTTATGCCTATCAGGATTTGCTGATGATAACGCAGTCACATCGCACTCAGAAGAAGCAGCTATAAGAACCATCGAATTGATACAAACCCTCTATATGATGATAGGCCTCCGGATGAACCCGGATAAAAGTCAAGTGATAAATATCCAAAATGGCACACTGGTACCAGGCAGATTGAAGCTATCAAATGGCTGTGAAATCCAAAGTCTTAAAGCTGATGAGAAAATAAGATACCTTGGGTGTTCGTTTAACCCAGAATTGGTTTTTGATGACGCATGCATTGAGACACTGAATGGCAATCTAGACAAAATTACATCATCACCGTTGCTGAAACCTGACCAAAAGCTCAATGTTATAAATCAGTATGTCTTCCCAACTCTTGTCTATCCGCTTCAAGCCGCACCCATCATAAAAATCCCGAAATACGTCACAGAAGGTTTAGACATAATGATACGACGAACAGTGAAAGCAATCATCGGACTACCGCAACGAACAAATGACCACATGTTCTACTCTCCCCGGAAACTACGCGGCCTTGATCTTTTCAGAGCATCGTGGGAAGTATACCTTCAGCACTACTCGCTTGCTTCAAAACTTTCACGCATACACGACGGATTATTCCATTCAATATCAGATTTCCCAACCGAAATTGAGGTCTGCAAGAAAGCTCTGGCAGTGACAGGGGACAAAACAACAGCCCTTCGTGCAGCCCTCCGTAAGAACGAATTCGAAAACTGGTGTAAGCTCAAATACCAAGGTGTAGGAGTGATTCACTTTTCAACCCATCCACAAAGTAATGACTTCATATACAACAAGAACACCCTTTCGTCTTCGGAATGGGTATCTGCTATTAAACTTAACACAAACTACGCTAACCTCAACGGTGTACCAGGAGTTAGCAGAACGAATCCATACCTCATGTCACTGGAAATTGCTCATATAACAACTTGCTGATCACCGTCCGGCATCATAGCGTAAAGCACTACCTTTCAAAACTCCTACGGGAAAAAGGAAACGAGTGCTACGAGGAAGTGTACGTAGTGGATACCGATGGAAGCGCCCGTTTCAGTGATATAATCGCCTTCGATCCAAAATCATCCAGAGCTCACATCATCGACCCGACAGTAAGGTACGAAACTAATGACGGACATACTTACTGGACACTGTGCACTAAACAAACACTTGTTTATTTATTTATTTATTTTATTTTTATTATTATTATTTTTAAATAAAAGCCAGAGCCAAGTGTCTGGGTGCTTACCAACTTCGGTACAGCACTATCCGGAATATCCACCCTAAACACATTCTCAACTTCCTTAACTGTAGCACAGTTATAAAGTAAAACACATGGGTACGCACAACAGGCCCAACTGCGGCCTAGGTGCATGGCTCTTGAGTCAGCCTACTTATCCTATCCTATCCTAACAATATTTTGTTTTCTCCGAGGTTCGAAGTGACAAAATTAATCTGGAGAGGGACAAGAAGGCCAGAGAGGCTAGTTGGTGCTATATGTCCCAGAATCTGAATCTTACCTTCCACAAAGAAAAGAAATTGTCATGCAAAACAATAAACGCATGAAAAACTTGATCATAACCTCACTTTTACTCGCCAAACCTCACTGAACCCATAAACAAGTTATATGATTGCCGTGAATGCTTGTAAGGTATAAAGCGTTACCGAGAGCGTTACACTTTGCAGACAATAAAACAATGCACATTATGAAATTTAAATAAAATTTATTTAAAAAAAAATGTATGGTCACTAATGTCTTAACACGTAACAAAAAAAAGTTAATATCACAATGTGGTGTTTCGTTCCTTCTACAACAATTTGTATACAACAATTTTATGTGAAAATAAAATTTTTAATTTATAAATTGAACAAACGACGACATAATCCTAACTTATCTTATCAAATGAATTTATGAAATTAAAAATGAATTTCGCAGAACAAATAATTTTGAATAGATTTGTTGGTCCATCCTATCAACGAATTCACGTGGCACATTATGAGCGACGACGGATGGATTTTCAGGTAATTGTTTTCCTATTCAAAACTTAATTTACCGTCGCCTCAAAATAAACGAAAAACCTTTTACGAAAGCGAAATTTTCTTGGTCTACTACAGCCCTGTGCTTTATACTTTCGTCATTTTCATTAGAATTCTTTTGTATTCTTTTGTTTAAAATTAAGGTATGATGAAAGTTCCAAAAAACCAAAAAAGTTCCTATGAAAAGTTGTAAATGTGCACTCTGTTTCGACTCGGCACCAGGCTGCGTACTTGAAAAGTTTGTGTAGGCTTATAGAAGGCAGCCTGGTGCCGCACCGAAGGAATATTATGCTTCACATACATTTCGATTTGGCACCAGACTGATGCTGCCCTCTATATTCACAGTAGAATATCTTGAGTGGTGTCGACTTAAAATCAATATAACGTTATTCGTTACATACTGTCATTACGATTAAATTAACAGATTTTAGGCACCAGGCTGCGTTCTTTATGGTAACGTAGACTTCTCAAGTAGGCAGTCTGGTGCTGAGTTGGAACCGTTCATCATCGTCTGAAGCATTTTCATGAGTAAAATTGCAACAAACACACACCCTATTTGACCAACATAGCCTTTGAAAAAGTGTTTTCTTTTATCTTGAGGCAACTGTATCGCAATTTTTGACTTTTTAAAAACTAAAATTATTTATAAATAATACTTTTCACAAATGTGCCGTTAAAATGATTTGCTGCAAATGGACAAAAGTAAAATTGGAGCATTTTTTTCGACTTTATAAATTAATTAATTTCAGATCGTTCAAATAATTCGAATCAAAACGTTTGGCCGTTACGCGCACATATTTAGCTTAGAACATAAATTATTGTGTTAAATCTACAACCCAACTGCTAAAGGCATTTCCATCGTATTTAATTAATATATCGAGTTCCTCGTTAAAGGCCAATAAAATCAATAACTTACGGGAAATGATAACAAATATTTATGCTTTTCGCATAAAATGATACCAAAAATAGTTATTGAAACCAGTTTTGTCCAATGAACAAGAGATAATGATTTTGATGACTAAAATATTCTATTAAACCAAAAAGATTTCCGATGTATTTTGCCAATACAATGTCAAATTCTTTGTTTCGTTCATTCGATTTGGTGAGATGATAAAAATTCAGAATTTATAGTTAGACAACTGGGTGCCGCCAATTCTCAAAAAAAAACTTCTTTTTTACCGGTTTAATAACTTCTTGAGGATATTATTAGAAAAGATCGTTTACATCTGTTTTATCAAATGAAATCGATCAGATTATGTAAGGACTAGGATCTTGGGATGTTATTGAGAAGCTTTGTTTAATTTAGAAAAGCTTTACGTTTTAAAAACTTAAACAAGAATATATTTGAGAATTTATTGATGTTTTGATGTTGCAACATTTGCACAATGACTGGCGGACAAAAAATTCTCTTATGTTTCATTTAGTTTTGATAAATTTTTCTTGTAAATCGCACCTTCGTCGTTGCACCTTCCTTTAATTCATCGCTTCAAGCTTACATTTTGAGAATAAGGACCATGTCTTGTCTTATTTTTAGACTATTAATGAAGGCTCATCATAGATGGCACTAGGTTTGTGTGAAATTTACCACTAACACAGTTAAAACTTCGGTAAGGAAAGGATCTGTAAGAAGAATCTGTCTAAGCAAAAGCTCATTGAAAATTGCGGGACTGCGACTTCTCGGGCGCCGAAACTCTACACCCAGAGAAATCTCATGTTTAGCGCAACTATATCGGGGCCAACAATGAAAAATTACCCATTCATAGTTCGAGTATCCATAACATTTTGCAGCAATCACGTAGCCATGGTAGATAACCATGGTTGCTACAAAAATGTTATATTTACACCAACTAATGTTATATTTACCCTAGATTTATTAGATTTATCAGGGTGGGATGGGTTTTCTTCCCGTTCATCATGTAAATCATTTGAAACATTCCGGTTCTCACCAAGAACCTATCTAGAGCGATAGGTCCTAGTTCTAAGATATCGGAGGGTCGAATCACATAACCACCTAATGTCATGCTCTTTAGCAGGTGGAACTTCGGGCATTCGCATATTACGTGGACGCCTGTTTCCTCCTCCAAGCCGCAGTCACATCTTCGATCAGCCAAAATGGCTCCCACTACTCTCCTTCATTCTGAGAAGCTCCTTGACCCACTTCTCATCAGGCGCCGGGAAGAAGAGCTTCGTGTGCTTTCCTCCGCCGTACGCGCACCAAGTCTTTGCGGATTCAGCACGCACCCAGTGTTCCACCGCCCTTTCACACAGAGAGTGTGGAATCGGGATGTGGGATTTTGCACCCTCGATCGCAGATGCTGAACCCTGTCGGGCCAGCTCGTCTGCTCATTCATTACCGTCTACACCAGTGTGCCCAGGGACCCAGGCGATCGTGATTTGATTTCTCAGTCCCAATCGGTTTTGTGTCCCTTTCAGCTCTTTAGCCAGTTTTGACGTTGTCACACGCGACGAGAGCGCCTTTATCATCGACTCCCTGTCTGAGCAGATGGTGGCTCTGCCACCCGTCATTCCTTCTGGAACTAAATTCATCACTCAGACTGTGAATTAATCCCGGCTCCCGCTCCTTCCTCAGTTTTCTGTCCGGTATCGCCTCACGAAGTCGACCTGTGGAATCATGCGACCTCTGGGCATATCAATGATCCTGTCGTTGATCACTTTCAGGATCTTTCCATGGTCAGATTCAGAATTCCTCATCCAGAGACCATTTTTCTTCAGCCTGTCTGCCGAGGCAAAGGCTCTTGCTTTAACGATCGTCTGGATGGGCGATAGCGCAATGAGCGCTTCCATGGCTGTGGCCGTGGTCTTCATAGTTCCCGTGACACAAATGCAACTAGCCTCTGAATTTCATTCAACTCCTTCCTCACGCACTCCACGTTGAGCCTAGGCCACCAAACTACGCAGCCATGGCTCAACATGGATCTGACCACCGTCTCATAGATCCACAATATGGCTCTAGACGGTATTCCCCAGTTCCTTCCAAAAGCCTTTCGACAGATCAAGAAAGCAGCCACCCCTTTACCCTAACTACGGGGCTCACGATCAGGCTTGTCCCAACTATGCCTCGTTAAAATTTTCCATTCAGTGTATGTGTATTTGTAACATTTTGTACAAGGAAAATGCACGTCCGAATAGTCAGTCCGTTAAGTAAAAGTTGCAAAAATATTTAAAGTGTGAGGTGCACTGAGGAAAATATCTACAAGCGACGGCGACGTAGTAATTGTGTTTATAATATACGCCGCCGACGTATTTTATCCATGTGCACGTACATATTACGAACGCAGTGCACGTAACATGTGAGCTCATAACATGTTCGTTACTTATGACACACAACACAATACTTAAATAAGGTTAATAATACATTCACCGCATATATAATACGTCGGCAGAGTATATTATAAACACAATTGTTACATCGCTTGTAGATATTTTCCACAGTGCAGTCCAGATAAGCATAAGATTTCTCTTTGTGAAGTTTTTCTCGCTGCACTGAGTAAAATATCTACAAGTAACGTAGAAATTGCGTTTATAATATATGCCGCCGACGTATTTTATCCAGCGTGACGTTTTACGAACGCAGTGCACGTATTATGTGAGCTCATAACAAGTCCGTTATGTGTTACTACACAATTCTAAAATAAGGTTGATTATACACGCACCGCGTATATAATACGTCGGCGGTGTATATTATAAACACCATTCCTACGTCGCTTATAGATATTTTCCTCAGTGTGCTAGATGGACCGCATATTAGCTACTTCTTCAGAATTGTCATTACTTGCGTCTCCTCAGCTTGTGTCTCCTTAGCATGGTGAGCAAGTTATACGTCTGTGCTCTTGGTCTCTTTACTACATAACGGAATTGACAATTACAAATCACACAAATAACGCCACAATCGCGAAGGTAAGGTGGCAGAGTCCGCATATTAATGCGCGCAATTCAGAATTCCTGATTCATTTCTTGTTTTATACATTCCTGATATTCGTTTCCTAGCCACAAATATGCAAACGCTGATGAATTTCCAGGAAATACATTTTGCTTCAGAAAACTTTAACAACGTCACTTTGTCAGAATTACTTTTCCATTATTCAAAGAACATAATTCAAAGTTCATTTTTTGTGAATTGGCTTTCGAGTCTATTTCAACACTCCTCTTAATACCCAACACCCAACACGACTGCAAAAAAATTCTTATCGATTATCCCACTGTCTACTTGATTCAATTGTTGATTAATTTAAAAAAATATTTATATCGTCAACCACTTAAAAGCTAATGTCTTTAAAGCTTAACATTCCGTTAAATAAGTTTTTCGCTTAACCAACTGAAAAAGCTTACGTCTTCAATGATAAACTGTTACACTACATTTTTCCCATTTATGTCGTCCGATAAACTGACGATCGATGTACACAAGTCCTGCTCGCTAATGTACAGCTCGTTGAAATGTTCGTTATTTATTTCTTCAATTGAAGATGATGTCACACCCAGTTGACAACTGTTTCGGCGTTGAAATTGTGTTGTTGGGTCAACAAATGGATGATTTTGGAATGCCTCGTTTTCGTTAATCTGTAAATTGATATAACAAAATTTGTTTTATTATATTTAAGCCGCAACACGTGACATTTCTTTTTGAATGGATTGAATAAAAACTCGTATATTTAATGTCATCTTTTTCAACTCCAGTCAAATAAATTATTGGGGAATTCCTCGATTAAAGTCTTTCGACTCGTACGCAGCGTAAGGGTCTTACAGGCCTATTATTGTGCTGTCTTATTTTGAAACGATAGCAAAGGGGAAGAGATCCATCATAACATTTACACAGAAGCTTCTGTTTCTTCTGTTACTTCATCAGAGATGATGGACGTCCATTCTTGTTGAAAGTTCTTAATGCTCTTTCGAATTTTCGTAGAAATGGAGCAACGATGAAGGCCTTACCACACTCAGAGAAATCTCATGTTTAGCGCAAATATATCGGGGCCAACCACGAACAATTGTTGGAGTTTGAGTATCCATAATATGTTTGCAGCAGTCATGTTACCATGGCAACCATGGTTGTTGCAAACATCATATGGATACCCCAACTAACCCTAACTATGACGGGGAAATTTTTCATTGTTGGCCCCGATCATGCTTGTGCCAACTATGCCTCGCTAAATTTTTCCGTCCAGTGTACAAGAACAAAGTACGTGTGGAGGCAATAAAAAATGGTTCATTCGCAGCACTTTGATTTGTTGATTACTTACTGATGAAGCTTGAAGATAGTCTAAGCGAAGATACAAAATCGTAGTCATTGTATTCACAAACCGACACACCTCACTGGGGTCGGTCTTTACCAAGCAAAATTCAATTCACGATTACAGTTTTTAAGAAGAGAAGAGCCTCAAGAGCATACTATGCTCTCTTCTTAGCAATTTTTTAAGAAATTCTAAAAGCGGCTGAATGTCAGTCTAAGAGTTGGGCTTTTCGGGGATGTGACATCGCTTTAAGTTACAGTGTCCATGAACCGTACATTTACCGACTAGTAGCACGTAAATTGACACAGGGGTGGTCGCCAACGGGCTCTGTTGTCTTGTCCCGTTGATCCACTGGTGAGTAGTGACATCGATACCATGGCTTCCTGAGCTAGTCTTGCGGTATCGAGGGCGTTTTACGTCGTCCCCTATCAAAGTGGGTGGTTTAGGAGCCGATGTACGAAAGCCCTCACCTAGGGGAAAATCGGTACCTCGTTGTTGGGGCCTCTGGATGTTGTTGGCTATCTGATATGACCGATATGATCCATATCCAGCCCAACGCTTAGTTGAGGTGTCTTGTGGCGCTGTAAGGTTGCGAAATCAGTAGTAGATAGTAGAGGTGTGCGGGCACGCCCGATTTCTCGGCCCGTTCACAGGCCCGCCCGCCCTATAATGGGCACAGGCATCATTATTTCGAAAACGGGTGGGCACGGACTGCTCGTTTTCAAAATCGAACGGGCACGGGCATCGTTATTTCGAAAACGGGCGGGCACGGGCTGCTGTCGTTTTAGGTGGTCCTAATATTTTGGACATCTGCTAAGGCCTGAAAGCCTTCCTCGATCTTTGTCTGCTTTCAAACAACCCCTCTTCCTGCTAATAGCTGACGTCATTTATTCACAGCTTCTTAAGAGTTTATTCATTTCATCATAAAATTCACTATACTTTGACATAAGCCGTTGACGCACTAAAGGCGTGGAATCCGTTAAGGAAGACATTGCAATTCTTATAAAACATCAACGAAAAGTCTCTTATTGATACAGAAACGTACGGGTTTCGCATGCATTTTTATTCATTTATACGACTCGCGACTCACAGCTCTAAATAAAACGATACATCCGCTTAATGTGATTTACTACGCCGAACATGAAATACCCGGTAAATTCATAAATCCATTCGGAAAATGGATTGGAAACCCAAAAACAAACATTGAACGATTTGTATTGTTGAGCAAAGTCCGATGGAGATACTGATTTATGTTGTCAATAAGAAACTTGTCGTCTGTTTATGCAAAATTTTTAATCTGAAAAAGATAAAACAAATATTCTCATAATTTTAAGCACAACTCAAATTTGCAGCATCATCATCACGCACAATAAATTATTGGACTAGTAACATTTAGCAAAATATTCAGAAATTCTCATGGGATATTGTACGATGCGATCAAACGAGTTCTATTCGATAAAGTCTTTATAACACAAAAAAATAATAAAAAAAATCAAATATAAATTAATTCTCAACTCTACAGCGGACAATTTGAAAATTTGTAAGAAAAAAACAAGAAAAAATGTTCAACTAACCAGTTTTATCGATCCATCTGTTTCATCTCCCTCGTAGGATAAGCTCTTCGTATCACTATCAATTTCGTCATCTTCAGACAGTGCAGGCTCTTCTTCCAGCATGTAATTATTTTCTTCATTCAAACCAATCTCACAGAGTCCATCATTTTCAATGACACATTGTTCGCTCATTTCATAAACTTTCGTTTCGGTGCCCATGTAGTTCTGCATGTTGGGGTACTTTTGTGAAATCTTATGATTCAGTTGCATCGATCTCGATAAGCTCATTGATGCCTTTACTATGGCTATTGTTAAGAGGCATAACCCGACAATGAAACATACCAATTGACCAATTGAATCCACAACGGGAAGAATATTTAAGTAAAGATTGAAGCGATTCTCTAACGATTCAGGTAGTTGTGGCATTGTCTGGAAAGAAAAGTTTCTTTTAATTCTAATTTCTAATTGAGCTCAGCCTACATACAGGGCCTTTCATTTGTATTTAGGTTTTAATTGTTTTTCCAATAAAATTTTTCTCCAAAAAAAATTTTCTCCGAAAAAAATTTTTCGCACTAATTTCTGTCTTGGTATTCTCATTCCGGATCTAAAATTCGAAAACAAAAAAAACCTAATTTTTTGCTTAAGAAAATTCAAGATGGCGTCGCTTTGACTGCTGACAGACATTTTCTTAAGATCCCAAAAAATTCTCCTGGCCAAGCTCTAAAACTTTTCCGAAGAAACCAACTCTCTAGCTATTGTCCCTCCGGAGCTCAAATTCGAAAACTCCAAGCATAACCTGAAAAACCCTCAAAATTGACCACTTTTCCAGATGTCATGACTTTTCAAGATTTTTCCTCCATCCCCTTCTTGGTTGGCTCTTTCTAACTAATGCGCACCGTGCGTAGCGTCGGTACTTGGGATTTGTTCTGTTGTGCTGTATGGACATAACAATAAAAATCGGGTAAATATTTAGTACCCTTCCTGCCTATATTTGTATTTAGGTTTTAATTGTTTTTCACATTTGACGCTGGGTTTGGGGTGGGTTTTCGGCCTGAGGGAAGCCTGTTCTACCTTACTCTTAATACTTCTCTTAATACTTCTCTGACTTGTAGTTCGACTTTTCATACGTTTTTGGCGCAGCTTGTCTCACACACATAAGATGCAAGTAAATATGAGAACCATATTGAGCATACAAAAACCTCTTAAAAGGTGAATTATGACGCAATCCGTAAGTCCGCTTCCAAAATTAATGATATCGTTTGAGGTGATGCCACCGCTGATAATACGCAATAGTTTGTTTGAGTTGAATGTTACCTCGTCGTTAAACATTTATTCTTTAAAAAACATTGCACCACTTTTTTTAAAACAAAATTACGTTGTGTTCAAAATATTGCATCATAAATGGGGGACCCAACGACGACATAATTTTTCTGTACTTTCAGTTTTTACGCTTCAAATATTTGACTTTTCTTTCTTTTTTGCAAAGATTGTTTTGCATAAATTTAAATTTTTGCGTGTGAAAACTGAAAGTGTTGAAAAATTATTCCGCCAGCGGGTCTGGCGTATTATCAGCGGTAGCGTCACCTCAAACTCTAAATTTCACGTAAAAAATTTTCTGTTTTTTGAAAAAATGTTTCTCAGAAAAAAATTTTCTCCGAAAAAAAAAATTTCTCCAAATAAAATTTTCCAATAAAATTTTTCTCCAAAAAAAATTTTCTCCGAAAAAAAAATTATCCGAAAAAAATTTTTCGCACTAATTTCTATAACTTTCCTGTCTTGGTATTCTCATTCCGGATCTAAAATTCGAAAACAAAAAAAACCTAATTTTTTGCTTAAGAAAATTCAAGATGGCGTCGCTTTGACTGCTGACAGACATTTTCTTAAGATCCCAAAAAATTCTCCTGACCAAACTCAAAAACTTTTCCGAAGAAACCAACTCTCTAGCTATTGTCCCTCCGGAGCTCAAACTCGAAAACTCCAAGCATAACCTGAAAAACCCTCAAAATTGACCACTTTTCCAGATGTCATGACTTTTCAAGATTTTTCCCGGAAAAGCGGTTTATGAAATTTTTTATTTTGGGCCGCAAATTTCAGGAAGATCGGCTGCCTCTTTCTCGAGATCGAAAATTATTAATAGATACATAGATACTGATACATAGATAGAAAGATATAAATATAGAGAGAAACCGACAGATCAGAAAAAAAATTTCATAATAATGAGAACAATAGAAAAATGTCATTTTCAAGCCTCGACATCTCAGCCAATTTCCAACCAATTTTGATGAGTCTGAGCTCATTGGAAAGCTGCTGCGTCGTAGTTTTTTTAAAGTAATTTGGAGGGAGAGGGGCAGGTGACAAAACTCAAAAGTTCTCGTATACATCGTACCTTGTCCCAAAGGTCCCCTACCGCTGCGGGCGTGATCTCTTAGCCGCTATGTTAAATAATTTTTTTACCTCTATGTAATGGTCCAGGTTTTAATATTTCTTGAACTTGCAAATAATCAATTTTTTTTATCGACTTGGAAACGGGAGACGGCTACTACTTGTAATTGAGGCTAGCGAGTCTAGGGACGAGGAGTCCTCCTCTAAACTCCAAGCGGCAGTAATGCTATTGAAACATTCCGGTCAAGGCTAGCGAGGGTAGGGACCGACCATAGTCCTCCTTGACAGAGTGGGTCACGGGGAATCAACAGCTTCGAAGGAGTACTAAAACCTTCGAAAGAGATCTATGCATGACTAGAAGGTTGAGATACTTTTGGTCCGAAAACTCTTGAATTTTGTTGAACGTTTTTTTATATTCTGCTTCTGACCAGCTTGATAATTCGCTTACATGATCGAGTGTGCAATAAAATTTTCGAGTTGGGAGATTTTAAAGCTAGACGAGATCCTACAAGGGCGGAAGTGGAAGTAACAAGGTTGGCAGTGGAACATTCCTGTCAAGGCTAGCAAGGCTAGGGACCAATGGTCCTCCTTAACACAGTGAGTCACAGGAAACCAACACCTTCGAAGGACTACGAGAACCTTCGAAAGGGACCCATACCTGATAAGAAGGTCACCCAGAAGGACTACGAGAAACTTCTGGTGCATGCCAACTTGAAGCATAGAAGTCGGTCAAAAGGTATAGAAAACGCTCCTGTATTATTGAAAGGTGGACGGTTTAGATTTTCTGCTTGTTATGATTTCGTCAGAATTGTTGGTTCTGTGTATTTACCTCTCAATCATACTCTCAGGTCAGAACAGAAACATTAGACAGACGTAAAAGGTGTAGGGTTGAGTGTATTGAGAAAAACCACTTGTATGCAGTCATTGTTGGATTTGATGGGTCAATCTGTTGAGGCCCTAAAGGAACGGTAAGCTGAAGCAGAGAAACTACTCATTACTCAAAGACCATAAAGTTTATATGAAAAATCTGAATGAGGTCTTATGTTCACATTTAAGGACTGTAGTATGTAGAATCTTACAAACTACTCAAGGACAATATTGACAGTCAGAAATTGAGCTCACATGAGTGTACAGACCAGATAGTAGATCATTTAGTTAATCATATTGAATACGTGAGATCTTCTTGAGAGGAAATATTCAAAAATCTAAACGACTAGTACAAGTTAGAAAGGTCGAAGCATATTCATTATAAGAGTAAGTCCACCCAAGACGAATTAAAGCAGCCTCAAGTTGAAAAGTTAAAGAGTGAGTTGACCGGGTTCTGGGAAAACAACCAACCCAAGTTTAGGGAAAGCAGTACAGCCTTCAATAGTAGGAACAACAGTAGAGTGTGCGAAGAGAACTCGTCCTCTGAAGACTCCGAATATCCAAAGGTAACGGAGAGGACAACTCCGAAGCTCACAGAGGTAGGAAGGACACAAATGTAGGAAAGACTCCAATCACGAGGATTATTTGACAAATCTGCGCTCAATCATGTCGAGCAGGGATTATGACAATGCATGTGCGTGCGTGCATTGTGTGTGGTCTTTGAGAAAATTTGCTCTTACTGAAGGTCTACATTCTCAGCTATAAGAAAGACATCATCTCAAAAATTTGAATATGACAAAGCCGAGCTAGTGGCGAGTTCTTCAAAACAAAACACTTTTTTCTTGAAACCAGTCTACTTCCTTGAGTTCCAGAACTGGGAACATTGAAGGACACACTGTGCCGGAATTCTCTTTATGCCAAACGGGAAGTGCTAGCAAAAGCCTAAGATCAAAATATTTTTCTTTTGGCTAGAACAACTATTTCCACTTCTTCCACGCGCCAAGTTATTCTTTTTCTGTCCCAAGTTCTAGAGCCTCATCATAACCTCTACTTTTGGCGCACTTGGATCGAATGTAGATCTCTGATGCTCCAAATGAGAGAGATTTCTGGCAATGTTCCTAACTATCCACTACTTCAAAAGGCAACAGCGGCAGTGCTTCAGACCAAGGATTATTTGAGAAATCAATTTCTCAAAGCTTCTCAAAAATAATTTCTCAAACTTCTCCAAAATTTCTCAACGCTTCTCAAAATTTCTCTCACTCAAAATTCACACCACATGGGCAGTGGTTAATTTTGTGGCTGCAAGTCATATAAAAAACTAAGGAGGACTAAAATAACAAAATAAGTTTGGAGAAATCTGATGGAAAATGTTAAGGGCTCCATTTCCTCTCCTCCCACTTCAAAGAATACAACTCTTTTGAATTAAATTCCAGCTGGTACGATGTTCCTTTCGCGGATTGCGTTTGTAGCCAGAATAGATTTTCAGAAGAACTGTGCACTAAGTCTGCGCAACAATCAAAATACTTCAAACTTTTTAGCCATTCAAAAAGCAGTATTGGAATCCCTAACGAATGAGGAGCACACTATCCACGGTTTGTGTGAGACGATAATAGTACATTGCATCTCTCTCCAGCATATTTATTTCGAAGATTTTGAAGTACCGAGCCGAAAGCATGGTTTAGGTACCATCGTCAAAATTAGCCTCGAGGAAAGAGATGCATACGCCATTTTATCTGCCGGGAACAGATGAACAATTTTGATAGGGATAAATGCGAGATTATCGTTCCAGGAAGATAAATGCGATATCTGTAACCTAGACAAAAACCTACTACCTACAGAACATTTGACGTGGTGTTTTCTAAACGAGACCTCTGTTTGTACCATTTTTTTTCCCATGAAAATGTTCTAAGCGACGACGAAATAAGGAGTTCAGGCACTAGACTGATCTACGCCTGAACTCCTTATCTTATCATCGCCGCCTAGAACATTTTCAAATTTGTTTTGTTTTCAACAAGAGGTTGCAACACGCTGTAGCTCAATTTAAAATAATAAAGTTTAGCACATTCGAGCCTATAATAAGCCAATTATAGTCTCGGTGGGTGAAAATTCTCGGGGCTAACGTTCCTTGAAAATAAACCCCACCTCGACTATAATTACGCAATTATTCCCCATGTATTATAATATACTATTATAATTTTTGTTGCCAAATATTTCGCTTGCCTACAACGGGTGGCATTTTCAATGGCTGCGTCGTTAATTAAATGAAGAAAAAAAGTATCACAAGACGTTACTAAGCAAATAGCACAACAATTTCTAATCACATAAGAACATTTTCATGGAGAAAAATTTGCTACAAACAGATGTCTGGATTTCAAGGCGAGCAGCCTGATGTCAAAAAAGTTTCTATTGCAATGGTTAACGACTACATTAATATACACTCGGTTCCAACTTGGCATCAGGCTGCCTGAGAAGTATAAGTAGCCTTATAGAAGGCAGCCTGGTGCCGAAAATCTGATAATGTCATGATATACGTTATATTAATCTTAACTCGGCACCAGGCTGCGTACTTGAGATTTTCTTTTGTTAATATAGAGGGCAAAACAGCAGCCTGCTGCCGAGTTGAAGTTTATGTAACATATAGGATTCGTTACTTCCGTTGCGATGACATTGTTGTTGAACTTTCTTTGACTTGCGATGACATTTACAGATTTTCGGCACCAGGCTGACTCCTATGATGCTATTAGTACATCTCAAATAGACAGCCGCCTTCTGAAATCGTCCGGTATAACTTGACGTTAAGTACTCCGATAAAAAAAATCCTTGAGCTATTTTGCATTAGGCAGGCGATTTTCCTATTGGGCAATTCGTTACTAGAGTTGAAAAATACGAAGAAAAAGTCTTCCTGCTTATAATAAAGCAATAAATTTCTACTGAATGTAACCTATGCAATTGACATTACTTTGTATAATGCAATTTTTCAGAAAAAACTTGTAGTGCAAAAAAACCATGTTAATTATTACCTTTCAATCGAGTTTGTTGAGCTTCAAATTTTTTACATAAAGTGAGAGTCTGATGGAAGAATGTTTGATAATCTGTACTGAACTTTGCAATATAATCAATCATGCCAAGAAACGAGGAATAAAAAACTTTTAACGCACAAAAATTGCTCAATAAACGTATCGAAAGACACAGAATAAGTAAATGTTGCAATGCAAAGGAAACTTGTATATCGACAGATCTCAAAAATAATTAAATCTAAACCATTTTCAAGTTTTTCGAATGTATTTATTAACGCTTATAATTAACGAACATTCATTTTTGTCATGGAATTCATTTAGACGATGTGGTGACAAGAAATGATAAATTATTATTATTTTCCTGGATCATAGACTTCATTACAGAATAAAATAGTAATTTTCCAACACCTAGGCAATTGTGTACCGTCTAATTAAAGCTAATGATGCGAGTAAATAACGTTTGAATCATTCATTGTATACGTAAATATTTGCCATTTTCATTTTTCAATTAGAATAAGATTATCAATGCCCATAAGAAGGTAGATTGAATACTGACAACACGATCAGATAAGCCATCGTCTATATACGTATAAACTCATCTTAGACTCATTCTATGTTTCCCAGTTTAACATTCAATTTTTTTTGAACAATATTTCTGTCATCTATTAGGTATTGAACATTCTTTCAAGAACTCTTTCGATTGTCTAGAGACGCTCAGATTAGACTAGGAACTCAATAACTGTCGACCGGTTGTTGAACAGCTTACAATTCGAAGGGTATAAAGATATGACAAGATTCTTGGCGGTTCGACGACCAGAATCTGGAGCGTGGCTACATCATTGCCGTCGCGATCAATTGGCACCCTCCTCGATAATAACTCTTTCCGAATAGTAATGGACGTACGACTGGGTATTGACATCTGCTCATCTCATATATGCCTATGTGGCGCACAAGTTGACAAAATAGGACATCACGGACTCATATGTAAAAATAGTGCCGGCCGCCATGCAAGACATTCCGAAATCAATTCCATCATTAAAAGAGCGCTAGTGTCAAGGGATGTACCGGCCAGGTTGGAACCACCAGGGTTATCGAGAGAGGACGGCAAAAAAGTCGATGGGATGACGTTTATACCATGGTCCAGAAGGAGCAGCCTAATTTGGGACGCCACATACACTGGATACATTAGCGCCAAGCAATATACGTCTCAGTACAAGTCAAGCAGGTGGAGCGGACGCGGCGATGCCAAGAAGGATGGAACCGAGGAATGGACGAAAACCGGCATTTTGGTGGAATGACGAAATAAGACTCTTGCGAGCGACTTGTTTTAAGACAAGAAGGAGGATGCAAAGGGCCAGAAACGAGAGCGTCAGAACGGTGAGATGCGAGGAACATCGTAATGCAAAATTAGCATTGAAGCGAGCAATCCAGTCGAGTAAGAGGGATTGTTGGAAGAAACTGTGCCAGGAGGCAGACGCGAATCCGTGGAGCAAAATGTTCAGAATAGTAGTGACGATGATGAAAGGTACATCGGGGCCAAAAGAAAAGTGCCCGGAGAGGCTAGGTGCCATAATGAGAGAGTTCTTCCCACAACACGAACAGATCACATGACCGCAAACTCCTTATGACGATGAAGCGGAAGACAGACATGAATGGTCGGTCACTGCAGAAGAAATCCAGATGGCTGCACAAAAGTTAAAGAATAACAAGGCGCCAGGACCAGATGGAATCCCCAATGTAGCTATGAAGACAGCAGCATGTCCGAAGCCTAACATGCTCAGATTGACAATGAAGAAGTATCTCGACGACGGATATTTTCCTGAAATATGGAAGAAACAGAAGCTGGTCCTAATATCAAAACCAAGGAAACCGCCAGACAAGCCATCATACCTAGACCTATATGCTTGTTGGATGGATTGGGAAAAATGCTAGAAGCCGCGATTCTGAATAGACTAAGAGAATACACAGAGGGCGAGCACGGACTGTCAGAGTCAGACGAACAATTCGGATTTCGAAAAGGGAAATCGGCGATCGAGCCCATTAAAAAAGTTATAGAGATTGCCGACAAGGCGCGGAAGCAAAGAATATGGGGTAACCGCTTCTGTGCCGTAACGACGATAGATGTCAGAAATGCCTTTAATAGCGCAAGCTGGATGAAGATAGCCAAGGCGTTGCATGCAATGAGAGTCCCCGATTTCCTCTGCAGGATGCTGAAAAGCTACTTCGAGCGACGAGTGCTAACGTACGATACAAATGAAGGGAAAAAGACAATAGACATCACAGCTGGAGTACCACAGGGATCCACATTAGGACCAACGCTGTGGAATGTAATGTATGACACAGCGCTGCGGCTGAAACTGCCAAGATGCGCTAAGACGATTGCTTTTGCCGACGATTTGATCCTCACGGTATCCGGAACGTCGAAGATGGAGGTGAAGGTAGTTACGATGGAGACGCTAGAAACTGTCGAAAACTGGATGACAACGGCAAAACTGAAGCTGGCCCACCAGAAAACCGAGATCATGCTAGTCAGTAACTGCAAAAAAACTGAGCGGATCGTATTGAACATCGACGGGGAACAAATTACATCCACTCGCCAATTAAAATAACTTCCAGTTATGCTGGACGACGGCAGAAATTTTAAAAGTCATGTGGCCTACACGTAAGATAATGCAATGAAAGCCACCGCAGCACTGGCCAGAATAATGCCAAACGGCTTCGGACCGCAGCAGCAAACGAAGGCTCCTATTAAGCGTCACCCTATCGATATTCCGCTACGGGGCACCAGCATGGATACAGGCGCTAGATACGAAGAGAAATCGGGGGAGGCTTAATAGAGCCCAAAGACTGGCAAGCATAAGAGTAGCAAGCGCATACCGAACGATATCCCCAGAAGCGGTATGTGTCATAGCTGGGACGATGCCCATATGCATGACGTTGACGGAAGAGAGCGAATGTCATAGAAATAAGAGAAGGGAGGGTCAAACTACCAAAACAGTAAGAACGCAATTAAGAGCCGAATCCATGAGACAGTGGTAGCGACAAGGGAAGGTGGACCCATAGACTCATACCAAAAATAACGACATGTGTACAGAGGAAACATGGAGAGGTTAACTATCGAAGTCTTAGGCGTCGTCACTCCAGAAACAAGGACTTGGATCACAATTTCCCTTAAAAGGTTTTGGTTGTGATAGATTTATCACTCACTAATCGAGCAGAAGGCATATATCTAAAAATATCTAGAATTCATTTACAAAATTAAATTAGCGAAAATATTAGCGAGTAGCGCAAAAATTATTCGCTAATTAAACTTAGCGAGCGCTAGTCGCTAACAGTGAGATGCTTTGCATTTTAGGTCGCTACTAGCGATCACAACTCTGCTCATATCATTAGAACTTCGGACTGTAAGGGAAGAACAAGAAAGGAAGAAACTGTTATATACACAAAACGATGAAATCACTAAGGACGACAGCTGGAAATAATCTGAATACTTCATTTGTTCGTCTTCGAAGAAACTTGAAGATTTTCCAGTAGCGGTCTAATTGGAAAATGAAATTGCCCAAGGATGACCCACATTATGTTAATCGATGCTTTTTTTTCATTGAAAAAACTCATATTTTGCACGCCTTCTTCGCTACACAACCTTGTATTCGAATGACTTATGCAACATCTTTGTATCGCAATTATATCAGATTCTCGTCTTCATAAACAATTAAGCCATAAAAAATCTCGTAAATAAAGCAAATAAACAAATTGACACGCGTACGAAACGACAATATGTGATTTCATTATCACATATTTAGCCAATTAACGCTTCTTTTAAATTATAATCACATTACTGAGCTAAAATTGAAAATCATTTTGTTAAATCTACAATGAATCACGGTCTCATAGTTGGCGATTAAAATCTAATTTATCGCATCGCCCGAAGCGATTCTCTGTTGACTTCAATTTATTAATAAATTATTTTACGCATTTTAATTTGCCTATACAATTAATTATCCCCAAAGATTCAATGACAATTATTGAACAGTCACGTTAATGCAATTAGATTACCGTCTATGTTCTTCGAAATTTCTTTCGGAAATTCCCATTCTACAGCTACTTTTGGATTGTCTAGTCACCTTTTCTAGAAATCATAAATCCTAAGTAGAGAGTGACAAGTGGGAAACTTCGACATTTGTGTTCGTTTTATTGGCTAGAGTAGGGCGGTTAGTTTGTGTCGCACTTTTACTTCGGTTTTTTATTCACATTATTCGATCATTCCGATTTCACAATTTAGGAAATTGATATGCGATTAACTAAACCAACCGATCCAAGAAATTATGCAAAAGAAGTAATCGTAACATCTGTACAAGCCTTTTAAGTCAATGAGACTAACCGTTTTCGGATTTCTGTGAAATTTTGTTGTAGGTAAATAAAAAGCTGATACGATTTTTTTAAGTGTTAGCCAATTCCATTCATTTCTAATCATTCCCATACTGAACGAAAGATCAATGTCTTAACATGCAATTTTTGACATGGATTGAATACGAGAAATTTGAAATATAAATTTATTGCTTTCTCGGCTACAAGCCTCCAAAAAAGTATTTGTTGGATGTAAAAAAGACTTAGGATATCATCACCGTTACGTGGGTACTGTTACTATTGGGACTATTAGCGACCATTTAAAAGCCGTTTTGTTTACTGTAAATGACATTTTCAAGGGTGTAGGGAAAGTAACCTTATTTTCTGCACTGAAATACGACGAGAAAATGGTGTTTTGTCAGCTGACCAAATTTATATTTCCTCAGCTCCTGTTCTCCCGTTGGAATAATAAATAAAAATTTTCTCCGAGAGCTCGGACTGTTCCAGATTTCGTGTCAAAAATCGTTTTCACCACACACACTTGTTGCTTTCGTTCCAAAAATCGTTTTCACCTCGCTTTCACCACAGCTATGTATACCTACGTGGTGAAAACGATTTTTGAAACGAAAGCAACAAGAGTGTGTGTGTGGAAAAAAGGATTTTCGAAACGAAATCTGGAACAGTCCGAGCACTCAATATAGAATTGTGCGTCGGCGCACGCTGCGCCGATAGCCAGCCAAAAAAGTGCCGAAATATTTTTGACATGCGCCAATTCGCGCCGCCGCCGAAAATAAGAAAACTGCATCGCCGCCGTCGCCGCCGCCGTTTACCGTTTTTTGTCGGCGCAATTAATTTGGATATTCAGACAAAAAATGAAATTAAAAAAATGAAAATTTTAGTTTTCTTTTAGAAAACGCCGCCGCGCCGCCAGCCAGCTTTTTATTTTTGACGGCCGCACACCTCTATGTCGATAGAATAAAATAGAATTAGTAAAATTAGCGCTTATTCGAATTTGGTTGACTTTATACTCAACGAAAATGGAAGATTCCAGCTCTAGCAAATGGAACCATCACTTCGCTCTGGCTTTCTTTCACTCTTCTTGGAAACTCCTATTTTCTCCCGTTTTATTTTAGTTTTCTTTGACTAACCCTAAAAAAAAGTCGAAAAAATTCCTGTCTCATCACCCAAGTCTAAAAATTTTTATTTTTTCATTCCGATACATTTGATGACGTACATTTTTTTGACTTTCTTGAGGGTGACGAAACAGGAGACTTTTTGGGCAACTCGCCGTCCGCCTCGAAATTCGATTTTTCTCGTCAAATGGAAATGTCAATATTTGCTTTTAGAAAAATCTAACAAAAAAAACTTCACATTTAAAGAAACTCTCTTTTTCACAGTTGCATTTCTGTTAGTAAAATGCAAAAAAGAAAGATTTGTTTTAAGGGGAAAACTCAGAGTTACATTTTCTATCATGGGTGCGCGGTAGCAATGCGCCTGTGACGCAAGTCCACATTAGGGTGTTTCCTAAATTTAGCTGTTAAGTGATATTTTATATCCCATGTAATGGGCGAGTTAAATTAGTGATGAGATCAGCCCCTCAAAAAATCGTGGCTTCCAGAAAATGCGTTTTAGATGTTTTGCGATCCCAAAAAATATTATTTACATATCCCGCAAAGACTATAACTTCAAAAATTTTGCGGTATATGTAAATGGTATTTTTTCGGTTCATAAAATATCTAAAACGCATTTCCTGGAAGCTACGATTTTTAACATTGGACTTTAAATACCACTTAACATCTAAATTTGAGAAACACCCTAGTCCACATACGAACAAAAATTAAGAAATTTTTTTTTCGTAGACTACAATACCATATATACAGCTAAGTTCTGCCTACCTCCCTTGCGACGTAACCCCCGGAAAATATTTTTCCCGGCTTTTACGGAAAATTCTAAGCCGAAGTGTCTTTTCACTCATAAAAAACGATTCGGTGGATCCGAAGATATGACCTTTAGAAAATGATCATTGATCATCATACAAAATTGCATTTTCATAGAATTCAAAGTTAATGGAAACATTCTACGTTAGTTACTTAGTCAGTTAGTTAGTGAGCTAGTTAGTTCCAAAGCCATTTGTATGAAAACCGACTTTTTTGGCTCGTGCTCGAAAACGGCTCGATAACTTTTCTTGAAATTTTGCAGGGACTTCGGTTGGGCATTTTACGCCCATGAGATTTAAAAAAACGAGGGGGAACTTAGAAGGCGCCATATAAGGTCCATATTATAAAAGAACGTTTTGTATGTGTGTGTGAGTGTATTCAAAGTATGGGTCAAATATGAGCAAAATTTTTGGACTGTGTTAGGATGGAGATAGATGTTTGGTGCACAAAGGAAAAGTTGATGGATTGGGTGTGTAGTGTGTCAGGGTGACCAACAAAATGGCCGACGGTGGTGTGGACGGACTTAGGGGGAAAATTAATTTTTTTTTATTTTTTTTTTTTTGGTTGGAGATAGATGTTTGGTATCAAAGGAAAAGTTATTGGGTTGAGTGTGTAGTGTGTCAGGGTGACCAACAAAATGGCCGACGGTTGTATGGGACGGATTTAGTGGGAAAATTGATTTGTTTTTAATTTTTTTTGTTGAAGACGAAATTTTTTTTCGCTGCAAATTTTTTTTCGCCGATTTTTTTTCGCTGAAATTTTTTTTCGCTGAAAATTTTTTTTCGCCGGAAATTGTTTTTCACCGGAAATTTTCGCCGAAATTTTTTTTCGCTAAAAATTTTTTTTTCGATGACCACTTTTTTTCGTCGGAATTTTTTTCGCTGCAAATTTTTTTTCGCTTAAAACTTTTTTTTGCCGGAAACTTTTTTTTCTCCAAAATTTGTTATCTCTTTCCTTCCAAAAGTACTGATATCACAACAAAAGCCCTTTTTAAAAGGGAAATGTGACACAAGTCCTCGTGCCTTCTTCCAAAAAAACATTCCAAAATAAATTTTTGCGTTTCAAAGCTGTAAGCGTCACCCCAATTGATATCAGTTGTCTTGGAAGAAGGGACGAGGACCTGCGTCACATTTCCTTTCTAAAAAGGGTTTTTGTTGCGATTCTCATTACTGCCCACTGTGCATTTCCAGTGGCAAAAAAAATCTCCCAGATGGTAATTGTTTCCACTTAAAAAATCGATTTCGCAATGAATTTACATTAAAATATCAGAAACAGGAATCATCATATTAAAAATAACACTGATGTGTGATGATGATCACAAACCGCTTTGTATTGAAATAGCTCACTTAGTTACCTCTAATTTTTTGTGTTTTCGTATGTTTTAATGTTTACGAGTAGTTGAACAGTGACAGATTCAGTGACTTTAATCAGTAAATTAAAAGCAGATATCTCTCGCTGAGATTGAGTTGAAAATCGTGGAACTTTAAAACTATTGAGCTAAGAGTTCAGTTATTCTACGGACAAAATAAACTCTGTGAAAATTAATTCTCAGCACGCGGACATTAAAGCAATAAGTGGAAAATTAAAATAAAATTGAAACGTTCGAAAATCTAGAGAGAAGCAACATGGCAAACCAGAAGAAACTCCTCGCCGTTTCCTCGGATTGGCTTCATGCTGCACTCTCCACCAAACCTTATTTTCGAAACGGAAAAATGACTTGAGCGATCTATTTACAAGAGTCACAAATGGCGTTGCGGTCAAACTGAAGACGTTCTGGGACATCATGGATTGAGATGCATATAGAGCACCACCGTTAAATTCTAACGTCATACCTCCCTGATAGTTCCGCATTAATTTTTACGTAGCCTCCGCATTTGTCATTGAATGAAGTGTACGATATCAGATCAAAACACCTCAATTCTTACTGTTGTTTAAAAATAAAGAATTACATTTCAGTGAAGTGATTCCACATTTAATTCAACTGTTCGACTTTATAGGAAATTATAAAAAAACTAAGATTACACCTCCACCAATTAAAATAAAAGAAAGACGTTAATTTCATTATGAATGCCCATTGCATACTGCGCAGAAAGGACTGTTAACTTCCATGACGCAAATTCGAGTACTTATTTTGGACGGAATTTTCCCGAAAAGTTCCATCATAAGAACTTAACACGCATAAATAATGATATGGTTTAAGGTCAAGAATGAAGAAGTTAACACAGAAAAACATCAATAAAATGTCGCTTACGCAAATAAAAGTTTCTGATAATAAATCTTAAGGATATAAAACAATCTTGAATACACAATTCTACCTACGTCATTCGTTTTCGCATTATTGGTGCATTTACATTTTCGTGAGGTAAGCGAAGCGCCGTTAGCACAAAAACAACATCATGTATTTTATAGTCACACAAAAGGTACAGGTACATGCTGTACTTGATAACATCTGTGAATTTCCAACCGCGTTAAAAAAACATAATCGCGGCCATTAAATTCAGTTTCATTAAATCTTTACCGCGACCTGATTCGTTTTCTTAATTATTCCTTGAATGAAATGAAAAATAAGACTTAATTTCGAAAATTTTGATTAGCATATTGTTGCAGATTACCTTCGTGGGGTTTTCTATTTTATAAGATCAACTGACCATCAATCATCATTTGAATTCATAAATACGCACCCTTTCTACAACCTCTAGAACGACGTCGATACTCTAACTACTGACCCTTTTTGCAAGGAAAATCTTAACCGAATTTTATAATGATAGAGTAGTAAACAAAATTTGGCAAATGTACTCACAATTTCAAACCAAAGCATTGGAACGACAAGATTAGAGAAGCGCTCTACATGAGCCATGTTGTTCACGTCTCTCATTGCCATATTGATCTGTAGTTTCACCGATAAACTTAAAGGCAATCCAGATTTCTGTGAATGAAAATACAAAATTGTTATATCTTTAGACCAGACCAGGCTGGTATCCCCAATGTAATTTAGAATCGTTTTAAATTCGTTAGGAATCGTTCTTTTCCGAGAAAGGAATGGATTTGCATCAAAAGAACAGCGCGCGTCTTAAGGAGTCTATATTGAGCACGATGCGAATCGCATCGCGTAAGGTTTGTGTGAAAGCTCAACTTGACAGAACAAACATTTTTTTGGTCAAGTTGAATTTTCACACAAACCTCACGTGATGCGGTTCGCATCGCGCTCAATATAATGACACCTTTAAGGGGTCATTATATTGAGCGCGATGCGAATTCGCATCACGTAAGGCTCGTGTGAAAGCTCAACTTGACAGAACAAACATTCTTTTTGTCAAGGTGAGCTTTCACACAAACTTTACGCGATGCGATTCGCATCGCGCTAAATGTAATGACACCTTTACACCTTGAGTTAAAATGGAAAAAGTGACGTTGAGGGCGGGGTGTTTAATGGATTATTTCTGAGGATGTACCCAGAAGCCAGATTACTAATGTACTTACCGGTTGAATCATAAAATATGTTTCATGCAACGACTTATTCGGTTCACTTCCAATAACACCTTCGACAAGTGACTTGTCGCATTCCAAAAAATGAGGATAACTCAATGCTATCGGAAATCCATAATAGCAATCCGACACATCTAGCAGTCCATACGGTAAACAAGTTCCTGTTTTCAATGCAAAGAATTAATAAAATCATTTAGCTAATTGTTTTGTGCAGACGACTCGTGGATACAAAATATCAAAAATTGACATTAATTTATTTGTACAAACGTCGACTGCTGTTTATAGGTCTTCATTATGATAGCACATCTTTAGCGTAAGTACACAATCATCTTTGTACAAATATTTATTTGCTAATTATTGACCAAGCTAATACACGAGAGTCAATATTTGCTTTGTGTATAAACACGGTGTCGCAGTCATGACATTGTGCGATCGAAAATTCGTTTTCTGATTGAAAAAAAAACAAACGAATTTTAAAATATTTTGTATGGATAAACTTTGGCCGAATAGATCATAGAAAATATGTTTGGTCCTGCTCGTAGTTGAGGTGGTGAATCAAGTCAATATTATCCGTAATGGTAACAGATTCATTTAACATTCTTCAAATAAAAGAAAAATGTACCGAAAACACCCGTACGCTCCTTTGTCCATTCCCGTAGCAAAAAATGTTGCATTTTCTTTTCAAATCCACAGTTATTATCGAAGGTAATGTCAAAACCCTCCCGAAGTACAGACTTTTTTAGGCGTTGTCATCTCTTTTGATACCCTTGTTTCTATGGGCATCATGCCCGCGGCGGTAGTGGAGGGCGTGACGCAGTCCCCACACCCCGAAAAAGAAGTACATAAACTCAAAAAACACCGTAAAAAAACCTCTGGGACGAGGAGCCATATATAGGCTTTTGAGTTTTTTCCACTCGCCTCCCTCCCCCTTCCGGGAAAACTCTTGAAAAGTCGTGCCATCTACTCGGGCATCTGGAAAAGTGGTCAATTTTGAGGGTTTTTCACGTAGTGCGTAGAGAGTTGGTTGGATGGTCCTAAGAAAACGCTGCCAGCTCTGACGCCATCTTAGACTTTTTGCTATCTTCTGAATTAGCCGGCATTGTGACGCAATTTTTTGAACACAACGTAATTTTGTGCTGTATTTTTTTCAGAAAATTAAAACTGAACAGAAGATTCCACTCAAACGAACTTTTGCGTATTATTAGCGATAGCGTCACCTCAAGCGATATCATTTATTTTGGAAACGGACTTACGGACTGCGTCACACTTTATCTTTTAAAGGGCTTTGCATGCGATATCAGCCGTTTTGGAAGTTTGCAGTTGTTTCACGCAAAAAATTTACTTCGAAAAATTTTTCTCCGAAAGCAAACATTTTTTCCGAAAAAAAATTTTCTCCGAAAAAAATTTTTCTCTGAAAAAATGTTTCGCACCAATCTCTATAACTTTGCAGAAGAAACCAACTGCCAAGCTATTCTAATTCAGAAGATAGCAAAAAATCCAATATGGCGTCACTTTGACAGCTGGTCGCCATTTTTTTAAGGATCACAAAAAATTCTACTCACAAATCTTTATAACTTTCCCGGCTGTTTACGTATTCTAATTCAGAAGATGGCATTTTTGAGTATTCACAAAATGAAATCCAGGATGACGCCGCTTTGACAGCTTGCAGTTATTTTCTTAAGATCCCAAAAAATTCTCCTGATCAAACTCTATAACTTTGCAGAAGACACAAACTCTAAAACTTTCCCGAAGAAGCCAACTCCATAGTTATTGGCACTCCGGAGCTAGAATTCGAAAACTCCGAGCAAAACCGTCAAAATTGACCACTTACATGACACGGCTTTTCCAGAATTTTCCCGGAAAAGCGGCCTATAAAATTTTTCATTTTGGGCCGAGACTGACGTTCTCGAGATCGAAAATTATTAGGTAGATTGATACATCATGCCCGCAGCGATAGCGGAGGGCGTGACCCAGCCCCCACCCCAAAGGAGAAGTCCACAAACCCGAAAAACACATACAAAACCTTTGGAGGACCAGGAGCTATATATAGGCGAACTTTTGAAATTTTGCCCCCTTCCCCCCTAAAATTATTTTTAATAGATAGATAGAAACCGACAGATCAGAAAAAATTTTTCTTAATAATGAGAACAATAGAAAAATCGACGGCCCATAGAAAAATGTGATTTGTGAAATGTGACAAAACTCAAAAGTTCGAATATATATATGGCGAGATATATGGTGACTTGTCCAAAAGGTTTTTGGAATGTGGGGACTGCGTCACGCCCTCCGCTACCGCTGCGGGCATGATGGGTTGGGAGTTAAAATGGGACATTTTTATAATTTTGCTTCGGATAATTCACCTTAGTCCCTTGAGACGGACGTAAGAGGCCGTTCATAAATTACGTAACGCAAAATTTGGCTTTTTTGACCCTCCCCCTCCTCCCTGTCACGCAAGCTCGTAACAATCGTTTACATTCGGACAAGTTTTTCTGACATAACGGGCTCTTGTACTTTGTGTCCAGATGGAAAAAGAAACACTGAGAAGAGCTCGTTAAATCTGCCAATTGTCCAACAGCTTTCAACTATTTGTAAACATTTTCAAAAATGTCACGTGACGTAACATGGACTTCAACCCCCCTCCCCCAGTCACACTCTGTCACGCTAGGCACGAGCCCACCGCCTGATTAAGTAATACCAATAAAAGTACACAAATATATCAGAAATAACAACTGTGTAAAAAAAACGTGTCACGTGCTTTCTTTTGACTCTGAAATTCGAATTAGTATAGTTCATACAGAAACATTACATCCCACGCGCCTCACTTTTTATAGCGGAAGTTTCACTCGTAACAAATCACAATTCGACAGAAATTGTTTACACTCACTTCAAATAGAAAATAAATAAAATCGATAAAAGCACATACCATCTCTACAGAAGCATTTGTTTCTTTCATCAAAATGTCCATTGTCCATAGCGTTATCTTGAAACATGTACTTGAATGCTGTCAATGATCCAATCGTTTTTTCTTCACCAGTTCGAACCTAACATAAACAAGGAAACGATGGTGAAAATACGATTCAGTTAAAACGTTAACCACATATTGTCAGTCAAATAGAAGAATCATTTTTTATATGAAACGACGTACCAATGTTTGTGCTCTGCACATGCTTTTCCTGAAAAACAGTAACGTATCGTTTGGTTCAATGAAGCTTTTGAATTTGGTGCCATCCGAAGCCATGTTAATGTTGCTACAATGTGGATCTTTCCATTGTTTTAAATTTTCCGAACCTTTGTACGTGTCAATTAACCCCGATATGCTTTCGTCAGTCTCGCCGGTGTAAATCGTTTCGAAATCACCATCAAAATCGTACATCTGATAACGAAATAGAAGAAAAAAACATTTCGTTGAAATATTAGTTCAATGAAAATGAATTAAAAAAAAAGAAATAAAAATGAAAATCCGCTTAAATATTCAACATAAAATCTAAAATTTGCTAGTTTGATATCAATAATTTTGCAATAATTTGTAAACGTTTATCACATCTTAAACGGCCATAAAATAGAAATTAAAAACTTCTCTTCGCATCACCCACATTTGTTGTAACTTCACAATGTTTTACGATTCAAATTGACTTTGACCGCATCATAGTCAATCAATTTTATTCATTCATTTGCATCGAACATTATGCAAATCATTTCAAAATCTACCCAAACGCTTAGAAAGAACATCAGTGATGTGAGAGACTCAAGTTCAAACTCTGTTCAGGGCCTAGGGGACGGTCATAAAGTGTGTCAAGCAAATATTGTCAGTTTTTCCACACACTCAATGACATCCCGAAAGATAACGTTTTTTTTTCGTACAAGTCCCCACAATCTTCCCTTTTTTTACGAACCTTTTCGTATACCAGGGCCTATTTTTGAGAATTTAATTCCTAAAAATTCCATAAAATTCTTAAAAAATTAATAAAAATTAATAAAGTTCCTAAAATCTTATTACTTGAGAATTTAGAAATTTTTTATGCCCTGACGTATACCGACGCATGTAAAATTGGGCCAATAAAAAAAGGCGATTCATCAACAAACTTATTCTATTGCCACACGAAGTTGGGTTTTATGAGACACACATTGATAACTATGAAAGATCAGAGAAGTTTACAAAATCAACAATTGGCATATTAAGGTTATAACGTAACACAACAACATTAAAAAACCATTTCGTTTAGACGACTGTGGATGAATGTGACAAAGGCGTTGCTAATATTTTTGCCTCAGAGATTTCATTTCCTCTTTCAACTTTTTTTTTAGATTTATCAGGTTGGGGTGGTCTAGATCTAGTAGTAATACTTTGCTTCGTCACCCGCTCATCATGTAAATCTCTAAAACCTCCCAGTCCCAACCAAGAACCTATCCAAAGCGGCAGGCCCCATGCTGGGCACTGTTGCGGGTTGGACCACATATCTACCTAGAGTCCTAAGCCTCAGTGAGGAAAACTTCTGACATTCACATATTACGTGAACGCCCGTCTCCTCTCCGAGGCCACAGGTGCAATTGGGATCATTGGAGGGTCCCATTTTAGCTAGATGCTTGATTAGTCCATATCCACAGTGCCCGATAATCGCGCCCACCACCCGCTTGATGCGACACCTGTCCATGCTTAGCAATTCTCTTTCAGCTTAATATTCCAAGAGAAATTCTTTAAATTTGTTTTTACAAAAAATCTGAGGATTCAGTAAAATTGAGTCAAATTTTTTGAATATCAGGGTAATCCTTCAATATTTCGAATTTAAAAAACCCTAAAAGTTGAGATATGCTATTTCGTTGCGTACATAAAAATTTTGAAAGCAAACACTGGAAGTGATAAAATTGCTACTTATATCGGTTGCTTTCAATACCCGAAAACTGCACGAAATAGCTTACATATTCGCATAGAAATTGCATAAACTTGCGGAAGTAATTGTAAAATAAAATCGCATGCTCTGCCCTTACCCCGAATATTTCACATTGAGAAGGAACTCTGCCTCCGTCCCACATTCTGACTATAACTTGCACTGTAAGATTCCCAACAGTATGTTTGGGCTCGTGCAATAATGCTGTAAGTACTGACATTTTTCAGTTTCTGCCCTATCTAGGTATTGCCCTTTGATTTCTACCCTCTCATGTGAAACGACTTTTTTGTAATCCCTTTTCTTCTTCCAATATATTTAGACCCGTACGAAGAACGAAGTTCTTCGAAAAGGGGTCTTATGCGTTTACCACGACGTTTGTAACCAGTCGAATTTCGACCCAGGAGTAAGGGGGAGCACCGATCATGGTCCTTAGATGACGAATCAGCAATAAAAAAAATGTCCGTCCGTCCTCCGTCTGTCAACACGATAACTCGAGTAAAACTCAACCGATTTTCAAACACTTTTTTCCCTGAAATGTAATCGAAAAATCTTTTATGGGATTGAAACTGGGCACTGTCGGCCCAAGGGCCACCGAGCTAGGGCCGTTCAAGTGGTTTTTGGTCTTTTGTACATAACTCGAGTAAATCTTTTCCGATTTTCAAAATTTTTTTTGTTTGAAAGATTTGGGCATGACCGACAATTTGTGGAAGAAACATTTTTCGATTTGAGTCTTTGTACTTAGCTAGGGCACTACAAAAGATTCTTTGTTAGGGCCCTACGTGTTTTTTGTACATAATTCGATTTTCAAAAACTTTTTTTCGTTTAAAAGATCTAGGCACGACCGACAATCTATAGAAGGTCTTTTGCCTGTGCTTAGGGCTGAAGTGGGTCTCATGTGGGTCCTAAGGTCGGCTCTAACCAAAAAAATTTTTTTTTCTAAGTTGCAGAGCAAACTGAGGGAAACATTTTTGTCTATGGAAGTATGTGTCCGAGGCCTCTACTTAGGGCCCAATGTCAGTACTAAGGTCGACCCTAGCCGAAAAAATGGTTTTTGCTATGTTGTAGACAAAATTGAGGAGAACATTTTTCTCGATTTGGAGGTCAATTTTGTGCGTTCGGAGAATTTTTTTACACTGTTTCTTCGGACGGGTTTGGGCAATTTCCAATACAGTCTAATGTGAACGCAATATTTATTTAAATACGTTCTAATAGAATTTAATGTGGACGTAAGGCAATATTTACTTTAAAACGTTCGAGTCTTTTCGAAACATAAACTCTGTTTGCCGTATCTATTCTGATACGTACGGGTCCCTTCATATGTTTTATTGTTGATTCGTCATCTGAGGACAATGATAGGTGCTCTCCCCCTAATCCCGGGGTTTAATTCGACTGGTTACAAACGTCGTGGTAAACGCAATAGACCCCTTTTCGAAGCACTACTTTCTTCGTACGGCTCTAAAAAGGGGCGAACTTTTTTGTCCATGGAGGTATTGGTCAGAGGCCTCTGCTAAGTGCTCTAGGTCGGTTCTAAATTCTGGGCTTATTTAAAGGGCTTGTAGAGATTTTTAGAGCCCTGTTTTTCAATATTGCCCTGTCGACAATTTCCAATCCAATTTAATGAGGACGTAATTGCACATACTTTAGAGTTAAGACAATATTTAATTAGATACGTTCGAGCCTTTTTGTAAAATCTATTCTGTTTGCCACATCTATTCTGATACGTACGGGTCCTTTGCATATGTTTTTGTAATGTTTCTGCATCGAAACTAAAGCGCGAAATTTAAATATTTATGCCTCACCTTACAAGACCGCTCTCCAATGTCGACGATATCATTGCACGCGCCATCGTTATTTCAGTGCTGCTCCACACAATAATGGAAGCATTCCGACCACTCAAGTTAAACACAATAACAAAAACACCTTCTGTGCAAACAAATGCTCAATCGCATTTCAAATCCTTATATGCGATGCACACTAAACGCTTGTGATATTTTTACGTAACATTCGTTAGAAAACTCAATTCGTTTTGAGTTTTTTTGGTATCGATAAATCACATCCAATAAATAAACCCACATTTTTGGCACGAACGCCAGCTAATCATTTTTTAGACCCTACGAAGTACGTAGGTCTGATGCGTTTACTACCACGTTTGTTACATTGCGAATTTGAACCCGGGAGTAAGGGGGAACCTTTTTTTGTTGCCTCCAGATGACAAATCAACGAAAAAAACAATGTCCGTCTGTCGGTCTGTCTGTCGGTCTGTCCGTCAACACGATAACTTGAGTAAATCTTGACCGATTTTCAAAAACTTTTTTTTTCCTGAAAGGTAGTCGAAAAATATTTTATGGGATTGAATCTGGGCACTGTCGGCCCACGGGCCGCC
>CM055403.1:128515288-128541449 GCA_029228625.1 Pseudolycoriella hygida
ATTTACTTAAATACGTTCCAGTCTTTTCGTAACATCAACTCTGTTTGCCGCATCTATTCTGATACGTACGGGTCCCTTCTATGTTTTAATTCAAACTTTTGATCGAAAAATTAATCAATTTATCAAGTTGATGATTTATTCAGTTTGACGAAACCCAAATTCCGAACCTTGTTGATGATGAAAAATGTTAGTCGAAACGATATAAAACTGTGCATTAGCGGCGTATTGGTCGTTACTATTGTGATGAATACACAGAGAGCGAAAAACTAATGTGATTTTCAATTATAGCGGAGGATGATTTAACCCAATAGAAAACAGTTTGCAAAAATTTAATTTATGAACTATAAATTTGTACGTTGTGTGGTTTATGCGTCCAGTAATTCTGGCATTTCGAAAAGATCGTATTGTCATTTCAAATTTGGAATAGATAGTTGGCAAGTGTTTCACCTAAAACTTGACCTAAAAGCTCGTCCAATATCTTCAATATCTTCACCTCGTAAATGTATTCGAATACGAAAGTTATTTTATCTCATTTAACTTCAGAAGGTAGCATTTATGGCGGATCTTCAGTCTTCAGAACAAATGCACATTTTATCTATGTTCTTACAGATTTATTACACAATGTGTACAAACTATCACAGCGCCGTAATGGTCCATGGCTATTTTGACAAGTTAATTTTAACAGACGTAAAACGTAATTGTAAGCAATAAATTATTCTACGGCATACCTTCAAAACGTACCGTATTTTTTTCTTTTGTTGTTTTTCTTGAAAAAAATTGCAAAATTTTAGTCCCATTTGACAGCCGTAAACGAACCGAATGTACTACCGAACAGTATTTACTATGTTATGAGCGGTCTTTGCGCTGGAAATCAAAAACTATACAATTTTTAGGGTTATAAAGAGTTACATTGTGATTTGAAATTCAATTTAAGTGTCCGCCATCGCTCATTTTTTTCAATTTCGGCGGCTGTACTAACTGAACTGCTCCTTTCATTTATTACTTTAATTAATTTTGTAAAAAAATTGGTGCATTTTTCAGGCATTTCGTAAAACAACTTTTTATTTATTTTACTTCATGGTCCATTAGGACAGAATTTTAAGGTGTGCAGTGCTCGAATCTCAGGATAACAATTATATTGTAGGCAAAAAACATAACTATCAGTTGCAAATTTTTACTTAGCGAAATTTTCTCAAGACAAGACGAGACATGTTGAAACAATCACAAAAACTGTTAAAGAATCAAAAGATGTCCGTTTGCACTATTCGTCTAATTTTAACTAATTAGCTGAAGTATGAATGTAAAAGCTTTGTATGAAAATATGAGATTATCCATCTAATCCATCTAATCATAATCAATCATGGTACATCGGTTCGTATCCAAAGTCTGTTTATTTTCAAATGTCAGGTTGACGTTTTAAACGTCAAAGTCATAAGCAGGGTTGTATTAGCGTCGCGTCGTCGCTAATCGTTAGTGCTAATGTGGGGTTTGGGTAGTTAGATAGGGTAGCGCTTGATTGCATATGAGCGAAGTGTGGTTGTCCGGGTCATGTTCCAGGCGTGCAACTGTCTAACTATCAAGTGCTCTTTTTACGTCCACGTCGTAGTCTCCGAGACCTCAATTATCTTCGGAGTTTTGAGCTAAACTTAAGAGTGCCACCTAATGATTTCCCCACGGGTCATCGGGGAAACGGAAGTAGGTTGGGCGTTCGGTTAACCTCCAAACACCGTAAAAAATGGATATCGGTTATGAACTCAACAACACAGCCTAGGATCGGACAGGATAAACGGTAACGACTCAAGCAACGAAAAAAGGACAACGATTTAAAATTAGGAACATGGAATGTAAGATCTTTGTTGTGGCCAGGAGGACTGAGATCTCTCACGAGTGCCTTAAGAGCGGCAAAAATTGATATTACAGCAGTGCAAGAAACAAGATGGCCTGGAAAGTAGCGACTATAAGTTCTACTATAGTGTAAAGAGTAACGACAGTCCAAGAGAGTATGGAACAGGTTTCATAGTTTTCGGCACAGCTAGAAACACGGTGATTGGTTTCAATTTTCAATCCTGTTGACTAGCGATTGTGCTCTCTACGGATAAGAAGAAAATTTTTCAACTATACTCTTATTAACGCTTACGCAACTACGGAGGAAAAAGACAACGAAGCGAAGGAGCTATTTTACGAGAAACTGGTGAAGATATATGATGGAGCACCGAAACGTGACATTAAGATTCTGCTTGGAGATCTGAATGCCGAGATAGGTCGTGAAGTCTTTTATCGTCCTACAATTGGTAAAAGCCTTCATGAAAACTTTAACGACACCGATACGCGTTTAGTTCATTTCGCAGCATCAAGAAACATGGTCGAACATAAAAACTACCACAAAGCGACATGGATATCACCTGATGGACAAACCAAAAACCAGATTGATCACGTTTTGATAGATGGACGCCACTGTTCAAATGTATTGGATGTCAGGAGCTGTAGACGACCAAATGTTGATTCTGACCACTACTTGGTTAAAGTGGTTGTTAGGTCTGGCATATCGGTTCAACACAACCGACAACAGGCAATTGAAAAAGTGCGTCGTAGAAAAACTGCAGAACGAAGACAATAAACAAAAATACGTGGATAGTTTGGAGAGAAAAATTATTGAAGAAATGGTCAGCATAGACGATGCGTGGAATCAAATTAGGCGGAATGTAGAGAGCGCCGCAGCAGAGACATTGGGAATGAGAACGGAAAACAAAAGAAATAACTGGTTCGACGATGAATGCCAGCGAGCTCTGGAGAACAAAAACGCAGGTCGACTAAAAACTCTGAGTCGATACACTCGAGCAGGCCAGGCAGAGCACCGTTCGAAGAGAAATTTCGCAGGATAGCAACGTTTTGATCGAAATTGAAAAGTTTGGCAATAGGAAGGAAACTCGGAACTTCTATCGGAAAGTAAACAAATCCAAAAATGGTTACAGTCAACAACCTTTGCTGTGTATGGACAAGAATGGATTGGTCTTAGCAGATGAGGAAAGTTGCATCGCGAGATGGGCTGAGTACTTTAAAGAACTCTTTAATCCGAACACAACGCTCAACCGAAACGAAGAAAATAACAAAAGCCCGCCGCAGGAGCGGGGTCGAGGAAGCAGAGCCCCCAACACACAATATAATATCTAATTCACCATTTCTATGTAGATATTACATCTGGGGATATTTTGTCTGGGGACATTTTGTTCGGGGATATTTACCCGAAACCTGATTTAACCTGAACCTGAGTTTTGATTTTTTTACCTGACTTGAAATTACCTGAGACCTGAAAAACCTGGAAGGAAAAAAACCTGACCTTATCTGACCTGTTAAAATTCTTGAAATGTAGAAGCTGCCTAATTACGAAAAAAAAAATTGCATTCCATAAATTCATTTGTATTAGAAACTGATCTGTCATTGCCAATTAGTAAGTTCTTTTTTCTGCTAAGCGCCCACAAGTTTAGTTAAGAAGACCCTTGAAATTATTATTAGAGAGTTTGGGCGAAGCTACATTTTGCCAAATTTATAACATTTACATATAGCTAAAAGTTATAAGTTTTTAAATTTTTACAAGTTATATGTTGCAAGTTTACGTTACAAGTTATATTTAAGTTATTTTGACTTACGTCTGAACATGAATCAATTTTTAATTAAATTTGAAATCGCTTTCTCGGAATTGCTCAATAATTTATTTATTTTATACCAAATATTTCGGTCTACTATTCGAGACCATTATCAATTTTAAATTTGAAAACATTTAATACATGCTTCAATTACAAATATTCATCAAAACTTACATAGACTCATACATTACAAATTATATGTTGTAAGATTACGATACAAGTTATAAGTAAACTTTATAAGTTTATGGCCAAGATTAGTATTGTAACTGATCTAAATCAGTACTGATACGGATCAGTTCTATTTCTGATCAGTCTTTAGTTGGATCAGTTTTGAAACTGATCAGTACTGATCTGGATCAGTTTTAAAACTGATCAATGCCGATCCGGGTCAGTTCCAAAACTGATCAGTACTGATTCGGATCACTTTCAAAACTGATAAGTACTGATTCAGATCAGTTTCAAAACTATTTTGTTCATTTGTTTGGATTATTTTAGACAAATTCAGTCAATTCAGGTAAGGTCCAGGTAACTTTGTAATTACCTTAACCTAACTTGACCTGATTTTTAAATCACATGAACCTGACCTGGTCAGATCAGGTAAATGGGTTTCAGGTTAGGCCGAACCTGACCTGTTCCGAGCCTTAGTAGTAAAGAGATTTTAGAGCTCAGATGTTCGCCACGAACCCACCTTTGCATAGCCGTTTTCACAAAATGTATTTTTTCTTAATATTTTCGTGTTACGTGAACATAAAATTTCTACGGCATCCACTGAGAAAAGTTCTTTCATTAGTGACTACTAGACTGAAATAAAAGGAAGGGAATATAAGTTCCAGATTTTTATTCTATGACTCTCTTCTCCCTCTGTTGTGACACACTGACATACGTTTTAAAGTCATCTATCTAACTACGAGACAGACACGAGGTTTACCGACATTTTTCTTACAAATTTAGATGTTGTTTTTATCGCGTCAAAAAATTAATTTATTGGCAAGATCAGTTAATAGCGAAAACTAATAATAGACTTAATTTTTTAGATAAGGTTCACGGCTATGTTATCAGACAAATATGTTACCTTCTCAATGGTTACCTTGAAAATTAAATCCTTTAACGTAGTTCACAGTCACTGTCACACTCAATGGTTAAAAACATGAACTCACTCAATGCATTAATGATGGAAACACTCGTAAAAAGACAAATAAACGAGCCTCATAATTTCAGTCTGTTTTCTTTTATCGGACGAAAATAACAAAAACATGAAATGATCAAATTAATTTTCTTATAAATATTCCGGTTTCAACAAATTAATTTTTAACCAAAGTGATATATAAATTCAAAACTGAATGAATATGCGGATGACTTACGAATTCTTAGCTGAAATTGTTATGGTAAATAGAGATGATGCTATTTATGTTCGTAAGCGTTGTATTGACGATAGTTGTTTTTTGTCGACTCGTCTCCGATTGTGTGAAATTCAAGGTTTGTAAGAAAAACGCTAATGAATATTGTCTTGTTTTGCTGGTAGTAATCGAACGAAACGGTGTATTGACTTAGGTATACACATTTCGTCACTTTTGCATTCAACAAAAACAATATTTGAATAGAAGTTTACACAGAACTGAACAAAATGAGAACGAAAACTTTGCTTAAGCCAGGGTCTTAGGGTGAAAGAGAAATATACGATGAACTAAATATCACCCTTTTTCCAATTTTCCCTAATTTTTTTCCTATTCTTTAACATTTTTACAGATTTTTTACAGTTTTCACGAATTTGTTCAAATATGTTCACAAATTCTTCCAAAGAATTTACAAATCGGGGCCCTGTATGTGATAGTTTATTGTCGTGTCTCTTTGAAAAATTTGAAAAATCGAAACACGATGAAAAACGCCATAAAAGAGAGAATTGCGCCGAGGCGAGGGGCAAATAAGAGTAGAAAATCCTTTTGCACTCAAAAGAAAATGAATTGTTAGGAAAATCCTCAAATTCATTGAAAATCTTCAAACAAATCCTTTGGATTGCAAGAAAATCCTTGGAAATCAAAGGAATTCTTTAAAAATCAAAAGAAATCCTTGAAAATCTTTGAAAATCAAAAGAAAATCCTTAAAAATCGTGTAAAAATTTCTAGAAAAACCTCAGAAATTGACAAGAAAAATCCTTTAAAATCAAAGAAAACGATAGAAAATCATTGCACATCAAAAAAAATCCTTTGAGGATATTATTTCAGAAAATCCTTTGAGGATTTTATTTCAGAAAATCCTTTGAGGATTTTATTTCAGAAAATCCTTTGAGGATTTTATTTAAGAAAATCCTTTGAGAATTTTATTTAACAAAATCATTTCGCACACACATCATTATCTGCCCCTCGAATCGCCCTTTTCAATCATGTGACCAGAAAACAGTTGAAATATTCAATTCTAGTGTTCGAACGTAGATGAATGTGACTAATAATGATTTGCTTCATTCGTGTCACACCAGCAGACAATCCGAAACAGAATAAAATGATATTGCGTTTTGAACTGATAAGTAAAAGTTATAAGAGTTTCAAGGTTGATGTCTCCTTTCTTCTCGGAGGATTTCCCTAAATTAGGTAACCTTCTTCAGTGTAGTTTGGGTAGCTTTCCTATTTAAATGTATTGGTATTGCGCTATCCTTGCGTTACGTTTAGGGGGAGGGGGTGTAAAATGCCAAAAATCGTGTTACGTAATTTAAGGACGGCACCTACCTGTAACATTAAATGTCGTATGGACCGAACCTACCCCTACTCTCACAGAGAATACAGTTATTTTATAAGTTTTTTGTATATTTGACAAAACACCAGCTAAAAGTTCAATGATTACTCACTCTGTCGATTAAGCCAACTTTTTCAAAGTAAATCCAATCCGGCATAAATTTATTTCCCAATGTGGTCAATGGACTTTCATATCCAAACATAAATTCCTTGGCGGTCATTTTCACAATTGGTTGCGAATTTGTTTGTCTTATCACCAAATTAATTGGCAGCCGGAAGAAATATGGTTTTTCCGCTGTAACTTGAGCAATACTCTGAAAACGAAAACAAAGAATAAAAAAATATTAATAATCGCGGTTTTTAACGTAGAAATAAATTGGATATTATGACCATTAGAATCTTCCGCGATATATTTTGGATGTGACAAGGTTTTTATATACAGTTTTTTTGATTGCTTAAATTGCTACACCATCTCAACAATACACTATGGTGATGGTAACATCTTTGTGTTAAGACCTGTACGAAGTATCATATGTGTGTGGTCTTGTCCTACTTATTGTAACTTAAAAAATTCGAGAAAAAGGCTTCCAATTGATTTTTTCTAAGATGAGCAAAATCGGTTGAGTAGACTCACTCATAGAAATCGTCATTTTTATGTCTCAGTTACTAATATAAAGCATGCAAAGAAAGTCCCCGAGAAGATTTTTTCGAAACATAGCCTAAATAGTTCTGAATAATTGACTTGTGAAAATGAGAGCAAAATTATGCGAAATTGCTCTCACCAATAACAGAATTTTTTTTACCCTTCCTTGGTTTGAACTTAAAAAAAGTCCACAGGATTAAACTCAAAAGTTCTGTGTTGTCACATTCGTTTTGTTGGAGTTTTGAGATTTAAGTTTGAGCGACATCCGTTAGATTCAATTATAACCTGGATAACTCACTTTAGGACGGAAGCGAGTGAGTTATTTTAACATAAACACAACAATTTCCAGATTCTAACACTTATTATATGAAGACAATATATATTTCGTCTGCCGCGCAGACATTAACGAGTCAATGACATATTACAAACTGAAGGAAAATTCAAGTTCGGACGAATGCGACACCCATTAGGCGAACTATTTTCGTGTACGTGTTACATTAGGCTAAAACTCGGTCAAAGACGATAGATTGCACATTGCCGTCGTTCAGATTCATAAGCCTGTGTCCGTCGTTTTTGTTCTTTACTATGTGAATCTTCTCGATGAATTCGAAAACTCTCTTACTTTTGATCGAAATCTTCTCAACTAGCCTGACTTTACTGATGTCTGTGGAGTGCAGGTGGTTTATCTTGTGTTTTGCCACACCACTCCGGAGGTCGCCTTTCCTCACGCACTCCATGTGTTCCCCAAAGCGAACTTCAGGATTACTCTGGGTCATACCCTCGTACCGGTAGGTACATCCATCTTGGCTTTCCGAGATTGAAAAAAGCACTTCGTTGAGAGCGCCGTTTAGAATTTTGATTGGTTGAAAAGAATCACGTGAAAAGTTTCAACCGACCAAATTTCTAAACGTCGCGTCGCTCTCAACTGAGGGCTTTTTTCTGAGTGCAAATCAAGCCTTACTGAAAGAAATTACTTCGCTTCCACTTGACTCTCTCGCAAATTGTTTAAATGCAAAACTCGAAATAAAGAGTAAGCCCTGGTTTGCACTTAAAAAAATATGACTCCGTTTTGAAACTGCGCATGCGATAAGAGCAAAATTCTCTCTATGCGCATGCGCAGTTTCAAAACGGAGTGATATTTTTTTAAGTGCAAATCCAGAATAAATGAAAAACACATTTAAAAAATTTTCACAAAAAGTTTAAGAAAATCACGAAAATTTAACAAAAGGGAATTTACATTTTTCGAGGATTCGAAAATTTTTACTTACCAAAAAAATTCCGGATCAATCCCGTTGAGGTCAAATCAAATTCTGTTTTGTATAGGATTTTTCTTAAACTTAGGAACTGTTCATAAATAACGTCTATCAAAGCGGGGGAGGGGCTTTTAGATTTTTGAACGAAAAGCGATGAAGGAGTGGTGTTTATCAAGAAGAAAAAAATTGGGCGGCCTCGCAAATTTTGAAGACTAAGCAAACAAACAGAAATTATAAAAAAATAAGCTTGACTGCATTTGCAACACAATTAATAATCAAAAAGTCAACCATACTGGGCACACCAACGAAATGATAATTAGATTTAATTTTAGTGTATTTGTAATGTTTCCGTCTCGCTGCTTTTTCCGGTGTTTTCGAGCCTCCTCACATGTTGGATGGGGCTAAAGAATCTGTGCATGTAGCATCCCACACGAGGGATCTGCCTCTCTCCCAAAAATATCTACTGGGGCGCCACAGATGCAATAGTGTACCGATATTTGGGCTTGGAATTACATTCAGCCAGGCTCCCGACATTTTGTGTTGGAGCTAGCTAATTCGGAATCGATCGATTTCGGAAGCGAAAGTTATATTTGGTATTGTACGCTTGATGCGTATTTGGTCGCATTCAAATTGTGACTTTAGATTTTTAGCATGAATTCGTTGTTGATTTTGATCCACTTGGCCAAAGCCAAATGGATTTTAGACTCGTAGTCCTGTATATTGGTTGCTAAAGACACGATTTCTTTGACCCCATTTACCGAAGACAGGGCTGGTTGGACTGGGAGGGAAACTTCTTGGAACGAACGAATACTAAGGCCGCCAAAATTTACTGGTAAATTAGACTGAGTCCATTGCGTGATGTTTAACTGCGCGTTAAGTATTTTTTCCAAATGATTTGTCATGATCAAAAGAAAATTCTTTTCGTAGATGAATAATATGCTCAGTAGTTACCGTTGTATGTACCAACAATTCGTTTATTCCCATTATTGTAATTTAATTTTCTATAATTTTAAGTATATGTAGGGAGGGGGAAGGGTAATAATTTTTTAGAAATACGTGGTATATGTAGCTAAATAATAGGCGTGGCTCGGAATTCACGGTCCTAGTTTACGCCTTACCGGCAAAAGCATAGATAAGGTTAAGAGAACCGGTATTTCACTCCTAGTAGTTTTGATCCGATTACAAAGATGCCACTAGGTTTGTCGCACAGCCTACCACGTTGGTAATAAAAGGATTTCACAAAGAAGAACCATAAAACAATGAAACTAGTTTAGAAGTAATGACCTAACCCCTAACCCATCAAGTGTTGAAGGCAGATTATCGTTATTATTCACATTTCGAAAATATTCTACTTGGTTCTGAACGTCTAGGAACTTCTCACAATTTTGGATACATTGACTTATGCAGAAGAGAAGCAAACTTAATCACTACAGACATCGTGTTGATGTTCACTCTCACAAAGTTGAAACTGCTGGACATCCAATTGTTTTTAAGGCGTACGCCACTTTGTGAAAAGAATTAGTTAAGGAGAAGCAACTTTACAAATTACAAATCCTTCACTCCGACGAAACATCTAACTATAAATTGGTGTTTCAGAAAGTTCTGTAGAATAGGTAGGTAGGTAGGTAGGTATTACTACATACGCTTAATTTAATTTTTTGAACAAAAATTGATTTTATAGATTTATCAGTTCGGTCGATCATGTCAATGATCTTGGAACACAGATCTTGCGATCCTTTGTTCCCAACCCAATCATCATTCAAATCACGCAAGCCTGTTGACTCCAAGAACCTGTCCAAAATACCAGGCTCAAGTTGGACAACATCTGATGGTTGCACGACGTAGCCTCCCAGCAGCCTGCGTCTCAATTGAAAGAACTTAGAGCATTCGCTGATCATGTGAATACCCATCTGGAAGTTGCCGAAAGCCTCATCTTTTTCATCTGCCCATCTCTAGCAGACCTTTGGCCCATTCCAAATTGGGTTTCGGGAAGAAGCGCTTTGTATGAACGCCACCTTCGTCCCTATTCCCGTACTCCGCATGGCTTTGCACCACCCCATTTCTCAGTGCTTTCAAACAGATTGATCGAGCAATCAGCAGATACGGCTCATGGTCGTTCTCGAGAGCCATAGCACCCGCCTTGGCTAGCTCGTCCGCTCTCTCATTTCCCTCCACTCCCAAGTGTCCGGGTACCCAGACCAGAGTGATATGAATATTCTGACCTATCGAGTTCAAGAAATCCTTACACTCTTTCACAAGCTTGGAAGTGGTAACTGGTGAAACCAGTGCTCTGATCATCTCCTTACTGTCTGAACATATAAGGATCTGCTTTCCTTGCTCGCCCTCCGGCAGTGCTTCGCCAGCTCCTACGAGCACTGCGAAAACTTCTGCCTGAAAGTCGCTCGCAAAAACTCCAAGATGGAACTGATTTTCTTCCTCCGAGTTCAGGGCGTACACCCCGGCACCCGCTCCTACAGATGTCTTCGATCCATCTGTAAATTCTATCACGCAGTCACCGGGTAGGCCAGCCATCTCGCCACTCTTGCCTACTCGGAATCCTTACGCCGAATCGCCATGTGAAGTCGATTCTTGGCGTCGTGCCAAAAATCAGGTCATTCTGATAGTTTTCGCGTGTTCACTTCGAAAACTAAGATTCCATATACCGTTTTGCGCCAGCCTGTCTGCGGCAGCGAAAGCTCTAGCTCTGATTACCACCAGGGCCAGTAGAGCTTTCATGGCAACCGTTGCTGTTGTTTTCATAGCACCAGTAATGCAAATGCAAACAAGCAAACTTGCCTCTGAATTTCATTTAGCAACTTACGCGCACATTCAACCTCCAGCCTTGGCCACGATACCACACAACCGTGGCTAAGCATGGGCCCAAACACAACCTCTTACAACCACAGGCCCCAGTTCCTCCCGAAAGAGTTTCTACATAGTCAAAAAGCCCCTAGGGCCTTCTGCGCTTTATAATTGACATGAGTAATCTAGTTAAGCTTGCTGTCAAGCGTCACTCCTGGGTATTTTACCTGTGAAGTCAGTTCCTTGGTCTTGTTAAAGAGCCTCATCTTACCCACCAAGTCTGATCCTGATAGCCTTCTGCTGAATAGCACTAGATCTATTTTGTTTGGGTTGACTCTCAGACCTTTCTCATCGCTCGGTACTACATTCGCTAAATTTAATTTTCTGAACAAAAATTGATAATTTCGAATGATTTTAGAAAATGTCTCTCAATTTCAGATTTTTCAGTACGGGTCGGCATTAATGGTCGTATTTTGCGATTCAATGATAATAGTGAAATAAAAAACATTTCTATCACGTCCCACATAGCAAAATCCTAGATTCAATAACAGATCTTCACACTCGAATTCTATCCAACTCACATCCATAAAAAATTATACAAATCGAATTTACATTGCATAAGCTTCGACAATTTATATAGCCATTTTATTTATTTATTGTAATCTACATTTTTATGTGTGTTAACATTTTTTTTTTATTTTCATTGTTATTAACCGCCTAGACAGTCCAGTCGATCCTACACCTCATAAACAAAGCCGCACATAATATTATGCGTAATCACCATGACATTAGCTATAAAGTGTGTGTACGAAGCGAACCATAAGTATAAAATGATAAACTTCTTCGTTAGGTTAGAGCATTTTTTCATTGAAATCATTTTCGGTTTTACAACGTTTCACTCTACCGCCTACAATTTATTTGAAATGTGCTTGTGTTGCAGTCAAAAAATGAGATATTAATTGGAATGATAAATCAACGTTTATCGATTCATTTTTGCATACAAAACAAATACAAAATGTTGTTACGACCGAAAGAGTGTAAACTATTTGGTAATATTTTATCCAAACGAAACTACTGTTTCCATCATTATTCAAATTGAATGGGAAAAATTAATTAATTAACTAATTAAACCAATCAGAGTAAATAAACTTAGTGATAATTTCCATTAAAATCGTATCGTCACTACAAACTGTTCAGTGTTTAGGTCAAGGATCGCTATAATGAAAAAGCTGAATATTTTCGTTTTTGTTTACTGTATTTTATTGGACATTCCGATTTCCGATTTAACTGGAAATGACATAAGTGTATAGAGAGGAAACCGATCATAAATGTTTATGTTGAATGCATTGCATACAGGTTTTTATGTGTACAGCACGTCGTCTGACCTAGTGAAGTTGTTTTCATTCAACTTAAACTTGGCAGTTAATTGATTTACAATAGAAGTTAGTTACGTTGTATCGCAATGAAGCGGAAATAGGATAAAAATGGTAATTTTGATAGCAGACGACTCAGTAAAATTGTTCGGAATGTAGGTATATTATACCAGACACTAGTATATTGTACTTTAACGGAATACTATGGATCACGGGATAATATCGTCATTCGCTGATGAGACTGACCTGATAGGAAAGGGGAATCTAAAGTATGATTACGAAAAAATCCGGACGACTTTGTTCCTCTGCTGAGCCTAATATAACACACAGAATAATGCCATATTAATACCTCGTAGTCGTCAAGAACGTGCCATCCTTAGTATGCCAGACAAATTTAATTCAAGACTGTCTGCCAATAGTAAATAGTAATGGAGTTGGAAAGAAGAAAAAATATTTTGCACAAATATTTGCAAAATCCATCGTGGTCTCTAAAAAAGATTTCAAAGTCACTCAATGTGCCAAAATCAACGGTTGGAGATGTCCTTAAACGTTATAAGGAAACCTTATCCGTCGAACGAGCCAAGGGATCCGGCAGAAAGAAAGGACCACATGACAAAAAGCTCCATGCAAACATTGTTCGTTCTTTCAAACAAAATCCAGTGCTCTCTGACAGAGATCGGGCAAAGAGATATGGAACTTCAGCGAAAATGATACATAACACACGATTGCGGACTGGCACACGGTCATACCATGCTATAAAACGACCGAACCGGAACGATCAGCAGAATTTGAGATCAAAAACGCGAGCCCGAAAGTTGTATGAGACGATATTGACAAAATTCAAAGGTTGTCTCATCATGGATGATGAAACTTATGTGAAAGTTGATGCCAAACAAATCCCAGGCCAGAAATTTTATGTAGCAGAGAAGCGTTTAGGTGTGGCCAACAAATATAAATTCGTCAATGTTGACAAGTACGGCAAGAAGCTACTGGTTTGGCAGGCGATTTGTGGATGTGGTCGTAAGAGCAAGTCTTTCGTTACATCGTCTACTTTGAAGTCAGATTCTTACATCACGGAATGTCTCCAAAAACGATTGCTCCCCTTTATCAAAGGGCATAAAGGCAAAGTAATGTTTTGGCCCGATCTGGCTTCTTGTCATTACTCCAACGCTACGTTGAATTGGTACAAGACCAACCATGTACAAATTATCCCGAAGGAGATGAATCCAGCGAACTGTCCCGAATTTCGTCCCATTGAGCAATTTTGGGCAATTGGCAAAAGAAATATGAAGAAGACACGAGCAGCCATCAAGGACACCAATTCAATGAAATTTTATTGGGATAAGTCGGTCAGTCTAATCAAAGGAACGACTGTGCGCCGTATGATGAGTGGTATCAAAGGAAAGGTGCGGGATTTCATCCATACTGGCGAGCTTGCTGTATGACTTTATGTGGAAGTACAAAGTAAATATATATGCTTTCGAAGGATGACAAAAGTTTTCATTGAAATGAATCCGGTTAATAGAAACATCCAACTTGAGTCGTCCGGATTTTTTCGTAATCATACCTTAGCAGTCAAGGCATCTTTCATAGAAATGGAAAGTGAAGCGAGTAAAGTGGGACTTTTGATAAACGAAGAAAAAACTAAATTTCTAGCGATGGAAACAAGGATCTCGTGTGGGGCAAAATGTGACTATGGATATGTACAATTATGAGGTCGTGCAGTCATTGAAATATTTGGGCTCGGTATTGCAGGTGACTAATGATGCAGAGGAGGAGATCAAAACGAGAATTACGCAAGGAAACAGAAGTTTCTATGCGCTGAAACACCTGTTTAAAAGCTCACTTGTATCCTGTGCAACTAAGCTCCGCCTCTATAAAACGGTAGTTCGGTCCCATCGTCGTGTATAGATGTGAAACATGGTCAATAACATCAAAACAGGAGCAGATGTTAAGCTGCTTTGAACGACAGATCAATATGTGGACCGATACATGAGATGAACCTGTGGAGAATACGAACGAATAGAGAATTATATGAAATTTTTGGCAACAATTCCATCATAGCTGCATAGCTGGGCAGGACATGTAGCTAGGATGGATAACGAACGAACAGCCAAGAAGTCTCTCGAAAACAGGGAATTCGATGGTAGTAGAGTGAGAGGCATGGAGGGCGTTAGTAGAGTCAGCTAAGACCCAGTTGGGTTAGCATGGCTGATAAGTATGTAAGTATGGGAGGATATCGTCATCAAGATTGTCATTATGACTGCAAGTGTATTGTAGACTGTGACCCATTTCAACAGAAATCCTTACAAAGACCTAGGGGAGCGTTCATAAATGACGTCTGCAATGGGGGGAGGGGGTCTAAGAAAACAGACACTTTATACAAAAAAATCTTTATTTGTATGGAACATTGTAAGGGGGGTCCAAAAGTCTCCCTCGCTTCCTAATAGAAATATCTTTGAGACAAGTAGCTATGTCTATCTGCTCATCCCAAAATTACTTGTTAAAAAGCGTACATTGAATCCCCGTTTCAAGTTTTTTTTTTTTAGATCGATGCACACAGGCCTCTTACGGGCATCATCAAAATCTTGAAGCCCCTTTCGGACCTCTTCCACTCACAAACAAAAATATCCACATTGCAAACCCGGTGAAGAGCCGGCAATCGGTTGAATCCAAGCCAGGTGTAGCGCCATAGGTTTAAAAAACCGTTAGACTTTCCTGTTTTGGTATCGACCAAGGCAGATTCGAGCCATGTGTCATCCCTGCTCTGCGGCCTGCCATCACTGCTCCACTGTCGACCTCGGCCCCCCTGTAGCGCCAAAAGCTTTCGCTCATTGGAATAGTCCCAATGTAACTATCGAGCCACATCCAAGGCAAAGTCTTCTGGTCCACAAACCGGGTTGGTGTGTAAACCGGCAGGTAACACGAGGCTACCTAGTATCATAGTTGTGACATAGCCGCTGAGTGGGACGACAGCTAGGAACAACAATGCTTCAGTCGTGCAGCCGTCTTCCCGAATTCTGAAATCATTAAAAATTCGGCTAGCAGAACTGTTAAACCATGAAGCCAGATACTGAAATGGAAGTAGCCGCTACAGTTGAGCCGTGCGAAGGTTGAGCCAGGCCGCCTCTCGTTCAGAGGTGCGCAACTGTCACGCAGCACCGCAACGACGCCTTCCCTGCAGCCCTGAGCAATCTCGCTTGCAGACTAGCCTGCCCATACTAGTGACGACAAGCCAACCGCGTCCGCGAGCAAGCCTCAGTTCTACCACCTGAGTAGGGAGTATTATCAGGCAGGAAGGCAAAGTGTATGAGCGTCGAAACTGGGGCACATCACTGAGCAAGGTGGCAGTCCTGCACAAATCTTTAATAGCCTTATTACTGAGGAAACACTGTACTCACGAATCCATACTATACAATTTCTCGCGTTGTCCCAAAAACTATGTTTGGTGGTGTACCAGCCAAAAATTCGTTCTCTAAAACATTTTACATGCTTTTGTCCTGGCAGTTCAATCTGTCAATCACTATTTGTGTTAACTGCATGCATTCATTGTTAGGTTATGGTGAAAGGTCACCCACAAATATTGCGAAATCGTTGGATCAATGAGCGATGTGATGAGAACTCCAACTTCGTTCGCGACCTTAACACTTCATAAAGGATATTTAGTCAACAATTTCGTCAATTTTCACTACGAAAACGTATAAATTAATTTCAAACACAATAACAAAACACTTGTTGACTTGATCAGTGTTGACAGTCCCGTTTCAAGGGGCTAGTTAACATAAAAAGCGGTTGGAAGTTTGGTAATGTACAAGAATCTTATAAAGCGTGTCGAGTCTGGAGATTTTTAAACTGGGAAGACAGTTCCAGACTGGCATCCAGAATGAAATTCTGCGTCCGAACCAAAGAAGCATTGTTCAAGGTCGAAGAAGTAAAAAGTCAGAGTCCAATGTAGGTACGAAGATCTGCAGAGTGCGAGGTGCATGCTTTGACGTCTTAGATAACAATAGAATTACAATCGAAAAATTTCAAATTGGAAGCCCACGGGACACAGATCCAGTGATCCTTTGATCCTTTTCCGTTCATCACGTATATCATTCGAAACTGCCAGTGCCCACCAGAGCGCAGGATCTTAGTTTGTACACATCCAGGGGTCTGATTACATGGCCTCCCAGAGTTCTAGGCCTTAATAGATGGTATTTTAGGCACTCACATATTGTTTGGTAGCACGTCTCTCCTCTGAAACCAGTAGCATTGTACATCGCTTGTGATCAACATTTTCTCCAAGTTTTTGTTTAACGATAATCGCTCCTGCGGCGACACCGGCCCATTCCCTGGAACCCTTTTCATTGGGCACTGACGGGAAGCATTTGGTGTGCAGTTCGTGTCGAAAGCTTACAAGTATTTATTTTCGTACTTAGTTTTTTCTTTCTATCCACCCATCGTTCGCAGTGTACACTTCGAGAACAACGAAATTCTTAAAAAAATACAAAGACATTGTAACGTTTTTTAAAAACACAATTTAAAACCTTGAGTAAAAGTAAAGTCTTCCTTACAAGTTTTGAAAGAAGATATGACATTGCGAAAGGGAGGGACTTGGGTTTTGTGAGGTGGTGGGGAGAAAGCAATAAGCGAAATATCTCTATACTTCCTACTTCCCTTAAAATAAAAAATAAAAGCGAATACAGGGAATGACTTTGCAAAAACACCTGCGAGCAAAATAAATGTGAGTCACAAATTTCTATTAGTCAAATATAAATCGGTGTGTAGCATAGTTAATGTTATGCAATCAATTTTTTAAATTTTCATTCATCATTTTAAAGTTGCAAAAAAATTTCAGAATTCCGACGATGATAAGTTGCACCACATGAGTTTTATTTGCGGTCATAAATAAATATCTTTTTGTTTGATTAATTTTTACAGTCACTTTTAAAGGTATTACCCTATGTTAAAGGTTAGTGTTTTTTTTCTCTCATGCCAGTAATGTAATCGATAACATGCAGATCGTTTAATTTATATCACACATTTTGTTGGATTTGCTTCGAATATTTCTAGAAAATTGAAATGAGGCATCAGTAGACCTTCGATTATTGGTCACAGTATACGTGAGACATTAATTAACTGCAACAACGTTCAATTAGAATTTTAAAACAAGCAAACTAAACGGAAAATTCTTAGAGGACGATGAAACCACATTATATACACCGGTCAATTAAGCAATACACCTGTAGTGTTGTGAGGTAATGTTTGATAATGCTAGACGTCGTCATGTATACGTTACCTACGCAATGTTCCACGAAAAAAATTTATGGGAAAATTGATCTTGATAGCGTAATGCAGCAACCGATGAGGTTATTGTGGTTTCAACCTCATTGAATGCATTATATTACATTGTAAATCATACACGGTTTTCTTAAATATGTGAATTATGACTTCTTTAAATTATTGTCGCTTGTCGTAATGTATATCATCAAAAAAGCAATAAAAATCAAGTACATGATACTAAACATGAGTTTTTATAAGTTGCATGTCTTGTGGCATGCAGTGTTTCACTCAACAATTTTTTCTTGCATTAATTTTTTTAATTTTCTTAGTTATTACGCTATATGAGGATTCTATATACTTCTTCACCGACGCGACGGCGTAATAAAGTTTTTGAAAAGTTGTCGGCGGCTAAAAACGACTGCCGCTTCGGCTTATTTACGGTAGAACAATCGGCTGGAAAATTATGGAATTTCGGTGTTGGTGGTGCGGTTTTTTGCCTACGTGGATCTACTTCTTATAATGAGGCAAATCGAACGGATACATTGCATTTGTTCGCCTACGAGAACGGATTCGTTTTTTTGTAATTCACCGACAAAAAATTCGCTTTTTCGTGCGTCATTTCGGTTTCGCATGAGGTCACTTTTCACTAGTGCGACAAAACTTTTTAACGCACTGGTGTAATAAATTTTTTCGACAAATTTTCGCAAATGTAAACACGCGAGCAAAAGCTCGTTTTTTGTCGGTGAATTGCAAAAAACGTTTTGACAACTATTTATGCGCTATTCGCCGCATTCTGAGATCGAATAGCAGGTCAATACTGCAATATTGTAGACTATTCGCCCGCGTAGGCTTCAAAAACAGCTGCTACATCAATTGATGCACACATTCAAATGACAAAAAAGTAGGAAATATTAATCAGACGTGTTATATGTCCACGGATGTAATTGTTTGTTATTTATTACATTTACATTACGAATAAATCTCAGTTACACATATGCCAATATTCATTCAAATTCAGCAAGAGAGAACTCCAAGGAGATCATGTTTTGACGGTGATGTTTATCGCAACTGAAAGTTCAAATGCATTTGCTGAATGTTGAATCTTCAAACATTGATTGCGATAAATGCATGAATGAAATATTGACATAATATGAAAGTGTGACATGCCTTCCTGTTGTCTCTTTCATGCGTACCATCGAAGAATGGGAGGGTTATAGCAGGCTGTTCACTTTCATATAAATGAAGGTCCCAATCACTTAGGGAAAATGTAATTAAAGTATACGCGAAAAAGAAAAGTGAATTTTGTCTATCGCTTACGGAAAATTAAATTAAAGAATCCGCGAAAGGTGAAGATAGTTTTTGGCCATCGCTTAGGGAAAACGAAATGAAAAGATTCCGCGAAATATGGAAATTTATTTTTGCCATCGCGTAAGAAAAGTGATATATAAAAATTAATTTTGACCATCACATTGAAAAGTGAAATGAGAGAATCAGCGAAATATAAAAATTAAAGTGAACGATGAGATTAATAGTATTTTATATCATTCGGGCATATAATTAGCCACTTATATACCTGAAAGTAGGGGTATAATGACCATATTATAGTCGAGTTTCATACAAACTGGGAGGTATATAAAAGGCATATTATGGTCGACTCGACTATAATTTTCATTATAATCCAACTATAATTTTCGACTCGACTATAATTTTCATTATAGTCCGACTATAATATCATGACGTCAAATCTCAAAGGAAATCAAAAAAAGGCACGAGTCAAATGGCGAATCATATGCCCAAATGATATAAACTATCGTATTAACCAAGGGATAAATAGCTTGATTATAGTCTCGGTACGTGAATATTTCTCGGGGCATAGCCCCTCGGACATTCACTTCACCTCGACTATAATCGCGCCATTACTACTACTATATACTATTATACTACAAGAACTGTAAAGGGTATTTTGTGTTCGAGAAATGGTAAATGGTTCGAGACGCAGTCGTAAATAGTTTTATATATTGAGCGCTTAAACGTACAACAGAACACACATTCGTTTGCATATAAACGCGTCATCTATGCAACTTTACAGTTCTACTGTAAAACTTATATACTTTAACAGTTCGAGTGTAAAGCTTACTTATTGGTGTATGTATATTTTAGGCGGTGATGTTTATACACGAATTGCAAAGCCTTCTTTATATCGAGTTTTTCGCTAGTGCGTTTTATATGCGCGAAACACATAAAAGTATTTTGTTATACGTGGAGAGAAAATAACGAATTCCAACAAGAGCGAAAGTTTGCGACCAGAGGGAAGCGAGAGCCGTAATTCGCTCGAGTTGGAACTCAATTTTCTCCCCAAATGTAACACAATATTTTTTGTGGTTGCAAGTGAGAATATGTAACTTTTTGCGCCTCATGACCATAATTCGACGTTTTTCGTTACGGAAATTACGGTCGAAAACTTAAAGTTTTTGTTAGTGTTGTTTGAGTCCGTAAAAGTAATTTTTCGGCCGCTATATGTGTCCGAAAAAGTGATTTCATATATACTTTTTCGGCCGCAGTCAAGTGTGCATACAATTGTTGTAGAGTGATTTCTATACGTTCGTTTGTGTGATTTCGTCTCATTATGATCATAACGGAGCAAAAAACGTTGCATCTATTATCGTCTAGAGATGACGAATCAGCAATAAAAAAATGTCCGTCTGTCGGTCCGTCTCCACTTTTTTGTCCAAACGGCTCAACCGATCAGCCCAAAAAAATTTTTTCCCTGAAAGGTACATGCCTCCATGATTCAAGTTCGAAGATGAGCAAAATCGGCTAAGTAGTTCCGATGATATGGTCGAAGAAGTGGAAGTCGGACATGAAATTTTCGAAGGTCGATGAAACTTGATGTCACAAAACTGGGAAAAAATTTTTGTGGGAATCAGGTCAGGGGTCTGGGCACTGGGACCAATGGAATGGACGAAATTGAGATTCTTGGCCATGTACGAAACAGTTTTTCGTCTATATTTCCTTAACTATGCAATATGGAGACTTACTGTCAAAGGCAAAGTTGCAGCGAATTAAATTTAAGCGAACACGCGTTTAAGGGTTTTGGGGAAATATGGCATAATCCTGGTATATGGCCCCTTCCATAATTGGGCAGGATGACCCTGATCTCCAGAACTATGAGAGTTAGAAAGTTGGTTCCAAAGGTGAAGTTGTAGAGAATTAAATTTAAGTGAACACATGTTTTAGGGTTTTGGGGAAACATGGCACAATCGTGGTATATGGCCACTTCCATAATTGGAAGGTATGACCCGAATCTCCAGAACTATGAGAGGTAGAAAGTTGCTTCCAAGTTGTGGAGAATAAAATATTAGAGAACCTGTGTTTTAGGGGAAAATGGCCCAGTCCTTTTCTAGATTTGAATGGTCTGAGACGTACTTCGGTAGGGCCTTTGACATTACCTTGGGTAATTTCTATGGATCTTTGAAATTCTTACAGTTATAAAAGAACAGAAAACGTTGAATTGTTTGCTTATTTGTATATTTAGATACATTCGAGTGCCTTTGCCACATCTATTCTGATACGTACGGGTCTTTGGTTATGTTTTGAAATTTCTTTACGTTCTGTTAGTTTTTTAGTTAGTTTGTTAGTTTTGTGCTTTTACACTTATACGCGAACTGAAAAAGAAATTGAGAAAAACCAAGAAAGAGTGAAAAAAATGACAAACAAAAATAAAAATCAACCAAATAGTTGTCGATTGTTTTTTCAATAAAATGAGTCACATTGGTGGCAGTAATACCTCTTTGATGGCTTTTTATTCAATAATTTTGATGTGCTTTGTGAGACACACCAACGGGGTAGTCAGGCAATTGCAGCTTTACCATGGGTTTGCACTTACAAAAAATTCATTCCGTGTTTTGCCTCCGTTTACTGTTTGTACATAACAGCCAAAACCTTAAATGAAGCAAATTTCCATCCGAAAGAAATTTGGAAAGATATAAGGCACGATAGTGTTTGATTTCGATAGACACTCCGCAAAGTCAAAGGAGTTCACAATCCCACGGAAGCTGTGGTGCAATTTGAATCGTCTAAAGAACAGGACATGGGCGTTGCAACGACATGCTTCATAAATGGAAACTAACCAACAAAGCCGATTGCCCATGTGGCCATCAACGACAAACAATGAAGCATTTGCTAATGGGCTGCTCGTTTTTCAAATACGATGGGACTGATTTCCTCCCATTGAAAGACGAAGCTTTACAATGGTTATTGAAGCTAGATTTGTGACATTTATTCATAACTTTATCTCTTTGACTTTTCAGATTGAGTATTTTTATTTGTATTTTATTTTGCTTTTAATTTGTGTCCTTCTTGACCTCACTTAGCGTTTTTTTTTTCGTTCAATTGCAAGAGTAAATACCAAACGCTAAATAAATAAATTTCGATGTGACATATCACTGCCTTGACCCCGCCCCCTTGGTCACACTCTGTCACGCGGACGAGAGCCCCCCCCCTCCCCTCCCTCAGCGTGACATTTTTTTGAACGGCTCCTTAGGCAATCCTTCGGTAATCTTTGTCCGTTTCTCTAACAATTTAAATCTTTAAATAAACAGGTTGACGTAATAATTTATTTTCATTTCTGACAATATCAATACGATAATATCAATATCAATACAAGTTTGTTACTCTATTGATTCAATAGAGTTTACAGAGTAACAAACACCCTTTAGAATACAAGTATGCCTATCGATGGTGAGTTGGTTAAAGAATTTGAAAAAAAAAAAAAATGGCGGTAGACCCAGAAATAGGTCCTTGGATCAATTTAGTTTTTTTTTTCTTGGATCAAAGACCGGCAGTAAACTTTTTATTCCAAGAAATATCATATGAGCTACAGTACTCAAAGTAAAATGCTTGAAAATCGTTTCATTGCAACTAATTATCGAATACCATTCGGACTCTTGTGCATCTACAAGTTTTGGGTGTGCGAGTATTCTAAAAATAGTCCTCGGCCACATAATTATGATCATTTCGTTTAGACCTATGGTCCTAGTATAGGATCTAATACAATGAAAAAAAACATTCAATTCACATCGACATCGCTTCGCCGAATGGATACAACCACCAAGCCTGATCTGTAGCTCATATACATTCCTCAGAACATGACCTGGGATAGTAGAATGAGGCCTTTATGTTTTACCATACGCTACTCCTGCCTCTGTTACCGAAAGTCTATTATAAACAAAACCTAAATTAAATCTTCACCTCTACAGGTGAAGGTCTTCTTTTTTCTGAGCAACGCAACATAAACTATATTATAGCTTCAGAATGCGTATGCGCTCCTATCGAAACACAAAATATTAATTGAAACACACCTCTCCGAATAAAAGACAAAAGAAAATTATTCAGTCCAATCACTTCCTCGTTTCCATGTAAACTTCCTGATCTTGAAGGTTTCTTTCTGAATCAGTTGCCATTATCAATGGGTAAAGAAAAAAACAGAAGAGAAAGGAGTTTCTTTTAGAGTTCAACGGTTGTTTTGTTTGGATTGCAGTAAATGAACCCGATTTTTGTTTATTGAAGAAAAATTGTTGTGACCTTGCATCCGACTCAAGCGACAATCACTTGCTAATCCGACAACAACATTTTGTTAAAACATTAAATTGTAAATTAATTCCTCGAATAAATTATTTCAAATCATTGAAAAATAAAAACGCAAGAAATGAAAATTCTATTGTATAAAAAATGCAGAGAAACTCACCAAAAGGGCAATATTTGGGAGCATGAAAACGTCATCCTCTCGATGTCCCATCGAAAGTTCTTCACTCCACACTAACGGATGCTTCGGAACCATCGAAATTGTTCCGTTCGAATTAAATACCACTTCGTCGTGCAGAAGCATTTCCCTATAAGAAAAAGCAATAATTTGAATACGATTTTGGTTCACCTGCTGTAAAAAATCTAACCAAAGTTATTTACCTGTAAACATATGGCCCAACTTCTTCAACTTTCATTTTCTCATCGCCTCTCATGAATTCTTCTGCATTTGTGATGTTAAATAAATAAATTTTTATATATACGTCTACCGGTGGATTTTGCCAAAGGTTGAATATTTCACCATTGTCTCCGAAAATTAATTTCTGGAAATGGAAATGCTTACTGTGAATAAATCACTTGTTTCTAATTGGGTAATTCTATCGGTCGATAATGCTACTGTGTAAAGTGTGTAAATTCTGTGCGTTTTCAATGCAATTCAAGCGTTCACTTCATGTATTTTTAGTCAGTTAACACGAAGTGGCACTTTGGTATATCAAAAATAATGTGAACGCAAGAAAATTCATAGAGTTTACAATGAAACTTGGTTGAAGAATCATTTTGTCTCATTTTATTATGGCAAATATGATAAAAGACGAACACATAAAAATAACGTGAACCATGTTACTCGCTTGCGGAATTAATTCTTTTTTATTTCTAAATAAATCAATTTCAAACGAACGTTTTTGAACTAAATGCATTATTTTAAGTATTCTTTTGAAGTAAGGCATCAGTCGGGAAACTTTGTGTTGAAGATATGCCCTACAGATCCTACAAAATCGGTGTAATTTACTTGTGCTGTATAATATCCATTATGTCCCACATTATAATATAATGTATAGGAAACACGAATATTTTTCGGAATTAATATTCAAAGCAAGATAAAAATGCAAATGTCAGGAGCAGTTTAAAAATTTCTAAGTCGAGAAAATTTCTGCCTTTATCATATCTCATATCTCATTTTCACACCTATATGTTATTTAATACAAATGCCAGCTGTCATGAGTCAATGAGAGTTTTTATATGTTGAAGACAGTATCTGAAAATTAATTAGATATTCTTCGAATACAATAGGAAAGAGAGTTGTAATGTGTTTCCATATTTCAATTGGAATTCAATTTATGGAGGAGAGTGTTAGGGCACGAAAGGGTCAATATTGAAAAAGTCGTCCGAAGCAGCGACGCGAAAAACCTCTCCAAATCCCTACACTCGCACGATTTTAACTTTGGATGTTTCTTTTATTTTGAACAAACCGAAAATTCGAAAAAAAAAGTTTGAAGAAAAATTAAAACCAAATTTTTTCACACAAAAACTATTTTTTTTGTACTTGGGTCGATGTTAGAACTTTGTTAGAACCTCTAACCCACACTTGCATACAACAAATTTCGCCTCTTTTTTCTCTACAACACTTCACAAAACACCTCTCCATTTAAGAAATATTCACGAAAAACGACCAAACTTGGTGTAGGGTCGCGTGGTTCTTGGGTGGTGAGTTTGGCCCACACTAAGGACACTACAGCCCGAACGACTCATCTTTATTTTTCCGTTGCGATTTCCGTTCTAATTTCGCAGGTTTTTGACCCCTTTTTCGACCGTAACTTCGAAAGTTTTCAACCGATTTAGCCCAAATTCAATCCCTTAATCAATTTTTAGATTATCTTTCAGGAAAATAAAGAATTTTAAGATCGGTTAAGATTTACCCGATTTATGTGGAAAAAACACGTTGGGCCCTAGTAGAGATTCAGTTTTAGGGCCCTGGCTGAGTCCAAAAGCTCAAAATTAAAAAAAGATTCTTCCATAAAATGTCAGGCAAATGTCAAACAAAAAAATTTATGAAAATCTGAAAAGATTCGTCATCCAAGGACCATGATCGTTGCTCCCCCAACTCCCAGGTCGAAATTCGACTGAAGTTCTGAAAACTTGTAGAGATTACTTTGAGGATCTATTTGCGTCTGTCAATTCGGTAGTAGAACCTGATAAGGAAGCAGGTCCTAGCTCGGAGGGTGAGCGAGAAAGCATATTAGAGGTTTTGTCACGAAAGGCCAGCAAACCTGAAGGCAGGAAAATCCGCAGAAGTAGACGAAATTAGGACAGAATTTATTAATCATAGCGAACCAGGTGGGATTCAATGACTCCGTAGGATTTTAATTTAGTAATGACATTAGTGCCTGCGCTGACTGGAGCTTTGGTGTTATTGCTCCGATCTTTAAGAAGGGCAGCCGTAAAGTTTGTACCAACTACAGAGGGATTTCGCTTTTGAGCGAGGTAGGAAAGGTTCATGCGAGTGTTCTAGTAGATCGGGTTAGGGTTATATTGGAAGAGGTTCTTGACGAGGCTTAGAGTGGTTTCATACCTCTGAGTGGTTGTCAAAATCAGATTAGATATCTTGTCTAAGGCAAGCTATACCAAAGCTCTTTGAGAGGAATATTGATTTATGTTTGTGCATCATCGACTTAAAAAAGGCATTTGATCGGGTACAGAGACGAAGGCTGTTCGAGGCGCTGAGCGAGTACGTAATTAATGGAAATTTATTGGGCGTTATTAAAAGCATTTATTCAGAAAGCAGGGCTGCGGTAAGAATAGATGGTGAATTAGTGGTGAAATTGTCTCTCTTCTCTTCTGTTTGTAATTTTCATGAACAAAATCATTAAGTTAG
>CM055403.1:128541949-128557500 GCA_029228625.1 Pseudolycoriella hygida
ATTATAAAAACGCCTGTACCCAACAATTTTTTTTTTCTTTAACTTTTAAACTACTTTCATACGTACCCCTATTTTATTTTGTCAATTCAATTGAAGACACTGGTAGGACAAATAAACCTTATGTTTTTCAGACCGTTTTTCGTCCCTTTCATTAAAATATAAACATCTATAGTTTGAGATAGAGGTTAAATACGAAATTAATCAAATGATTAAAATTCGCTGAAAAAATAAATCTGTTAGCAAATCGAATTTCATCAAAACATTTGAAAATTACTTAATTAATTATTTGGATGAGTGTGTAATAGGTGTAACTAATTATAATATCATTATTAAATACATTTTCTGACAACTTAAGTATACGTTTCATTTGAACATTCATTTTCTGAGTGTATAATCAAAAATCACAAATCGATATACTGTTCACTCGTCTGCATTTCTTTGGTTTACGCCTAAATTGGTTTTTTTCCCTAACTGGCTGACCATGGATTTTTTGTGTTATTTTTTTCTGTTAAATCAAATTTTAGTTTGAGTTCATTAAATTTTCAGCTTTACTCATTGATATAATCGCAAGTATATTTTAACCAAATTTATACGAACATGTCGTAAAAGCAAACGTAAAATCGTAGACATAGGTCAAAAACAGGTGATGGTTACAATTATTATCAATGAAAACATTTTTTATTATGGAAATTTTTTATTGAATTTCATGTACATGTACACACATGGTCGAAAATAGAACTTTTCCTAACGCATGTGGAAAGGTTAATCGCTAGTAAAGAGCACGAGGTTTTCAGCTTAATAATTTAGGAACTGACGACCATCCCCCACAAGACAGAAATTCGAGATGTACAGAAGTTATATATTATCAGTTTGAGACAACCTAATGTTGGACAGCCGTAGCCTATTCAGGTGTCGGTTTAGCCCACAACGTTCAGTGGTCAGGAGTTACATACTTTTTCAAATAAATATTTTCGCCAGCGAACGGGAAATTTTACCGGTGCATCATTACTTTTCAGCTCCTAAAACGAAAATATGCTTTCACAATGGAAAATATATCCTTGCAATGTAAATTGAACCAAAGAGAAGCAAATGCTTTTTTAGGTTCTTGTAGGATAAACGTGCATTTCTCACAACCTTCTAGCCATCAAAAGAACGTAGAGTCAGGTTGGGTCACATTAATTCAAAGTATAGGCTGTTCGTCACCTCAATTATCGTAGAGAAACTCTTACAATACCATCGCAAGGACACTGCACCCACCGAAATGAATAAAATAGAACTTTTTCTTTTGAATCAGCGTAGAGTATTTTTTTAATTTTATGGATCATGGAACAACAACCATGCGCGGTTTACCAATAATGCAATAAAAAGTGTTTTATTGTTTCATTCACTTTTGTTATATAGAAGCTGCGTGTTACTTCAATTAGAAAATTTTATGTGCATAAAATGATTAATAATTGTTGTATCGTGTTGCAGTTTGTCAATAAAAACACTTGCAATTATTTAATAAACATTTTCCCATTAAATGATTTTTATGGATTTTTGATTATCCGGAATTATCGGCTGATTTAGTTTAATTTTTCAGCGAACTTTTTTTTCCATTTAATTTGATTGATAAATGACATTCAAAAACATTATTATTTAATTAAAATTACGTGTGTACATCTACACCAGCATTGATTGATATAAAGATAACTTTGTAAAAACCGCAATTATTCAATCTCTATAACATTAATTGGACTTAATCAAGGATTTATTGTTAATAAATACAGCAATTTGGAGTTACGGCAGACTTACGGTAGTAAAATGTAAAATTGTCATCGTTCAGTTGTTTTTATTTCACCACAAAATGATCGGAAACGATTCATGAGAACATGCTGGCAATTTGTTAAATTTGAAACTAAGAAATACTATCGCGTTTTGTGTATCTAAAATGAACGAGTTTTCATATTTTCTGTGATTCATGGTAGATACGAGATTTTTTGTTCATCAAAATTAATTGCAATACGTTTTTTTATAAAATGAATTTCTAACATTTTTTGACAAAATTCAGATATGTAAAGTGTATGTATCTCCTGTATCTTGAATTCTGGTACTTAGAGCCTCACGGTGTGTAATAGGCCTGTCAAAAATTCTGTGTTGTCGAAAAGTTAGGGGGCCTGCCCGGAAAACGGTGTCAAATGGTTCACCGAAAAAAAGTTTCTATGCGTCGGATGAAATCCGGAGCGATTTAATGGGTGCTCAATGGCGTTAAAGGAGAAAAATGACCGAAATCCGAGCATCAATATCTTCGTCGGCAAGTGTCCGAATATTCTTGTTAATGATCTTGTCTTCTAGGGTTTTTCTTCCTCTAAAAATTGTTTCTAAGAAGCTAGACTGGAAATGAATCCTTGTATGAGTTCCATACGACTAAAGTAGTGCAGCATTTTTGCAAAAATTGTATCCACTTCAATTAAGCGAAAGTCATACTGGGAATTGCTTTAGAGTCATGCTTCTTAGAAACAATTTTTAGAAGAAAAACCCTAGAAGACAAGCTCATTAACAAGAATATTCGGACACTTGCCGATGAAGATATTGATGCTCGGATTTCGGTCATTTTTCTCCTTTAACGCCATTGAGCACCTACTAAATCGCTCCGGATTTCATCCGATCCATAGAAACTTTTTTTCGGTGGACCATTTGACACCGTTTTCCGGGCGGGCCACCTAACTTTTCGAAAACTGCACACACAAAATGACTTTTGATCCGGGTCGTGGGTCCTAAAAGGAAGTCAAAACCACCTTACTCAGTCTTCGACCAGATCCTTCCCCATACACGACTATGAAGAAAACGATTTTTTCCATACATTTTCAAGAGCAGTCTGAAAGTGGGGAAAAAAAGTGTTGCTTAATGGCGTTTTTATATTTTTTTATCGATAAAGACCATTATTCTGAGCAAAAAATTGTTCCACGGCATGTCTATAAAAATTGAAGTTTTTTTATAAAGCGTCTATGATGTGCCAAATGATACTGAAATAGGGCCATAATTACCTTTACCTCTATAAAAATTGCAGTTTTTTTTCTTGCGATATTTCTTACATTTCATATTTCTTCGTTAAGAGTGAATTCGCGAATTCTTCAACCAGGTTATATGAAGCTCAAATACATCATCTCTTTGATTCTCCTAAATTTGGTGTCAATCGAATCTGTGGATTATCCTGAGAAAATTATAGAAGAATTTTTTTTAAAAATTTGTCCGGTCGGCAGAGGGGTTCAGAAGTACCTCTGCACCGGGTTTGTTGAAAAAGTGTTTCTTCAATATCTTTCCGAAGACTGATTGTATTTGGCTGAAATTCACGCAGTGTTTAGATATGTGAGAGTAGATTTTTTTATAAATATAATAACTTAAACATGTCACGTGGTAAGGGGCGCTAGAGCGGTCAAAAGGAAAAAGACGCACTGTTTTTGGAAAGCTCTAGAGGACGCTAACAGCGGTGACCAATAAAACCTAATAAATTGTGAGAAGCGCAATGATTCCAAGTTTCTGAAACACCATAGAGATATTTTGGTTCGAAATTTTTGTAGTCTTGGTAGTTATTTTTGCGAAAAATTTGGAATTTGGGAGTGTTTCTCTAAGTCTAACTCTCACATAACCTACTACATTTTTCTAAAATTATTTTCCTCGAAAAGCCACTGTGAATACCTTTTAACGATACTAGGGGCATCCTAAAAGTTTCGGGAATCGGCTATTTCTGACGCGTAAAAGCATTTGGCATGAATTTTACTGGAAAGTTTCAACATTTTTAAGATAGATTGATATGTTAGATCGAATAAAAATGATACCCAAGTCTTAGGGTGTACCGTTTTACCGTTAGTCAGCAATATCACGTTTTTAGCCGTTCTACCAAAGTTTACTACTATTTGGATGTTATTAATGATGTGGCAAAGGATGTGCTCCATTTCATAAACACAAATATATGTCCACAAAGAATCCTAACTCAATTCATTACCTATATCGGGAGAAATCGAAGGAATTAGAGTCACATGAAATTTTACAAGAACACACACTCAGAGATCAATGATTTTATCTGTGAATTGACAATTATTTTACATAAACTTGAACTATTCGGGTAGTTGGGAGTCCAACGTAACGCCAACGATGATTATTGATAAAAATATATTTTCAGATAGGTCTTAGGAACGTTTGATCCGTCAGAGGTCGATATTTTTGAGCTGACTCATTACCAATATATGTCAAAATTTAAAGTTCGCGTGTATAACTTAAAAATATCTAGATCGATCATACTTTCCACGTACATACATAAAATACTTCTATAAAAATTAAACTACAGAAAAAAAAAATCGAAAACTAGCAGAAGTTCAAAAAAAATTTTTTCCATTTTCAAAAATGGCCGACGCCTTTTTTTGGATAAATTTATCCACTTACAACGAATAATTTTTTTATGATGTTAAGTGTGCAATATACTTAGAAATGATGAAATTTTCCAATAAAATTCATATCAAATGCTTTTACGTGTCAGAAATAGCCGATTCCCGAATCTTTCAGGGTACCCCTCGTACCGTACTCGAAAAAAGCGGTACAAAATTGAATTTTTGTGGACTATTTGAATGAAAGGAATCACAGTAGCTCACCGCTGAGCAGAGCCTATTATTTGGGAGTTTTTTATACTTTTTTGGGAAATTTCGATTTCAGTCCCTCACAACGCTCATAGCCGGTTGAGAACAATGTCATTGTGTTACATTATCCGATATGAGAAACATTTGTTCCACCCCTTTCTTGTTGAGCGCTAGGAGGGCCTTTACGAGGGTAGCCCTAGTGCATATCTCAGGCATCACACTTCGCATAGAAAAACAAATTAGTACCAAAATGAAGGTATTGGAGCCTAATGAAGATTGACATTTAAAAAAAAATTTTTTTTGGGAAATTATGGGAAATTTTGGGAATTTTTGGGAAATTTTGGGAATTTTAAGGAAAGTTTAGTGAATTTTAGGAATTTGTTCCCAAATAATAGGCTCTGCCGCCGTTGAGAGTAGTCGAAATTACATTAAACTCAAAGTGGAGCCAAAAAAAATCACATTTTTCACCAGTTTTTTTTTTACGTTTGAAAGGTATTTTAAGTGTCTTTTCGAAAAAAATGTTTTAAGGAGAATTAGAATCGAAAAACATCCCATTCTGGTGACAAATTTTTTAATTGGCGATTTGTAAATATTTGTATGAATGAATGTGAAGAAATATTTTTACGCATTCTAAATAAAATCAATTGAACGTGTCTGACACACTCACGGAAAACAAGCTCATAGTTGTTCACATTGTTTTTCTGACAATAATAATTTTTCTTCCAGATCAATGAAAAATATGTCTGAATGTTGATTTCGACAGACATTTCGATAGAATACACTTTTAATGGTTTAGTCAATAATAAAAGGTTGATTGACACAAAAGCACAAATATATTAAAACTGAACGAAAAACGATTATACTTTGAATTTTATAATTGATTTTGATTTTATTATTTTTCAGGCGTTTTCCTGTTGATGTCTGGTGGTCTATTAGCTATATTTTCTGCAATTATTATGTATATAGTACAGCCTTATGATGCAATTTTTAAATGGGTACGTATTACAATTTTTTTTTTCTTGTTTCATTGCGAACAACTAGGTGAGCTTTATTTTTGCGCCGTAACTTATTTTCTATTTAGACCCGTACGAATAGTGTATTTCTCGGATAAGATTCAAGTAAGAGTTTCAGTGCTTGAGTTAGGATTAACTTTGGAGTTTTGACGATAGATGTAGTTATACTTTCATTCTCAGATATAATTCACTAGTCCTAGTTTTACCGTAGATTGTTCATATGGAGCATCAAATATTCGATACTTCACTCCATATCAGCACATCAAGGTGCATGACTTGACTGCTGATTGGCACTGGATGCCGAAATGTTGATGCTTCTAATATGTTCAAGAACACAACTGTTTTAGTTGAGTTCAATCTCAGCGTCATTACAATGACAAAATAATTCAAAATAAAAATTCTCAACCTGTGACCCTCTGTTACTTATCTATGTGATCGAAAATTAAAGTAAGTTTAATTCGAAACATTACTATATCTTCCATTTTGAATCGGATACCAGGTTGCCTATCGGGTCAACCTGATAGATCATTTTTATCTGTTTAGAATTTAATGATCTGATTTTAGATCGATTCAACGGATCGACCCGACCGATAACATACATACACGAAGAACGAGGCGCTATTGCGTTTAGCATTCAAATTTCGACCCTTGAGTTGGTTACTTTTCCGTTTTGCAGTCTGAATACAATACGACAAATATGCAAAAAAAAAAAAAATAGGCAGTCCGTCCAAAATCTTTTTTTTTTGTCTGAAAGTTAATCGAAAATTTTTTTTCGCGCAGACGGACAAAAAACGCCACATTTTCTCACCGATTTTCTAAACGAAAAGGAGCTATTTAGACTTACATTTGAAGAAGCATTTTAGGTGGGACGAAAAGTATTTTATGTCCTAGGAGCTGGGAATGAAAATACTTTTCGTCCCACTTCTCACTGTTGACGTGGGACAAAAAGTATTTTATGTCCTAGGAGCTGGGAATGAAAATACTTCTCGTCCCACTTCTCACTGCTGACCACTCTATTTACTATCCATTTTTGTTTACATTTACGTGAACAAAAAATCAAATGATTAATGAGAAAAATTTAATTGTACACTTGCTATGATCATTATATGAAATTTCATGCAAAATTTATCGAGTTTTTTTGTTCGGAATCTGGCGTTTTGTTCGTCTGCACGAAAAATAGTATACATCACTCGGAGCTAAGACGGTGCTGATTTAGACCACGGTGTTAAAAAGGTCTTTCCTCGGGCTCCGCTGCGCTCCGCCCTTGGATTCGACCTTTTCACCACCTGGGTCTAAATGCACCATTTTAGCTCCTTGTGATGTAATGTACTATTTCGCGCAGATGGACAAAAAACGTCAGATTTTCTCACCGAATTTAGATCCTAAAGTAATCTGTCTCGAGTCACATTTGAATGTGGTTTTTGTCCTGTCTGAAATGTCGTTTTTGACCCACCTGTCGTTTTTACCCCAGTCTGATATGTCATTGAATCATATACTTACTGTGATCATGATATGAAATTTGAACTTAAGTTTGTTAAGTGTTTTGTTCAAAATCTGGCTTTTTGTCCGTCTGCGCGAAAAATAGTATACAACACACGGAGCTAAAACGGTGCTGATTTAGACCACGGTGGTGAAAAGGTCCTCCTCGGGCTCCGCTGCGCTCCACCCTTGAACTTTTCACCACCTGGGTCTAAATGCACCGTTTTAGCTCCTTGTGATGTAATGTACTATTATTGGTCTCAATCTGGGCGTTGTCGGGCCAAGGGCCGCCTAAGTGGGTTTAGGTCCTTTATACGTAACTCGATTTTCAAAATTTTTTTAATCGAAATGTCAAGGAATAAATGGAAGAAAAGAATTCAGCTTAGAGCCCTGAGTCTCTAATATGGCTCAACGTGTTTTTTCTACATAAACCAGGTAAATCTTATGCGATTTTCATAAACCTTTTTTTCTTGAAAGGAAATCGAATTTGGTCGACATCGGTCAAGAATTTTCGAAGAAAAAATTAGTGAAAATATTTTGAGTAATTTGGGCTGTAGGGTCCTTAGTGTGTCCCTGGTACAAGAAAATAGTGCCTTAGTACAAAAAAAAAGGTTTTATAGAAAATTTGTTTGAAAAACATTTTTTTTTAAATTTAGGGAGTTTTTACACTGTTTCTTCGGACGGTTTTTCAATATTACCATTACGGCTATTTCCAATCCAATTAATTTATGAGTCAAGCCAATATTTACTTACGTTCGAGTCTTTCTGCAACGTCTATTCTGTTTGCCACATTTATTCTGATACTCACGGGTCCCTTGCATATGTTTTAAATTATAAAGTATTATCTGACAAACTAAGTCTTTGCCATAAATTCGAGCAAAATTCATAAGTAGGGTAAGGAGGGGTTGGATGGAATACTTTTGACAATTTTTGCACGATGTGAAGAGGAGATGGGTCCATCAAATAACATGAGGTAATGCGAGAACGCCAAGCCGGTTGGAGACCCACGTTTTCTAGGAAGACCAGCCTTCAGACAAAATAATCACTAATTGTCAGTTTATCATACTCTTAAGCGTTAATTATATTGGGCACGATGCGAATCGCATCGCCTAAGGTTGGCGTAGAGTCTCAACTTGACAAAATTATGTTTATTTCTGTCAAGTTGAGCTTTCGCACAAACCTTATGCGATGCGATTCGCATCGCGTCTAATATAATTAACGCTTTTTACTACTGCTACACACGAAGCTCTTCGAAAAGAGGTCTTATGCGTTTACCAAGACTTTTGTAATCACCCCAATTTCGACCGGGGAGTAGGGGGAGAGCATCGATCATGGTCCTTAGATGACGAATCAGCAATAAAAAAAAATGTCCGTCCGTCCGTTACCGCGATAGTTTGAGTAAAACTCAACAGATTTTCAAAAACTTCTTTTCTCCGAAACGTAATCGAAATATGAGATTGAATCTGGGCACTATCAGCCCATGGGCCGTCGAGCTAGGACCGCTTGGTTTTTGGTCTTTTGTACATAACTCGAGTAAATCTTTTCCGATTTTCATAATTTTTTTTTGTTTGAAAGACCTGGGCATGGCCGACAATTTATGGAAGCAACTTTTTTAAATTTGAGTCCTTGGACTTTGCTAGGGCACTGAGAACGAGTCTATGCTAGGGCCATACGTGTTTTTTATACATAACTTAAGTGAATCTCTTCCGATTTTCAAATTTTGTTTGATTGAAAGGTCTAGGACTGTCTCCCATTTTATGGCAGAAAATTTTTTGATTAGAAACCCTTGGACTCAGTCAGGACCCGTAAACCGTGTTCGCCACGTGTCTTGCAATTTTTAAAATATTTCGGGCGATTTTCTCAGAAATAGATCAAAATTTAGCATTAATTTCGAAATGTGGCATAGATTCGTCGCTTTTATAGCAGACATGTTTCTATCCATTCTATATTTTAACAATCCACGACAAAAAAGTTTGGCTGATTGGGACGTTTACGCCTCTTCAGTGCACCTTTGTCGCAAAACGATATCAGCGTGGTCACATATTGACTGAGCAATCATCTCGAATATGCGGCCTCGTTTGTTCGATTGTTCAAAGAGAAACTCTTTGACTTAGTAGATCCGTTGTTATGGTAACATTTGGAAGTACTGGTCAAAATTTTTTGTTATGCTGTTTGTATCTGCAGCGGTGATTATTTTTGCATGTTCTGTTGTCTAACTTTACTTACTTACTTTACCGGCACTACAACCCATTAAGGGTCTTGGCCTTCTCCAACATGCTTCTCCAACCGGGCCTATCTGCAGCTAACGTCTCCCAGCTGGTTACTCCCACAGTTCTTAAGTTGGCAAAAGCAGCGTCGCTCCACCTGGACTTGGGTCGCCCTGCACTCCTTTTGCCTTCACGTTTGGACTTCAGAATTTTTTTGGAATACGATGTTCATTCATTCGTTGTACGTGACCGAGCCAACGTAGTCTATTTATTTTTGTTGTTCTGACTATGTCGGGCTCTCCAAAAAGCTCTATGAGCTCGTGATTATATCGTCTGCGCCATAGGTTCAGTTTTCGGTCAAATACTGGTCCAAATATTGTACGCAGTACCTTTCGCTCGAACGTATGCAGAGATTGTTCATTTTTCTGTGTCAAGCACCACGACTCCGAACCGTACGTAACTACCGGTCTGATCACAATTTTATAAAGTGCGCATTTTGAATTTCGGCTTACTGACTTGGACTTAGAATTTTCAGCAGGCTGTAATAACTCCGGTTGCCCAAAGTTACTCGCCTTTTTATTTCGTCCGCAATGTCGTTGTTTATGTTCAGCTCTGATCCAAGGTATACGAACTTATTGACCATTTTGAATGTGTGTGTGTCGATCGTTACGTTAGCTTCCCGATATCGATTCGTAGGTGGGATGATCATGTATTCCGTTTTTCCGTCATTGACCTTCAACCCAAGGTCGGTACCTTTCCTCTCCAAGGCCATAAACTTATCTTTAACAACATCCATAGTTCGGCCAATAATGTCCAGGTCATCTGCAAAACCAAGCAACTGACTGGACTTGGAGAAAATGGTGCCGCTGGAGTCTATGTCCATGGTTTGAACAGCTGCTTCGAGTGTTAAATTGAGAAGCAGCGTTGCAAGAGGATCTCCTTGACGTAGGCCTTCCTCAATGTCGAAAGTCTCTGACATTTGATTGCGGATCCTTACTCGGCTGTTAGCTCCGTTTAGTGTTAGCTTCGTTAGCGAGATCAGTTTGTTGGGAATTCCGAACTCCTCCATGACTCTCCATAGCTTACTTCTTCTAACACTGTCATAGGCTGCCTTGAAGTCAACGAACAAATGGTGTGTGTCAATGTTGTACTCCTTGCACTTCTCCAAGATCTGTCTGATATTAAACAGCTGGTCCGATGTTGAACGACCTACACGAAAACCACTTTGGTATTCACCTATCGTAGATTCCGTGTATGGATGAAGGCGCTGATATAGAATATTTGCAAATATCTTGTAAGCAATATTCAGCAGAGCGATTCCTCGAAAATTGCCACACTCCAATTTGTCACCTTTTTTGTATATGGGACAAAGTATGCTGGTCGTCCAATCTTCCGGTAACTCCTCGTCATTCCAGATGCGTACGATGGGCTCGTGCATCTCCATACATAGCGCGTTGCCGCCGTTCTTGAAAAGTTCACCGGGTAGGTTGTCAGTCCCCGGGGCTTTGAAATTTTTGAGCTTTAAAATTTCAGCTTCAACTTCTTGCATCGTTGGTTCTTCTATGTATGGTTGCGTAGTCTGAAATGGCAATTCGTCGCTTTCGTCGTCTCGGTTGAGCGGTCTGTTCGGGTTAAGCAGTTCCTTAAAGTACTCAGCCCATCTCGCAATGCACCTTTCCTCATCTGCTAAGACCAATCCATGCTTGTCCTTACACAGCAAAGGTTGTTGACTGTAACCGTTTCTGGATTCGTTCACTTTCCGGTAAAAGTTCCGAGTCTCCTTCCGATTGCCAAACTTGTCAATTTCGATTAAAACTTCCTTGTCACGCTGTCGCTTTTTCCGTCGGAAGAGTTTTCTCTCGAAATTTCTTTTAGAACGGTACTCTTCCTGGCCAGCTCGAGTGAATCTACTTAGAGTTTTCAGGCGAGCTGTGTTTTTGTCGTCCATGGCCTTCTGGCATTCATCGTCAAAATTCTCATCAAAATTCTCATCAAAATTCTCGTCAAATTTCTTTTATTTCCCGTTCTCGTTCCCACTGCCTCTGCTGCGGCGCTCTCTACATTCCGTCTAATTTGATTCCACGCATCGTCTACGCTTCGTTGTTCGCTGACCATTCCGCCAATAATATTCGTCTCCAGCCTGTCAACATATTGACGTTTAATGTCTTCATTTTTCCACGTCCCACCTTTCCAATGCCGGTTGTCGATTGTGTTGAACCGATATTCGAGACCTAACTGCCGCTCTCACCAGGTAGTGATCGGAATCTACATTCGGTCCTCTACAGCTTCTGACATTCAACATATTTGAACAGTGACGTGCATCTATCAAAATATTGTCAATCTGGTTTTTGGTTCGTTTATCCGGTGATACCCATGTCGCTTTGTGGATGTCTTTATGTTGGAAATAGGTACTGCTGACAACCATGTTTCTTGATGCTGCAAAATCAACCACCCGCGTTCCATTTTCGTTCGAGTTTTCGTGAAGGCTATGTTTACCGATTGTGGGACGATAAAATACTTCGCGGCCTATCTTAGCATTAAAATCTCCAATTTTAATGTCTCGTTTCGGCGCTCCATCATATACATCCACCAGTTTCTCGTAGAATAGCTCCTTCACCTCGTTGTCGCTTTCCTCCGTAGGCGCATAAACGTTTATAAGAGTGTAATTGAAAAATTTTCCTCTTATCCATAGAGAGCACAATCGCTCGTCAACAGGACTGAAACCAATCACCGCGTTTCTAGCTCTGCCGAGAACCATGAAGCCTGTTCCATACTCTCTTGGACTGTCGTTACTCTTCCCACTATAGTAGAACTTATAGTCGCTACTGGTCATGGTGTCCTTTCCAGACCATCTCGTTTCTTGCACAGCTGTTATGTCAATTTTTGCCGCTCTTAGCGCACTTGTGAGAGATCTCAATCCTCCTGGCCGCAACAAAGATCTTACATTCCATGTTCCTAATTGTAAATCGTTGTCCTTTTTCCAATGCGTGAGTCGTTGCCGTTTATCCTGTCCGATCCGAGGCTGTGTTGGGGAATTCATAACAAGACTGTTTTTACGGTGTCTGGGAGTTAGCCAAGCGCCCAACCTACTTTCCTTCTCCCGATGACCCGTAGGGAAGTCACCAGGTGGTGATGGTAGCCCATCTGACTAGGGCTGTGTATGCTGCGGTTGTCTCTTGCTGTTGAGATCATCCGCCACCATACTAAGTCGCCATCCCATCTTGATAGCGCCTAGCTGCCTTCGGCCCTCCCTATACGTGCCGTTTAGGTACTACCCGAAGGCAGCCCTCCTCATGCTTATGCTAAGTGACCCACACTACTACACCATTGTTGGTTACCTGATCGTTCATGCGGGTTGCTCACTATAACAGGTGTCACCACGGGTAGGATAGGATGTAGGAGTAGGTGGACAGAGGCTAAGGTACATAAAGGAGTACTATATTACGCTTAACACACCATTTGACACCCGTTCTGTTGTCTAAACCATGCGATAAATAAAAAAACTACTACTACTGCGAAGTGGGAAGTATAGCTTACCGAAAAATATTGTCCCACTGCGAATGTAAGCCTACCAGAAAGACTTACTAGTGACCTAATGCTTAATGCTTCCGAAGATTTCTGCTACGACGATGCAAAACTGAGAGTTTTATTTTTTTTCACATAAATAAGTTCTTAAGAACATGCATGCACGCATCGTAACTGATCTTTCCCAAAGAAACCATCGTTGGATCTAGACAGTGTGGTTGAAGGTCAAAGTGTTGATATTAAATTCATTCTATGATTTATGTGTCAATTGGATTAACTAAATTATTGCCATTAACACTTGTAATTTCTTTTTATTCGCAGCAATGTCTCATAAAATTGACCAGTACACAAAAGATGATATAAATTCTCTTCTCATCAAGGACGAACAATATCTTTTTGCATAAATTTTTCTGCATAACATTTCAAAAGATTTAGCTGCGAAAGAATGCATAACTTAAAAACAAAGACAATATTTTTTTTGTAATTATTAAAAAAACACAGACAATGAATGCGCGTAAAAAATTATGAAAAACATTTTTGTTTTTCGGTTGATAATTCATTTTTATTGACGTTTATTCCAATTATTCTTTTTCATTCGTTTGTGATCTTCACGGTCAATATCTTACGGATCGTTAATTTGACAAATCTTCACAATAGATCGATAAGAAAATCGATAATAAAATTTCTGAAATATTGGTTGATTCATCGACTTCAATATCAAATTCAAATATCAATATGTCGAATCAAAAACTATAATTTTTTGTATTATTAAAAATGCCAGTGATCAATTACACGTTCATATCTCAATTCCAACACGTGGAATAATTGGAAGGCATGTATGGAATAATTACTTTGATTACTAATAATTATCGATTATCTGTACATGTTTTTGTTCTTGGGATCAATCGAGTAAAATAACGATGATCGATGATAATTCTACAGTCAAACGCACTAATAAACATTACGAACTATTTGTAAATCGAGAAGCCTTGCAAACTTTAATTTTGTAAATAAATTGAATAAATGAATTGAATACAATTTTTAATGGCATCAACTAACTAAAAACACAGAAACCTCAGAGTCAACTTCCGATATACGGTTCCCACGCACTTGTTGCTTTCCTTTAGGCAGGCAATTAGGGTAATTTTCAATGAGAACTTTTCAGTCTTGTTGATATTTTCTTAAAATTTGATTCGCTTGGAAACGACGATATTCTTGGACTTTTGATATAACGTTACTTGCAGGAGGATTTTTACTTGTCAAAAATTAATCATTTCGTCATCATTAGAATTTTTTGTTTAATGATGTATGATGAAAGTTTTAAATGCTTGGCTGTAATTACGTTCCGAAACGCATTATTCAAAAATCAACTAGTGTAGCGAAATTTCCGTACAAAACCGAAACTTTCGTATTAAGTGGAGTTGATGGTTAAAAAAGTGTGGAAAATGGCAATATGATGCTTTATTGCATGAGCGAAAAAGAGAAAACAAACATAGGAGAACGACAAATGTCATTGTCAGCGATTAATTATTATTTTGGTTTGACGATCAGGAAGTTGTTCATCAGATTTAATGAGCATGTGAAGTCAGCTAATTGGAAAACGAAGACGGCAGTCGGAAAACATATTTTCAGTGCCAATCACAAAATCGACATAAGTGACCTGAGGCTGGTTCAACCCGTTAGCCAGCTCTGGAAAATAGAGTACTATGAAGCAATTCATACTAAGAGACATAAGCACGAGAACCTCCTAAAATTGACGATGGCAATATAAAATCCCCATTGTTTGATCTGTTTGAGTTGAAGAGAAAGGTAGATGACAATATAATTGACTCGCCATATAAAAGACACGGCAAATTCGAGCACGAAAGATATCTTTTACGATTGTGAGTAAAATTGAGCGGACATGTGTTGCAAGTCACCTTTGAAAAAGTTTTTCCTCTTAATTACGTAAATATGTGTCTTGGTTTCTGTGAATTGACCTCAAGGTATTAATGTCCAAGTTTGTTCCTTACTTTTGTTATATATGTAGTGGTTGGACCTTTCTTCTAATTTTATTTTAATCTAATTTCACCTATTTCTTTAATCAAATAAGAACCTTGATAATGTTCGCATAGCGAATGAAACCGGTCGGTTAGAAAATAAAAATTTTTGGTACAATTTTAAACAAACAACAAGCGTTTAATTTGACTCGTCCTCGTATAAAAAAATTAGAATCGATATTTTCCAACCATCATCGTTATCAAGATGAAACTTTATAGACTGTTTATACTTTCCGGTGTGAGGTCTTTACGCCCTTCTCCATACCCACCTATCCTGTGCCAAAGAGAAGGTTTGTTCGCCCAGAGAAAGTACCCTAACTTCTACATCTGATTTAATTGAGTCGATAAACATTCTCCTTGGCCTACCCCTAGGGCGCACACCAGGGGCCTGAGCATTCAATATCGACATTGGTAGCCTGTTATTACCCATACTCTGAACGTTCCCGTGCCATATCAGACGACTGACGTAACTCCCTGATGTCGTCGTTCCTGGTATGATCATCCCAATGTTCCCTCCGATTCACCTTTGCTATTCTCCTAAGAACCTCCAGGTTGTTACCGTATAAAATCATTGGCCTGAAGATTGAGCTGTGAAAAGCTAACTTTGTGCCGCTACTTAATTCCTTTTTATAGAACACATGCGACCTCAACTGACTGGCCACTGCATTTCCCATT
>CM055403.1:128558000-128570929 GCA_029228625.1 Pseudolycoriella hygida
TCTCTAAATCTTCTAGTTTTTTTTTATAGAGCTCCACCTGCCTCCGATTTTGACCAAATTCAGTATATCAACGTAGCTTTATAAAAAAACTAAAAGATCTAGAGATATACCGTATAACAATTTTTTGCTTACAATTATGTTGTTTATCGATCAAAATTATAAAAACGCTTGTACCCAACAATTTTTTTTCATCACTTTTACACAAATTTGGAAAATGTATGGAAAAACATAGTTTTTATCAATTTACCAGGATATTTATTTCAATAAAAGTAGTTTCGAACTCGTAGGGGACCCGTCTTTCACAATCAGCAATAAAATCTGATGGGCAGCGGCTTTTCAGTATAACTTCGTTCAAGCTCACCGTGTCACAGCTTTGACGACTCTCTCTACGCTTTGCGTATTGTTGGGAAGAAGGAACTGCGGACAATTCTACAAGTAAGATGCAGGACCATCTTGAACGAGTTCATGGAGCTGAGAGGCTGTGAAGGATTTAGTAAGAGGTGGCTCGGTAATTGAGGTTTTCCGCCAATCAATCATATTGGCTCGACTCATATGATCAAAGTTGGTTGTTTTTTTGTAATGAATGCTTTTTTGAGATCCCTATTCCTTCCCTGAAGAGGGTATTATCATTTGTCAGAATTTGTGTGACTGCAACTTATGATGGCATGGCATGAAAGTCGAAAAAAAAGATCAAATTTGTCCTTTTTCAAACTTTTCGCTCACAAAAAAAAATTTTTTTAGCCTCCCTGAACTGAAAATCGATTGAAATATCTTCTCTCAACCTTAAAGAGTGGATTCCAACCATAATCTCAAATATTGACAATAATTTTTCGACAAATAATGTTCTGAAAAAGAGGAATGTTAAGAAAATCGGCCTTTCTTCAGAAAATTTGAGTGTGCAAGCTGGAAATCGAATTTAAAAATAAACCAAAGGCACCAAAATTATTTTTTCGACTCCTGGAATCGTATCCAGGCTGTCCTCTTCGCAATAAAAAAAAAGTGTCAAATCGGCCAACCCTAATATATACCTTTATTATCATTATGTAACCTGTTATAGGTCGCGTCGGTGGTCTTTCTGTCATACATCCTCACTCTATTTAAATATTTATAAAAAACCTAATAAAAATCAAAAGAAAAACAAGGGATCCTTTTTCTCGTCCGTCACAATCGTCCTTAGAATCGCGACCAAATCAAAAAGTGGAAAATGCGTTACGTGCAAACGCTCTACCGGGTAAAATGTTTAGATATTAGAATTCTTTTGTATGGAGAAGTTGAAGATTGAACATTTGTAGAAACTTATTTCATATAACACAAGCCTCGTATGTGCTTTGTTTAGCAAGAAAACAACGTTTGCACACAACCTCCCAATGGAATTGCCCATATGCAATTCCAACAATTTATAGAAGAAATTTTTTTTGTAACTTTGGACTTAGCTGGGCCCTAAAGTTGATTTCTGCTAGAGCTTTATATGTTCAGACCAGTACGAAGAACGAAGTTCTTCGAAAAGATGTTTTATGCGTTTGTAACCACCCCAATTTCAGCCGAATCACCGAATCCACCCGAAAAAAACAAAATAAAAAAATGTCCATCCGTCCGCCCGTAAGTAAGTAAGTAAGTAAGTAAGCATCCGTCCGCCCGTCACCTCGAAAACTTGACCGATTTTCAAAAATTTTTTTCCCTAAAAGTAATTAAAAATCTTTTATATGATTGAACCAGGGCGCTGTCGGCCCAAGTCCCGCCGAGCTAGGGCCATTTAAGTGTTTTTTGGTCTTTCGCTCATAACTTGAGTAAGTCTTTTCCGATTTTGATAAATTTACTTTTGTTTGAAAGATCTGGACACTGAGCATATCTGAAATTTGATGGAAGCAATTTTTTTGATTTTGAGCTTTTGGACTCAGCCCCGGCCCTAAGACTGAGTCTCTACAAGGGCCAAACGTGTTTCTTCCACAAAAATCGGGTAAATCCTATCCGATTTTCAAGAACTTTTTTTTTCCTGAAAAACAATCGAAAAATTGATTACAGAATTGAATTTGGGTAAAATCGGTCAAAAACTTTCGAAGTTACGGTCAAAAAAGTGGTCAAAAACGTGGTTTCTTGAAGGTTGGTAGAACTTTTACACTTATATCACTGGGTCATTAGAACGGAAATCGCTCTTCAAGGTTTTAAATGAAAGATTTGGACATCAGAAAATCACGAAAATCAAATTAGTGGAAATCTGTGGAGTGGTTCGGGCTCTAGCAGGGCCTATTTTTGGAAAATCGTATTTGCAAATTTTCCAAATTATTTCCAAAATATTAAAAAAAAAATAAAATTTGGAAATTATTTGGAAAATTTGGAAATACGATTTTCCAAAAATAGGCCCTGGGCTCTAGTGTCCTAAGTGTGGGCCAAACTCACGCTACGCGACCCGACACGATGTTTGGTAGTTTTCTGTGAATATTCCTTTAATAATTAGGTTTTTTGTCCAGTGTTGTAGAGAAAAAAGAGGATTCTGATACGTACGGGTCCTTTGCATGTGTTTTTCTATGTAAATCAGGTAAGTTCTGTCAGATTTTCTTCATTCTTTTTCTATTTGAGACGCAATAGAGGGACTAACAGTTTTCAAGAATAAATTTAGGGTCGATGTCGGTGCTAGAAAAATTTTTTTTTTTATGTAGTAGAGAAAATTGAGGGGATCATTTTTTCCATTGAAGTATGAGTCCAGGGCCATAAGTCGGTCCTAAGTTCGGTGCGGCCGAAAAATTTTTTTTTACTTATTTTTGGGCTAAATTGACGTGAACTTTTTGCCCATGGAAATACGGGCCACGGGTTAGAGCACCCTGCTTAGTGCTCTAGGCTGGTTTTAAAATTGTCCCTAGCACAAAAATTTGTTTGGATTATTTTCGAAGATTTCGAGAAGTTTTTACACCCTTTCTTTTTCAATATCGCCTTTCCAGCATATTTCCAATCCAATTTAATGTGGACATAATTTAATATACTTAAGAGTTAAGGCAATATTTACTTTTTGCAACATCTTTTCTGTTTGCCACATCCATTCTGATGGGTACGAGTACGGGTCCCTTGCATATATGTGTAGAACCGTGCGAAGAACGAAGTTCTTCGAAAAGGTGTCTTATGCTTTTACCACGATGTTTGTAACCACCCCAATTTCGACTTGGGAGTAGATGAGGAGCATCGATCCTGGTGCTTAGATGACGAATCAACAATAAAAACGTTGTCCGTCCGTCCGTCTGTCACCGCGATAACTTGTTTAAGTGGTTTTTGGTCTTTTATAAATAGCTCGAGTAAGTCTTTTCCGATTTTCATAAATTTTTTTTTGTTTGAAAGATCTGGGCATGGCCGACAATTTATCGAAGAAACGTTTTTAGATTTGTGTCTCTAGACTTATCTAGGGCACTAAAAACGAGTCTCTGCTAGCGCTTTACATATTTTTTGTACGTAACTCGAGTAAATCTCTTCCGATTTTCAAATTTTGTTTGATCGAAAGGTCGAGGACTAACTCCCGTTTTATGGCAAATATGTTTTGATTAGAAACCCTTGGACTCAGTCAGGACCCTAAAACTGAGTTTCTACAAGGGCCGAACGTGTTCCCTTGCATAAGTTGAATAAATCCTAACTGATTTTGTTGATTCTTTTTCTATTTGAGAGGTAATCGAGTACCGAATTATATTCAAAAACAAATTTGGACTCGGTGCCTGTGCTTAGGGCTGAAGTGGGCCTCAGGTCTGTCCTAAGGTTGACCCTAACCAAACAGAACAAATGCAGAACAAATTGAGGGAAACATTTTTTTCTATGGAAGTATGTGGCAGAGGCATTTCCTTATGGCCCTAGGTCGGTCCTAAGGTCTGCCCTAGACAAAAAAATGATTTTTTCCTTTGTTGTAGAAAAAATTGAGATGTACATTTTTGTCTGTTTGGGGTCAATTTTGTACTTTCGGAAGGCTTTTCTTCGGACGGGTTTTTCAATAGTGCCCTCTCGGCAATTTCCAATACAATTTAATGTGGACGTAATTTCATACACTTAAGAGTTAAGGCAATATTGACTTGCCACATCTATTCTGATACGTACGGGTCACCTCATATGTTTTCTATTTACGGTTTCTATTTAAACATTTAATGCATCCATTATTAAGTAATGTCTTTTTAAAACGTATTAAAATAATCAAGGGAGCGTCCATATGTGTTGTGATGTGTTGTTTAGGGGTGTAGCCGGAGTCCACAACTAAAGACTTTATGGATTTTATAGTAATCATGACGTCATTAATGAACAGCAGGCTATTAGAAAAGTCCGAGTCATTTGTCCACTAGTTTTTCTAATTCTTCAGATCATTCATTTGCCTTAAAAGAGAATCCATAAACATAATCACTTCATCAATGCATAACCAACAAGATAAGCAAACGAATTTAGTGGGAGCAACTAAACTTTAAATGGTAAAAGCGTCTATTGTTTGATCATCGCCACACCGCTTAGCGATGATATGTTTGCTTTCTGCTTAACTTAATTATTGGTGCAAGGGCGTTTAATGACTGATAAAAACCTCCAAAATTAAAAAAAAAAAAATTAAAATGTTAAGTCATTATGACATATTATCATACATTCATGCCGAAACGGAAGATTGATTTTTTTCCGTTTTTTTCAGATATTTATTTGTTTAACGAAATTTTTCGTCTTTTTTTCTATCAGGAAACAAAAAATTGCAATAAAAACCGTTTTTTTTTTTTAAATATAATCAGATTATAGATTCTAGCACGCAAAACACACTGTGGCCGGTGAAAACCCATTTTTTTCTGACGTAAATAAGTACCGTTTTGCATAAGGATCGTTCAGAAAACTCGTTTGATTAATTCTATTATTGTTGCTGCCAGAATATAAAAATAAAAGTATTTGCGAACTTGCTGATTCCATTATAACAACAATGACTAGAAAATTTCTTTTATTAATTTCATAAAAAAGGCGAAATCTCAACAAGACTGATTGTTATCCACAATTTTGACGTGGGAAATGATGTCGTAAGTATGCGCGATTTATTCAAATTTTGCTCAATTTAGAACTTGTTAGTTTTACTTTAAAGGTTTTTTAGTCTAAAAAAAGAAAAAAAAAAGCAAGTCACCCGGATATAATGTGATTGGTTTAACAAGTTTTTTTTGTATGATGTTTTTTAATCGTCAGTGTTTGATGAGTTGAACAAATTTGCGTATATGCACATCACAAAATGCCGTCTCAATTTGTAACGCGCTACAACAATTGCATTGGACAAACGCCGCCGCAATTTATTTTCAGCCGACAACGGAACATCCGCTACCACGAAATCTTAAACTTAGATGCTGTTCATAAATGACGTCACGCTTGCTATAAAATCGACAAAGTTCATTACTCCAAACTTGTCAGACATTTTGCTTATAGTACTCCGGCTACCAGAGTCCTATAAACGAAATTTGTTGTACTGAACGAGTTTTGACTGTTTTATGCATACTCATTTTTTATAGCAAGCGTGACGTCATTTGTGAACGGCCCCTTAGGCAAGCTGAGCCGTAGGAACCCTGCAATGCTGTAGGGAATATCGGGAATGCAATTTTATTATATTCTGATCACGACATCATCCCTTCCGTGCTTAGTGGTACGTATACGTACGAGTGACTTGAAACCTCAATAATTTTTCATTACTATTGCAGCGTTGCTTTCCAGCAAAATAGGTTCCTTCAAAAAAAACCTCAGTATGTTCAACTGCTGGTGTATTTTTTTCAAGAATTTACACCTGGGTATTCTAGTATTCTAGTTCTAGTAGTTCTAGTTCTAGTTCTTTTCTAATTCTAGTATTGTAGCAAGGTAACTTTTTACGAACGAACTAATTTTTTGAGCGTTGCTGACAATTCTTGAGGACTTCTCGTTAAGATTTTTTTTAAAGTTCGAAATTTAAATTTTTAAATTGAAGGATTTTTTAATGCGAAGTTTAGGAAAAAGTAGCGCAACCTTTGGCAACTGCTGACAACTGCTAACCTTATGTTGTAGGTGTTCCAGCAGTTTGTCAAAACAAACTCGATTGAAAAAACATAACCAAAGACCCGTACGTATCAGAATAGATGTGACAATATATATATATATATATATATATATATATATATATATTACAATATAGTAATAAGCAAACAATCCAACGTTTTATGTTCTTTCATGACTATAAGAATTTCAAAAATCCATAGAAATTACCCAAGGTAATGTCAAGGGCCCTACCGAAGTACATCTCAGACCATTCAAATCTAGAAATTGTTATATCCAAGGATTGGGCCATTTTCCCAACACGTGTTCTCTAAAACTTTGTTCTATACAACTTTGCCTTTGGAAACAACTTTCTAACTCTTATAGTTCTGGAGATATGGATCATCCCTCTCAATACTAGAAGGGGTCATATCCCAGGATTGTGGCATTTTTAACCCAAAACCCTGAAACACGTGTACCCTAAAATTTCATTCTCTACAACTAGGTGAGGGCTTTTCTCTGCTTGTCGATCCAATAAAAAGAAAAAGAATTTTGATTTTATGAACGTTTGAACATTTAACATCTTCAGCAACTGTAATTTTCAAAGATGTTCGTTTTCATTAGACTAAAACAAATTTTCGCACTGTATTATAACTAATTGAGTTACAATATTGTTTATAAAAAAATAGAAAAAACCTAGAAAAAACTTCAACAGTCAGTTTTTTTGATAAGCTGTTCCTGAGCTTAATTGAAAACTAACTGAAAAAACTTCTTTTTTTTGTTGATTTTTGTTGATTACGTGACAATTTTCGAAAGATGACGAAAAAACATGCAGTTTTTTCAATCACATTGAATGGTGACCGTTTAAGTGGATGGATGATTTAAATGTATTAGGTCTCGATAAGATGCACAAATGTTGTCCGTGTCTCGCCTAAAATTTAGCGAAGTACTATGCGTGAGAATATGCAACGCTTCAAGTGTTCTTCTCTTCGTATAATTGTGTTCCACATCTAGAAATTGATAGATACTTTTTTATATCCGGTGCATGCCCAGTGTTATAAAATGCCCTCACCCTCACGCTCACGCTCACCTAATTTGAATTCACGATCAAGGAAAAATTACATAAATACTTTTAGTATTTATCATTACGTATTCTCTACAACTTTGCCTTTGACAGTGAATCTCCATATTGCATAGTTAAGGAAATGTAGACGAAAAACTGTTTTCGTATATGGCCAAGAAACTCAATTTCGTCGATTCCATTGGTCCCGGTGCCCCGACTCCTGACCCAATTCCCACAAATTTTTTTTTCCAATTTTCTGACATCAAATCCTTTCATTTGACACCAACATGAGCAATTTCCGTGCTATACTTGCTGAGATATTAGCGAAAAAGCTTCACCGACCCTCGAAAAACCATGTTTTTGGTCACTTCCTCGATCATATCTCCGTAACCACTTGATCGATTTTGCTCATTTTCGAACTTGAATCATGGGAGGCCGTTTGAGCGGTTTGGAAAAAAAGTGGAGCCGGACGGACGGACGGACATTTTATTTATTGTTGATTCGTCATATTTAGACGATAATAAATGCATCCCCCAACTGCCACCTCGATTTAGCCCATGTTACATTAAAATTGTTTGTAGTAACGTATAGGACCTTCGTACTTCGTACGGGTCCAAAAATTACGTCACCAGAAAAAACAGATTTTAATCCGAAAACTTCTTCTTCATATTCAGAGAATTTGTTGTTCAGTAAACCCAACTATGAAAAGTCATTTGACACTTTTCAAATCTCTACGAATTAAAGCCCGCAAACTTGGAATCAATCATAGGATACAACTCATTACGTATTACTTTTACTATGAACGTGTAAGCTCTTATTTGAATTATTTTATCATTGACATGACGCTCAGACATTAACACATCTAGAACAGTTGCGTTATGAAGATAATTAGAAGAGGGCAACATTTCGGCATCTAGTGCCAATCTTCAGTCAAGTCATGCACCTTGATATACTGATGGACGTGATGTACAATTATCTCCATAACGCAACTGTTCCAGATGTGTTAATGTCTGAGCGTCAACTCAATGACAAAATAATTCAAATAAGAGCTTACACGTTCATAGTAAAAAGTAATACGTAATGAGTTGTATCATAAGATCTTCTTCATAAAGCCAAGTAGTATCGCAGCGAAAGGGTGCACTGCAAATTGCCCAAAAGGCAACATTGAAAAAGCGACGGTGTAAAAAACACTTAGAACACCCCACTAAATTTTCTGACCTTCCTCTAAAGAGAGGCCTCGAATCAGACGTGACAGCCGATACATTTTTTCGACTCGGCTAATTCATCGGCTTGAGGTGTAGATGACTTTGCAGAGTTACGTTAAGCTGGTGGTCTAGACAACACTTGTTATTGGCTATAAGAAACGGTTTGTGGACAAATACGAGATAACAATCAGCTGGCTACATATGAAATTGGTTTTTAGAAGGAGACTTTGGTATGAACATGTCGGTGAAGCCAAGCGGCAATGTGGTCGAACTGTACAAATTATGGTGACGGATTTAGCATGGACGTGGCGGCGATGCCAAGTCGTTGTTTCACACAAATTCAACGGTTTGGTTCGAATTGGTGGTTTTCGATCGACGATGGTATTTGGTCAAAGACGTACAATGGTCGATGGCGCGCAGTGGTCAATAGCGTGCAGTGGTCAATAGCGTGCAGAGGTCGATGGCGTGTTTGGTCGTCGATGGTGTTTGGTCGTGTCACTCTTCAACAATCTGTATATAACCAATATGACAACGGTCGAAGACTTTGATCTTGTACCAGCAACTGAGCTGAGTTGTGGCTAACAAAAAAGAAAAGGCAGTTGCACTCGAATGAATAAGAGTAGTCGCAGTGAAAATCCGTTCAAAGATATATTCGAGGATATAGGATTAGAACACATCATAGACTAATAATAAAATTTCCAAAATGGTCACACAAAATAAAAGCTTTTCAAGTCAAAATCTAACGAAGGATACTGAAATTCGCGGAAATTCATAAAAAATCACCGAATTCAACACATTCCTAAAAATTCACCGAAAAATTCAACTAAATTCCAGGTCATAAACATTTTTATTTTCAACTTTTGAGTGGAATGTGCCATCTGCCATCTAATGGTTTGCTGAAGACACTGAAGCTCTACAACGTCATCTTCAACTCAAACCGAGGCTTTCGCCGACTTAAAGAAATAGCTCGGCTGTTATGTCTGCCTCGGACCCATACTTCTTTGGACAAACATTTTCCTCTTAATTTTTCCTACAACATTCCAAAAATATTTTTTTGTTGACCCTAGAAGCGACCCGTACTTCCGTGGGTAAAAATATTCGCATAGGGCATTGAGAAATATCTCAACAACAACAAAGTAAATGGAATCCATTTTTCAGTTATCAATGACTGAAGTGAACGAGATTCGAGCATTTAATTTTTGAAGTTGTTGTTGAGATATTTCATATTTGCGATCAATACAGCAATGTGTTGATAGAGGTATCCCTGTACAATTAGATATCGAATTGATGTCGACATTCAAGTACAAACACGAATTAATGGACATGCAGTTATAATAATAAACCGGCACATGTATTTGTAGGTGGCACAAAAGCGCGCGCAGTTTGTTAGTACAAAAATGCGTTAGCTTTGGCTGCAAGTACATGTGTTAGTATGTAAGCATTCGTTTGAAATTAGATCTGAATTGAAATTTTGTCCACGGTAGGTCAATTCTTGGAGCAGCACCCCGGTAAGGTGAAGATTCTGGGTTCAGGTCCCAGTCGTGGCATTAAAATTTTCTTTCAGATTTAGTTCCAGAAATACCATTTCTCTCATAATTTCGCTTCAAAAATTAAATACGGGAATTTCAATCACTTCAGTCACTGATAACTGAAAAATGATTCAATAAAAGAAATACTCATAATAAATTACCGACTCTGTCATGTACGGTCGAGTAATTCGAGTTAGACCTAAATTACGGATTTGAAATGTTTGACCTATTTTGGCCAAACTCAATCGATTACCTTTCAGAAAAAAATGATTTTGAAAATCGGTCAAGATTTACTCGAATTGTCGGGATGACGAAAGGGCGGACAGACACATGTAGACATTTTCTGTGCAGATTTCTTCCAGATTTGACCTTAAAACCTGCAACTCGCGGGTTTAAATTACAAATATGCCCGTAGCTCGCCCTCCCCCTGGCACTTGCTTCAGCCCCTGGGATTTCGAAGTAAATAAAAATTTAACACTGAACAAGCAAAAGAATAACTCTAGGCCAAAAAGGGATTAATGAAAATTGTAAGCAAATTTTAATAAAAAATTTCTTTGCTCGCTTCGCTCGCACACTTTTCTTGTAAAAGTATCAATTGAAATCATTTTTTCAGTTATCAGTGACTGAAGTGAACGAAATTCGAGCATTTAATTTTTGAAGCGAAATTATGAGAGAAATGGTATTTCTGAAATTAAATCTGAAAGAAAATTTTAACTCCACGACTGGGACCCGAACCCAGAATCTTCACCTTTCTGGGGTGCTGCTCTAACCAATTGAGCTACCGTGGACATTTTCAATTCAGATCTAATTTCAAACCGTTGCTTACATACTAACCCATGCATTTGTAGCTAAAGCTAACGCATTTATCGTTCTCACGAACTACGCGCGCTTTTTGCCACCTACAAATACCTGTGTCTGTTTATTCTCATAACTGCATGTCCATTAATTCGTATTTGTACTTGAATGTCGACATCAATTCGATGTCATCTAATTGTACAGGGATACCGCTATCAACACATTGCTGCATTGATCGCATAGGACAATGAGAAGTATCTCAATAACAAAGTCAATTGAAATCATTTTTTCAGTTATCAGTGACTGAAGTGAACGAAATTCGAGCATTTAATTATGAGAGAAATGGTATTTCTGAAATTTGAAAATGTCCACGGTAGCTCAATTGGTTAGAGCAGCACCCCGGAAAGGTGAAGATTCTGGGTTCGGGTCCCAGTCGTGGAGTTAAAATTTTCTTTCAGATTTAATTTCAGAAATAATATCTTCAGAGATTTTCTGAGAAAAAAATTCGTACGTAAAATTGATCGTCCCTCAGCCTTGTTTCTAATAGAGACATTCACATAAAGTCTGAAAGGATTTTCTGGACGATTTTTTAGGACTTTTACAAAATAGTTCTGGAAGGATTTTTTGAACTGAATGTCTATAATTTCACTTATAACTTGTTTTATCTAGAAAGTTCTACGATTTTGAGGATTTCCTTTCGATTCTCCCTCAGTTTGTTCCATTTTATCAACAAAATGTAAATTGAAATGGAGAGATAAACAGACACCCTGTGGATCGGCTTTTTGCTTCCTAGGAAGTATTGGTGTAAACAAACATTAAGAGAGAATCTTCATTGCTGATTTACCAACACATTCATCCAACTGACAATGTGTTTTGCTTTGTCCAAATTTATGAATGAATTTTAGATAGGTACTGCGAACATTTTAGAACACGGGGAACACACATACTCTTTTTCAGCGTATATTTATTATTTTCTATGGTTTGAGCCTTAAATAAAGAGCTTTCTCAAAGCTTTCATCGAACTTTGTGAGAAAGTTTGATGAAATGATTCTGAGATGTCGTTAGACTCGACGAAAACTATTTTTAGAATTTAAAAATTGGCATACGTTCTTATGTTTTTGAATATGAATTGAGGTGTAATTATGTGAGGCACCGGGGTGGTGCTCTACCAATTAAACCATCGTGGACGTTTTCAATTCAGATTTAAGATCTCAGAGTGAAGCGAATTTATCTTTTAAGACGCTCGACGCTGGTTTCGATGTGAACGATAAAATGTCATTGTTATTGTTCGACTCATGTCCTGAGATCCGTTTGTTTGACAATGAGATCTCCGAAACCTTAGATGCGGTGAGCTTGAACACGCATGCGGCGGCCTTCACTACGTCTTCCAGAAAGCCATACGTGCTTGGGGACCTGCCGCCTCTCTACCCCGCTTTTCTATTATTTTCACGGCCTGCGGCGCAATTACGAAATACATTCCTCTCACTTTTACTCGTTCTGTAACTGCCACTGAATCCGTGGATTTTTTTGTTCAGGGGTTGTTGCGTCCCGGGAATATCATGCTCGGAGCGGTAGCGGAGAGCGTGACGCAGTCCCCACACCCAAAAAAAACGTCCACAAACCCAAAAACCTCCATACAAACACCTTTGGGACAAGACACGATGTATAGGCGAAGTTTTGAGTTTTTTCCCCTCGCCCCCCTTCCCCTCCAAATTATTTTTAAAAAACACTACGTTGCAGCAGCTTTCAAACAAGTCCTCACTCATCAAAATCGGCTGAAAATTGGCTGAGATATCGCCAATCAAAGATGACCAATTCCTATGGTAAAGTGGTCAAATCTGCTTTGTAATTAATAACAATTTTATTCCTGTGTGGTGTGTCAACGATCTATCTATCTATGTCTCTATGTCTCTGTCTCTATGTATCTATCTACTTTTTTTTTCTCGAGAACCGCTTGAGCGATTTCCTTAAAATTTTCAGGGAACGTCAGTCTCGGCCCCAAATGAAAAATTTCATATGCCGCTTTTCCGGGAAAATTCTGGAAAAGCCGTGGCATGTGGAAAAGTGTTCAAAGTGGTAATGCACGGAGTTTTCGAATTTTAGCTGCGAAATGACGATAGCTAGAGAGTTGGTTTCTTCGGGAAAGTTATAGAGTTTGGTCAGGAGAATTTTTTGGGATCTTAAGAAAATGACTGCCAGCGGTCAAATTGGCGCCATCTTGAATTTTCCCAAGCAATAAATTAGGTTTTTTTGGTTTTCGAATTTTAGCCTCGGAATGACAATACTTAGAGAGTTGCTTTCTTCGGGAAAGTTATAGAGTTTGGTCAGAAGAATTTTTTGGGATCTTAAGAAAATGGCTGC
>CM055403.1:128571429-128583913 GCA_029228625.1 Pseudolycoriella hygida
GGTATCCCTGTACAATTAGATGACATCGAATTGATGTCGACATTCAAGTACAAATACGAATTAATGGACATGCAGTTATGAGAATAAACAGACACAGGTATTTGTAGGTGGCAAAAAGCGCGCGTAGTTCGTGAGAACGATAGATGCGTTAGCTTTAGCTACAAATGCATGGGTTAGTATGTAAGCAACGGTTTGAAATTAGATCTGAATTAATAAAAGTATCAAATTAATGCAAATGAAACTGGTTAAAAAAATTAGTAGTATTAGACTCAGTGAAGTTGTACACTACTTTAGAGGAATAAACAGAAATTACTCAGTTTAGATATGAAAAGTTTCATTTAACTCTGTAAAGTTTGGTAAACGACGGCACCGGGAATTTCCAAACAAAGCTTCTGTAATTCTGGCCGGATATCAAAGAAATTTAGAAGCCTGACATCCAATGAAAATGATACATATTAAAAAAATGTCACTCGCTTCGCTCGCGATTCAAAATTTCCTTCGCTAGACGAGAAAACGAGCGTTTTAGATTTTTCTTTAGATCTATGAAATTCATATTTTCCAATGACACTTAAGGGGGCGCTGCCCCTATCTCCATTCATCCTGGCCTGGTTACGAAGGTCCGTCACGTCGTGGTAAACTCATAAGATACGGTATCTGTGAATTCCTCTAGTTTTCTTTACTGAGTGAGTGAGACTCAGGACTTTATACCAAACTATGTCCAGTTATTTTGTTAGATTGGGACAACAACGTTTGGCTATCATATCTCCCGCATTCTCATTCTACCGCACTCAAAAATCGTAACCGGCCTTAAATAACGAAGCTGGTTTTTTTCACATAATTCTTCTTTTTAATAATAAACTAATTGAATATTAATTGCGAATCGATCATTAATAAATAATTGTTGAAACGTATGACGTAAGTTCTAACATTAACATTTATCTTCGAAAAAGTTAGAAGGATCAGCTCCATACAAGAGTCGGTAAATGGCGCAGATGCAGTTGTATCCGGATGAAATTGTTTGAAATAAATTGACTTAGAAATGTATCTTTAAGGTATCTGCATTTTCGTCAGCTTTTTTCTTAGCTTTGCATGACATCCTTTTTCTGCAGAGAAAGTTTCCAATTGACGTAAAACACTAGGCCAAGCTTTGAGTACCCATGCCCATTGTGTTGTAAGGTTGAAAGATTGAATTACATTTCTATGGGGTAATTATTACCATTCAACTGATACATGACTTTGTGGCTGATGATTTATAATTACACTCTCGAATTCTATAGGCAATTGTCACTACCATGACACCTGGGGAACGAATGTGTTTTGTCTCATGTCAATATAAATCACATTGAAAGAGTAAAAGAGATGAAATTCGTTACCCAGGTGAGGAAATCAGTCCTAAAGCTAAGCTCATCATAACAAAGTCTGAGATATGGGCGGAGTTTTGTATACACATGTGAGAGTTTGTCGAAAGTCCATTTCATGATTCCGTACTAATGCATTTTCCATTTACTCCGTCAAGAAATACTTAGACAAATTTCGAAAATCGCCAATTACTACCTCTTCTTCATGCAAGATAACTAAGTGAGCAAAAACAGGTATGTGATAGGAATCCTAGGAACCTCGTTCGAAGGATCATTATTTTTACGGAAATTTTAAATAGAACATAAGTGAACTCACTTTGTGGGAAGCCCCTTCTTGAAAAAAATCTGAATATTTATCGTATTCACCGGAACATTTTTTCTTTAATTGCGATTCCTTCCTGTGAAATGACTCTATAATTGTTTTATTTGTTTAAACTTTCGATATTGAAAAACTGTAATCAGATGCTTGCGATGCACACATTCCGATATTGAAAAACTGTAATCGAATGTTTGTTGTGTGTAATTTCCAAATAATTATCGTCAACTGATTGTCCCATTCTAAGGAAATTAAATTAAAATGCAAAAAATTACTTAAACGTTTTGATTGAACGCCACTCACTCACTCACCAGATAACCTCCTCTCATAACTGAAAATCATGTTTCAACTTAAAGGCAATTATTTAATCAATGAAATTGTAATTCTTTGACTTTAATTTGAAAGAATTACGAACAGAACGAAAACAACAAAGTTAGATAACCCATTTTAATTCGTTAAAGTGAAAGAAAAATATCTAACCTAATTAAAATACTGATCGATCCGGTTTTATTATGACTAAGTAAATGAATAAGTAAACATTATTAATCTCAGGTTTTTGTTTTTTTTTTTTTTTGTACTAAGCGCATATCAGTTTTACTCCATCGATAATGAGAGCATGCATTTTACGCCGGCGATTAGATGACATAATTTGCCTTTTTTGCGCAATGAATAAAATGGTAAATAAATAGGGTATTGCTATTTAATAACATAAATATTGTTAGAAAGAGATTGTATTGCACGGTTCCAATAAGTCTTGCAGATTGCCGCAGTGATCACAACACTGTAATATGCACTTTTCTTGCCTTGAACAGTTCAGAAAATCAGACGAAAAGTCATGAGATGTGAAGTTTTTTTGGTAAATTACGTAAATTTTTCTGTGATATCAATTCCACTCCTTCTCTTCCAGCAGCACTCTACAAATTTTTTTGCTATAACTTTCAGGTGGCAAATAAATATAGAAAATCCTTTGTCAACCTTTCCGGAAAATCCCATACAAAAAAATGAAAATCCTCCCCCAGATCTTAGAAAATCCCATACAAAAGGAAAAATCCTTTTTGCAATTCACGTATGTAATAGGTCGTATTTCCTATTGTCGCATTTTATTGTATTGGGTCGCATTTGGGAGTATATAAACTCAAATATTACGTTACTCATATGAAAGCGTGCGGTAATTTATATTTCAGTCGGTAATTTCTGTTTCAGTGCGGTAAATTCTGTTTCAGCGCGGTAATTTCTGTTTCAGTGCGGTAATTTCTATTTCAGTGCGGTAATTTTTTATTTTTGTTCATTGCAAAAAACGTTGTGTGTTACACGTAATGTTAGGAATCATATTAACGCACACGTTAATAACTGGTGCGGTAATATTAGTCCTTACATTACTTGTAACACAAACTACTATTGTCAACTTATGATTTCCTGCCCCTCGATAACTTCACCAATTTTAGACCCGTAGAGCGATATCGATCCTCTCTAACCACCAGGGCCAATTTTTGGGAATTTAATTCCCGGAAATTCCTTAAAATTTCCGAAATTAATTTTTCGTAATTTTCGGTAATTTTAATTCCTGAAAATTCCTGAAAACACCAGAAAATTCTATTAAAATTATTTTGGGAAATTTTGTTAATTGTCGGGAACTAAAATTCCCAAAAAAGGCTCTGGTATTCACGTTATACGCATGTTGTGTTGTTTGAACGCTCTAAGTTCTCTTAACTGAGACGCAGACTCCTCCAGATTTGTCCACCTCGGGTAGGTTGGTTTTTTTCGGGGTCAGGTCGGGAATTCAGTGATTCCAGTGTCTACGTGGTACGGAAGGCAACAATAGTAGACACGTATTTCTTTATTAAATAAAATTATAAATTTATTTTGGGGTTGGGAATCATAAATTCATCTAAATATACGAAAGCGTTGAAAAGAGCGAGACAGATATAGTCGATTTGATCGATTCAACAGTTCCCGTGAATTATAATGACAATGATGATTGGGTAGGGAACAAAGGATCGTTAGACCTGTGTTTCATGAACAGTAATATGATCGCCCTGACTGATAAATGTAAAACCGTGATTAACAATGCTAAATGGCAATTTTGCATCGATTTGATTACGACTGGTAACGGTTTACAACCACTTTGGTTAAGGTCACATACCAGCAACGAACTAGTTTTCGAATAACTAATTGATAAAAACTTCAATTTGGTGTATGGATAACAACAAATCATTTTGAGGTTTATCGAACAAAGTGATTCTCGATCTAGGTGGTCCTGGGCGGTTTGACATTCGTTTAATATAAGTTTAAAACTCTGAACCAGGTGAAGCGCTTTTTCGGGAAATCAGTAACAAAAAACATATGCAAGGGACCCGCACGCATCAGAATAGATGTGGCAAGTAGAAAAGATGTTACAAAAAGACTCAAACGTATCTAAGTAAATATTGCCTTAACTCTTAAGTATTTACAATTACGTTCACATTACATAGGACTGGAAATTACCGAAAGGGCAGCATTGGAAAACCCGTACGAAGCAACGGCGCTAAAAATCTCTCCAAACTCTTAAAATAGGCCCAGAATTTTGAACCGACCTAGAGCACTAAGGAGAGGCCTCTGACCTATTCTTCCATGGACAAAATAGCTCGCCTCTTTTTTCTCTACAACACTGCACCAAAAATGTAATCATTAAAGGTATTTTCACGAAAAACCACCATATATCGTGTTGAGCAGACTAACTTTATATGACAATTTTGACATTTGGAGCTGAATATCTTTAGTTCATGATATCGACGCTGCGAGAACAATAGATGTCGCACTTTTCGTTGAGAAAGATTCAATCCCAAAAACTATTTTTCAATTACACCTTTCAGAAAAAAAAAGTTTTTGAAAATCGGTTGAGTTTGACGGACGGACGGACGGACATTTTTTTTTATTGCTGATTCGTCATCTAAGGACCATGATCGATGCTCCCCCTACTTGCGGGTCAAAATTGGGGTGGTTAGAAGCGTCGTGGTAAACGCATAAGACTCCTTTTCGAACAACTTCGTTCCTCGTACGGGTCTAAAAACAAAGCGTTCAGAACTTCAAACTGTTTTAATTTGCGGTAGCGTTCTATTATATCTATTATAACGGGACGCGGCTAAACGAATGTCAAGCCGCCCATTAAAGAATGTGAAAACTCACGACCGGACTTCTGAATTTATGTTATTAATGAAGCAATTTTCAGGCTACCCGGGACCTGTGCGTCGAAGATCTTCTTTGTCAGCGGGTTATGACTCATCCTTCCGAAGTGCCCAAACGATCCCACCCACTTGCCGCGTCCTCTACCCACAGAACCTCTAAATCTCTAATATCCCCGTTGTAATTATTTCACTTCTTCCTGCGATTGACCTTCTTATAACTTCTAATAACTTTTTAATTCCACTTTTCTATTTTTTTTTTTTCTAAAAAATTTCGATTTGGATGCTGTTAAATTTCCAAAACTGATCATATTTCTCATTCTGTTCTTGCGTATGCCTTTTTTTCTTACTAAAGATTAATTTTGCAACTGGTTTTCTCATGAAGATTCATATAAAGCTCATTAGCTCATATAGAAAGTGAAATGTTTTTTTTATGTTAAAATTTGTGCATGGATTATCGATCTAGGCCGAATTTAACATAACAAATCCGCCCACAAAATCAAGAAAAAAAAATGTTGGAACATGTTCTCATCATAGAAAGTAAAAATCCACTGTTTTCAATAAGTTTCCTCTTCCGAATTGGTCCCTTAGTTACTCTGACTGGATGTTTATGACGTGCAGTTAAGGAAATTAAAACGTTGTACTTAGGCAGTACCTTCCCATAAGTAACCGTTTATTGCACGATCAATTTGTGCGATAATCTACCATTTATAGGCAAAAAATTAAAAAAATTATTGTCTTAACATAACATTTCTTTCAAGCAATTAGCAAATCGTATGGATCGTAACATAACATAACATAAAAACGATTTCTTAGACAAGAAAACTTGTCTGAACAAAACTGTTGGTCAAGCAAAATCAGAGTTAGTTTTTTGTTGCGTTTATTTAATTAGTCGCGTTACATTAATCGATGAAAAGTAGTGGATATTATGACACCTCTACTTCTTAACTTCAATGCTAATTTGTTCAGTTTTTCTAATGAAAGTAATCTAGCGATGCTGCTGCATCTAAACATTTTTATTAATTACTTTTGAATCGTCGTCACAAATTTTACTTGAAAGAGTAATGTATTTACAAGTCTATTAACATCATCACCTCTGACTCTAACAACGATTTGTAAGAAATTCAGAAAAAATGTAATTATTTTGTGATTTAGTAGCTTTTAGTGACATAGATTAATGAAAATTTGCTTCTGATGAAGTGGACGGGTCTAAAACTTCCTTACAAAAATTGTCACATAAATTATTATAGCTCTCTCGTTTTTTCTTTAACAATTTTGGACGTCTCTATTAGCAACAAGTGGCAACTTAACAAAGAAAATTGTAAAGAATTTTTTGCTGTTAAGTCGTCACCTGTTGCTAATAGTGAAGTTTTACACCCATAATAGTATATTACTGCATAGACAGAGGTGTATATAAGCGGTGTATACGCACGATATTGTATAACCGCTTATATACACGTCTATTCAGTACGATGCTTCAATACATAAGCTGGAGTTGTGTTAGTTTAACCGTTCACGTTTTTAGGTATGTTGGTTTAACTGACTTATATATGGTCTTAACTAACTTATACAAACCACTAACACACCGACATTAAATATAGTAAACTGTTGTTTGTGAAAAAAAACTTACAAAAGTAAATATTTTCTTTACACTTACTTCGGAACCTGGAATAACACTTTTGATTATGACAGCTACACTTTCATAGAACAGTTTGTTCAATACATGAATCTTTAAATACAACGTTATAAGCCGAGGTTTTAAGTTAATTTGTTTTCATATGAAAGAATTGTTTCGGTTTTATTACAATGAAAATTCGAACAGTTACAAATCTCTCATGGTTGTCATTCCAAAACGTGTCCAAAACAAGTAAACGTAGCCAGAACTTATCGTTACAGAGTTTTGTCATTCTTTTATGTTCATTTCAAGCTGTTACAATCAAAAGTGTTATCATAGGCGCGCGGTAGCGATGCGCCCGTGATGCAAGTCCCCATACGATCAATAAATTAAGAACAATTTTCTTTCGTAGACGGCGGAACCGTATATACAGCTAAGTTTTGACTTTTTTCCCTTGCGTCGTTCCCCCTGAGACCTAGTTTTTCGATTCTACGTAAAATTTTGATTGAAATCGACATTTTACTCATTAAAATTGGTCCAGTGGATCCGACGATATAACCTTTAGAAAATCGTCATTTTCCATACAAAATGTGCTGCTTCATATAAGCCCAAGTTAATGGAAACATCCTACGTTAGTTAGTGGATTAGTTAGTTACAGAGCCATTTGTATGAAAACTGACTTTTTTGGCTAGTGCTAGAAAACGGCTCGATAACGTTTCTTGAAATTTTGCAGGGACCTTCGGGTGGGCATTGTACGCCATATGATATTTTAAAAAAGGGGGGTACCGGCCTCGTTTGGACGCCAGGGCTCTTAGAATGTGTCATATAAAGCCCATATAAAAGAATATTTTGTATGTGTGTGTGAGTGTATTCAAAGTATGGGTCAAATATGAGCAAAATTTTTGGACTGTGTTAGGATGGAGATAGATGTTTGGTGTCAAAGGAAAAGTTGTTGGCTTGGGTGTGTAGTGTGTCAGGGCGACCAACAAAATGACCGACGGGGGTATGAGACGGATTTACGGGGAAAATTGATTTTTTTTGTTGAAGATAGATGTTTCGTCTCATAGGAAATTTTTTTCGTTGGAAATTCTTTTTCGCGGAAATTTTTTTAGCCGAAATTTTTTTTCGCTGAAAAGTTTTTTCGCCGAAATTTTTTTTCGCTGAAAATTGTTTTTTCGCAGGAAACAATTTTGTTCGCCGGAATATTTTCGCCGCCCGGAAATGTTTTTTCGGACAGAAATTTTTTTCGCCGGGAAATTTTTTTTTCGCTGAAAATTTATTTCGGCCGAATTGTTTTTTCGCCGAAATTTTTTTGCGGGCGAAAAAAAAAAAAAAAAAAAATTTTTTTTAAAAGGGAAACGTGACGCAAGTCCTAAGCTCTTCTTCCAAAACAACTGATATCAATTCGGGTGACGCTTGCAGCTTCGGAACGCAAAAAATTCTTTTGAAATATTTTCATTTTTGATTAAAGAAATGCGTCACAAATGCCGGACCCTCCCAATGTAATAATTTTTCTGCGGTTTCAGATTCGTCAGGCCAAAAATTTGGCTACCCGTACTCCCCACATCACGCAAAACTTAATTTTTTTTCGCGTCAAATCTGAAAGAACAGAAAAACAATAACATTTATTTTCCATAGCTTTCATTTAAAACCGATCTCAGCAAGTATTTGGATGATAATAAAACAGTCAAGTTTAGCGATTTTAAAATGTCGGAAACAACGCAGATTTAACAGCCTCCGAGCAAAGCCGTTTACGCCCTTAGTTAGTGGATAGAGGGTTAAGTTAGAGTCCTACTTTTTACGGACCTGACCTCATATCAAAAATCAAAGTATGTCAATAAATACCTTGAAAGTCGCGAGTTGTTTCGCGACAACCTCGACGTGCGAATGTGGAAAATTATTGAAAATCATTAAATGCAATTAAGATTTGTAAAAGATTGAGAACAATAATTAGCCAATTATGCCAAAGATGTCAATATTTTTCCATAGCATTTTCAAAGCAAAATTAAAATGCGACACATGAGAGAACTGATCATATTGGGCAAGTGAAATTTTCTATTATCTTTAGTCTATGATTCGTTCTAATATGGCGCTATAGAGTATCTCTCACATGACATCTACTGTTCTCTTTTTTTTTTTTGAAGTTATCACACATTTCACCTTCAATTTCCATGAGCGGCTATTACCATTTCTTAAATAAAATCAACCGTCAGACACTTCAAGCGTTCTACCAATAATTCTACTAGCGTAGCTCGTGTAGATCATTTTCCATAATCAATAGACCGAATTTCATCAATTCAAAATCCCGTACTTAAATCAGCGTTTACCCTCTCCACCCCCTCTACTATGAATACGAGGATGAATTTGTACTCAGTAGCAAAAAGTCATTGCCGTTGATTATCTACAGGTGGTACAGTTTTTTTATTTATCTTCCTTCACACGAATTCTCTTGTGATTTGTTCATATAAGACTCGGTTTTTTGGTGGAAAGAGTTAAAATTAAACCTCGTACAATCTTAAGATTCTCCTCTTGCATAAGGCTGGGTCTTTGATGACTGATTTCCAGAACCGACGAAAGAGATTAGTTAATCAAATCAACCAAAAATTTCCTCATCGAATCGAAATTGCTTGAGTTACATTAGTTGATTAAAAATTAAATATTCAGTGAGATTGACGCTTCAGAGAAAAAAACATCGTCCTTAATATGCCCCTTGAACTTCAGATAAAATTAATTGTTTCGATTGTTTATAATAAACAGAAGAGTTCGCAATAAAAAAATATCAATTAATAGACATTTAATGAGAAACACACGATCGAAATCGAACATGAGTTACACTTGTATACACAGGAATGCTAATGAGATACATCAAACATCACAATGACTGAGCGGAAAAAAGCAACAAATTATTTGCAATTGTACCTCCCGTTCATAAGCAATGTAATTTCAATAAAAAGCACATGGTGTACACAGTTACAAATAAAAGTATGCTAAACACCTTGCTCAACATATTTTTTTTTTCGAATCATTACAAGAATGACTAATCTTACCAAATTGTCTACCACATAATGAAGTATATAAATAGACGAAATATATGCCTTCCTTCATCTCGACGAAATTGAAATACATTTTTCGTCACGCACTTTTAATTCAAACCAAAGCGACTTTTGTTTCAAGTGTGCATGACTTATCATTTTGTAATAAAAATAAAGTAATCGCCGGCATGCATAGGTTCAAATTCTTTAGACATCAAAGAATCATTTTTTGCCTGTAATTGTCGTACAGTTAGACGATTAACAATGTTAATACAATGAGATTTCGTCATCAATAGATCAAGTAGCATCATGAAAGTATATTTCATTAAACAGTAGCAACGAAATAATCTCTTTCTTTCCTTCATAAGCTTTTTTTTCCATCGATTTCAAGACCATTTTGCCTGCCAAAGACGTTAAATATGAAAATTTATACTTTGTAAGAAATGCAATTAAGTCTCAATAAGTCAATGTATAAAAAAGTCGTATATGTTGTCATTATAGTTATTGTAAAGCTAATTTTGTATTATAATTTTATTCAGCAGAAGTATTTCATTGCATTATAATAATTTAATTTAACGCGTGTATTATAATTAAACTATTTTCGTATTAAAGCTTTATATATATTGAAATAAAGCTAATCGAAACTATGACGTCATTCATATGACGAAAAGAGCGATATAAATTGAACACTTGACATCCATTGATTACATGCATAGTGCATAGTACAAGCACGTGTATATTTTTCAACAAAACTGACCTATTGATCATAAATTGATTTTTAACTTTCTACAGCTTTTCTAATTACCCTACACATGCAATGTGTACGTTCACTGGATAAGTGGGTAGTTTCAATGTTAAACAACTCAGAAATGATTTCTCATCACACACAACGTGAAGTCACTTGCTTCTCATGTATCAATTGTTATTTACCTCACAAGGACAAGTGCAGAAAATGCTTTTCCTAGTGGCGTATTAGGTTGGGCCCTTCCTAAGAAATGGGACACCTGTTTCGTATGAATAGGTCCTGTACCTGCTTCATACATGTAAAAAGTGTCAACAATTTTAATTTCGGGTCTGAATGTCTGACAGTGTTCACCTGTGTCAAATAACATCCCTCAATGATGGCTTTAAAGACATAATTTGATAATTTGATTATTTGATGATAATGATTGGGATCAAAAATGTATGGAGTTTGACATTGTTTCACATAGAACACAGCGCACTTTTTAGACTCGTACGAAGTTTACCACGACGTTTGTAACCAGCCCAATTTCGACCCGGGTGTAGGGGGAGCACCGATCATGGTCCTTAGATAACGAAACAGCAATAAAAAAAATGTCCGTCCGTCGGTCCGTCTGTCAACACGATAACTCGAGTAAAACTCAATCGATTTTCAACTCTAGTAAATCTTCTCCGATTTTCATAACTTTTTTTTGAAAGTCTTGGGGATGCCTCACAACTTATTTTGAGCTTTTGGACTCAGCCAGGGCTCTAAAACTGAGTCTCTACTAAGGCCCAACGTGTATTTTCTACATAAATCGGGAATATTTCATCCGATTTTCAAAATCTTTTTTTTTCCTGAAAGATAATCAGGAAATTGATTACGGGATTGAATTTAGGCAAAATCGGTAGAAAAATTTAAAAGTTACGATCGAAAAAGTGCTGAAAACTCGTTTTTTGAAGGTTAGTTAAACGCTCTAGGTCGGTTCTAAATTCTGGGCTTATGTTTTAAGGGAAAGATTTTTTGCGCAGTTTCTTCGGACGGGTTTTTCAATATTGCCCTTTCGACAATTTCCAATCCAATTTAATGAGGACGTAATTGCACATACTTAGGAGTTAAGGCAATATGTACTTAGATACGTCCAAGCCTTTTCGTAAGTGAAGTTCCACACATTGATGGCGCATTTTGTTACAGTTTTAATGAGAATCTCCAATGCATTCAGCAATTATAGTTCTTTTATGCACTAGAATGATCCTTCCTCTAGTGCATGAAACTACTGGATCTTGAATCCGAAGTACGCAGCCTTCAAAAAGTTGCAGGGGAAAACTGCATATCACTATGACGACATTGACGAATGATTCAAAACGCATCAATTTTTATCTTGGTACCAGGCTGCCTTCTTAGGCTAAGCTCGTTTAAATGTAGAAGACAGCGGCAGCCCGGTGCCAAGATGAAAACTAGTGCGTTGTAGATATTCTTCAATTTTTCATTTTCAATTTTTTCAATTTTTCTCTTTTTCATTGTTCAAGGTCACATAGAGGGCAGCCTGATGAAAAATGAAGAAGTTTTGCGCCGTAATGTACTGGATACTAGATACAAACTTCCCTAATGTAATTTTTTGTCACCAGCTTCCCCGACTTGGCTACTGCAACTTCACCTTAACGGACATGCAGTTGATGATATTTAATTTTATTGTCTCACTATTTTCTAGCCGACATGGAAAAAGAGTGACTATGACTGCAGTCATAGTCCTCGTTAAAAAACCATGTAAACGTTACAATAATACGCCTTAAGTAATATTCACATTAACATAGTCATAAATTAATTGAAACATAAATAAAAAATTAAAGCAAAAAAAAACACATTATGCAAATAAAGCAGAAACAAAAAACAAAAAAAAGTCAATGCAATAAAAAATAAATAAATAAAAAAAATAAAAAGTCAAAAAGTGGTATCGAGTCCACATCGAGTCAAATCGTGAAAAGGAAAAAGAGAAAAAAAAAAACGGATTATAAGTGAATCCTGGTCAATAAAAAATAAATTATAGTATTTTGCCAGCTGTGGCATCGTCAGTTTAGTATGTGCAGCAGTGCAAGCGTGTCAATAATAAAAGTAGTTTCTCCGTGATGAAGTTGGCCGAGCACAACGGGTTTTCACTGGGATAAGGAAATATTTTTAAGTTTTTTCCATAAACAATATTCAAAATTCAATAATCACCCAGGTAGTGCTTTCATAATTCTTTTAGGTAGTGAAAAGAAAGCACTAAACAAAAACACTAGTT
>CM055403.1:128584413-128657804 GCA_029228625.1 Pseudolycoriella hygida
TGCAATAAAAAATAAATAAATAAAAAAAATAAAAAGTCAAAAAGTGGTATCGAGTCCACATCGAGTCAAATCGTGAAAAGGAAAAAGAGAAAAAAAAACGGATTATAAGTGAATCCTGGTCAATAAAAAATAAATTATAGTATTTTGCCAGCTGTGGCATCGTCAGTTTAATATGTGCAGCAGTGCAAGCGTGTCAATAATAAAAGTAGTTTCTCCGTGATGAAGTTGGCCGAGCACAACGGGTTTTCACTGGGATAAGGAAATATTTTTAAGTTTTTTCCATAAACAATATTCAAAATTCAATAATCACCCGGGTAGTGCTTTCATAATTCTTTTAGGTAGTGAAAAGAAAGCACTAAACAAAAACACTAGTTAAGTAACTGTTAAACACTCTGTTAAGTAACTAATTAAGTCGATTTTAATATAATGTGAGAATGTGTTGGTGCATTTGTCGCTGTGATGAAGAAAATTTTCATTAATGTTCACACAGGTCATCCCTCCCAATTCTAGAAGTGGTCATATCGCAGGATTGCGGCATTTGTCCCTAAAACCCTGAAACACGTGTTCTCTAAAATTTTATTCTCTAAAATTTTGCCTTTGACAGTAAATCTGCATAGTTGAGGAAATATCGACGAAAAACCATCTGCTTTCGTTTATAGCCAAGAAACTCAATTTCTTCCATTCCATTGGTCCCATTACCCAGACCACTGACCCGATCCCCACAAAAAAAAAATTTACGCAATTTCGCACCTGCACTTGTAGTGACGAAAAAAAATTATTTTGGAGCTATTGATGAGACTCTCTGGTAAGTTTCTTTTTATTTGAATCTTTGGTCGTTTTCACGATATAGTGCGAAACTTTGAATATTAATTCGCTTGAATATTAAAACGCCACTGAGGGGGGAGGGAGGGGGTTCGACAAAAGCCTAACGTATGGAAATAGGCGTGCGATGCAGAGTAGATTAAAAAACTGATTTTTTTAGAGTGCGTACTTTGCCGATGGCTCCTTAGCGAAACATTATTAAAAAATCCCCGCACACTATTGATACCGTCGACACCGAACCATTCAGGCAGTCATCACCATTTTTAGACCCGTACGAAGTACTGGTCTTATTTGCTTACCACGACGTTTGTAGCACGTCGAATTTCGACCTGGGAGTTGGTGGGTTTTTCGTTTTGTGGTATAAGTAAAAGAAATATGCAAAAAAACGTTGTCCGTTCGTCCGTCTGTCGCCAAGTTATCTCGAGTAAGGCTTGATCGATTTTCAAAATCTTTTTTTTTCCTGAAATTTGAAAGGAAAAAGTAAGGTCGAGTTCTGAGATGGGCACTTTTGGGCCAAGGGTCGCTGAGCTAGGGCCGCTTCAGTGGTTTTTGGCCCTTTCGTACATAACTCGAGTAAATCTTATTCGATTTCAATAAATGTAGTTTTCATCGTCAGGTCTACGAAAGTCCAACAATTTATGGAATAAAATTTCTTTAGCTTCTGTATCTGTAGATTTTCATAAATCTTTTTTTATTCGATAGGTCTATGAAAGCCCAACAATTTATGCAAAAAATTTTTTTGAGGTCGGGCCATTGGACTAAGGCAGGCCCAATGGATAGGGCCAAATGAACGGTGTTCTGTACCATCTTTGTCATTCTATTGTTATCACAATGAAAGCACTCAGTTACTGCAGAACTCCGTTCAATGTCTTTTTACTATAAAAACCGAGTAAATTCCTTCCGATTTTTTTGATTCTTTTTCTATTTCAAAGGTAATAGAAGGTCTAACAGTCCTCAAGAAAACATTTGAGGCCGGGGCCTGTCATTGGGGCCTCTGCCGGACCTGAAGGTCGGTCCTAAAGGTGTCGGCCTCAGCAAAAAAAAAATTTTTTGCTATGTTGTAGAAATAATTGAGTGGAACGTTTTTGTCCATGGAAATATGGGTCCGAGGCCTCTCCTTAAGGCTCTAGGTCGGTCCTGAAGGTCGGCCCTAGCACAAATTTTTTTCTATGACCTATGCGGATGATTTAACCCTATTAGCAGATAATGCCGATGATTTGCAGAGGGGGATTGACTGCCTGAATGTAGCATGTGAGGAGTACGGGATGAAGATAAGCGTCGGCAAAACAAAGGTTATGCATGTTGGCAAATTTAGGAAAGACGTAGTGTGCAGTTTAACTGGGGAGCAGTTGGAACAGGTTTCTGAGTTTAAATATTTAGGGGCCATGTTTTCAGAGGATGGCAAGTTAGTTAGGGAATTTGAGGAACGGAGGAGAATGGGAAATGCGGTGGCCAGTCAGTTGAGGTCTCATGTGTTTAACAGGAAGGAATTAAGTAGTGGCACAAAGTTAGCTATTCACAGGTCAATCTTCAGGCCAACAATTTTATATGGTAGTGAAAGTTGGGTGGACTGCGGATACCTTGTGCATGACTTGGAGGTTTCAGATATGAGGGTTCTTAGGAGCATAGCAAAAGTGAATCGGAGGGAACAGTGGGACAATCATATCAGGAACGACGACATCAGAGAAAATTTAGGGGTTAGGTCAGTGGAGGAGGCGGAAAGGGTTAGTCGTCTGAGATGGTACGGGCACGTTCAAAGGATGGGTAATAGTAGGCTCCCAAAGAGGATATTGAATGCACAGGTCCCGGGTGTACGTCCTAGGGGTAGGCCAAGGAGAAGGTTCATAGACTCAATTAAATCAGATTTAGAAGTTAGGAGGCTTTCACTGGGCGAGCAAACCATCTCCTTGGCAGAGGATAGAAGGGTATGGAGGGGGGTGGTCAATGACCACCGGGTTGCGGCTTAAAGACCCCACACCGGAAGGTATAAACGGTCTATAAAGTTTGATGATGATGATGATGATGATGTAGAGAAAATTGAGTGGAACATTTTTGACCATGGAAATATAGGTCCGAGGATTCAGGCAGGCCAAAAACAATTTTCTACATTGCTTCTACGTACGTGTTTTTCAATATTGCAATTTCCAATCGAGATGAATATGCATATGCATCAGAAATTTAATTAATACAACGGGAATACATGCAACGGGATCGTACGGGTCCCGCGGAGCTTATGTTTTTTTCTTTATTTCACTTGACCATGTTCTTAACCCAGCGCGAAATAGCCTAACGGTCAAATGTTACAATTATTTAAAAGTACGCAGAAACCCTTCTACCTTTTTTTGTCTCCAGCCACTGTGTTTCGGAGGAAAATTGTCCATGGGATTATTGTGAAGTAATTCCCCCTCTCTCCGCGCCACTTTATCGAACTGCGGCGGTGGAGTCCAACTACCCGATTTTTTAGAAAGCTGTCACACCATCGTTACAGGATGATTCCAATGGTTTTTTCTAATCATTTTGACATTCAAATTCCCATGTAGAAAGTATACAACGTGTAACAGGAGAAACAAATTCAGAAAAAAAAAAACAGGAATTGCTATGCTCACTTTTTATGATTATGATAATAATATTTATCGAGACGTTATGCACATAAATTATTATTTAATTTAAAGATGAAATATAGGTGTTGTAAATGTGAATCAATATATCATTTAAACTGAAACACTACAGCAACCGCAAAATGGAAAGTTTTTCTGACAGTCACATATTTTCAAGGAATTCCGTGAAAAAGTCCGCGAATTTTCTTATAATTACTATCATTATATTGAGCTTTCTGACGACTAGGATCCAATAATGACACCGCAAAAAGGGGATCATAATTCTCTCAATCTCTTAAAAAAACTTTCAAACTATAGATCACGGTGACCATATTTTTTTGGTAGTTCGCATGTAACCTTTCAACGGCGAGATTTTATAGCAAAAAATTAAATGTTTTTGCGATCGCAATTCCAAATCAAACTGAACTTTTCCAACTCGAAATATATATTTCGTTAGGCCTTAGTCTACAAATGAATTATTACTTTTAAAGTTGTCGATTGGTCATAAATTATTTCGTTATGAAAAGGTGAGGCAGTGTACCTTTTTCCTCCGTAGGTCTAAGCTTGGCATTACCAGCGAGGAGGCAATAAATGCAACACAAGAAGAGAGAAGAATTTTATTGTTTGAAAAAAAAATTTGAGGGTCAGTAGCGATAGTTACTTCGCGTTTTCAAGAGTCCTGTTCATCCGTCTGTGCACTCATCACAGTTTCGTTTAACTCTTCTACAATACTCGATGGCTTCTCCTTTTGTATCCTTTATATATATATTCGAACATGAAATTGTAAACCTATTACCAAAACTGTCATCCATCATAGATTTTAGTTCAAATTAATTAATTCGATTTAAAAAAACGTTCAAATCAATAAACGAAACCTTAGAAGTCAAGGTCAACAATATTATGTCTTTAAAATTGCTAAAAAGCCATGAATCATGCAAGAAAAAAAAAGACAGAAACGTCAACAACGTGTGTGTGTAATGTGTAGTCAGCCGATGATGTTACTGATGCACCCCGCGGCAATTTAATTTTTCTTTCAAACAAACGAGATTCAAATACGTAATTGCAGTTTGTCGTTTTATTTGATGAAACAGGCAATTAAAAATTAACATTTCCTTAGAGCAAATTGTGTATATCATTTAATTCATACAATTAGTCACTTCAATTGTAACCGTTAATTTTTAATAAATGGTGTCGACGTTTTCGAACATAAATCTGCTTAAAATACCATCATTAACTAATTAAAATTTCGGCACATAAACGACAAGACTTTTGATCCAAATGGTGAAACAATTATTTTCGAAATACATTCGATGTTCAATGATTACTTTTTGCCTCTTTTTTTGGAATACTTTTATACGCATTCGTAGTATCATTTTTTCAGATCAAATATTTTTAATCATGTTCACTGACGCTACTGATTTAATTAATGCGAAAGCTCGTGTTTCAATATTTTAGCTTCTAAATGTCTTCATTTATTGATAACAGGCAGCCACTTTTGCTCAACACTTTTTATGCCTACCAATGATCCATGAAATTGTGAATGAACGTAGAAGGTTATCTTAGAATATTTTTTTACAGCGATATATTTATCGAAAGATTTGTTAAGCGACGAACTCATAAGAAATTCTTATTGATCCGTTTCTTTTAGTAACTGATGGAATAGGTGTACGCCCGTCTTAAAATATTCAATTTATTTTTAATAAAAAAGAGCATTAAGTCAACGATTTTGATGAAGCAACGTCTGCAAAGCTTTTTTTTTTTAATTGTATACTAATTCAAGTTCATATTTTATGTTATTTTATTGAATACCAAGATTACTTTGCATGCATCTAACGAAACATTAGGGAATTAATTGGCACATTAGTGTAACAGGTCACAAAATTTTTACCATGTCCATTTGGATTGTGAGAACCGGTTATAATCTTCACACTGTTAGGATTGATTGATTGACGGATTATTATGTTAGCACATTATGCCCTTGATTGTGAATTTATTGACGAGTCAACGATTTGTGGCCTAAAAAATCTGCAAGCCCTGAACAGAAGAAAACATTTATTTGCATTGATCATGTACAAGACTTGTGCTCAAAAGTTCAGACACAATTTCATCCTTGTGCGTGACTTCCATGTCGTATGAAAGGATTTTATGGCAGTAATGCAAAAAAAGAATTTTGTTAAATTTGTAGTTGCAGTCTAAATTTGATATTTTCGTATTCTTTCAGCACTCCCTCAATTTTATTGCGCCGTACATTGTGTGACCGATAATGAAAATAATTTCTCTCAACACTCTCTCAATTTAATTGCGACGTGCATTGTTTGACAGATAGTGAGAATAATTTCTCTTAGCACTCTCTCAATTTTATTTCTCCATACATTTTTTGACAGGTACTGAGATCAAATTGAGAGAACTGAGAGCTGTCGCAATTCTCAATCGCAAAAATAATTTTCTCAAAGCTCCAACAGCGACCACAATACATGGGGTGAAAATAATGAATTCCAACGAGAGCGAAAGTTTGCGGCCAGAACGAAGCGAGGGCCATAATTCGCTTGAATTGGAATTCAATTTTCACCCCAAGTGTAACACAATATTTTTTGTGGTTGCGCGATAGAAAACGAGTGTTTCCACGACAAAATGTTCATTCAGTGTAACGTGGGAGTAGTGAGTGAGTAGTAGTAGAATATGTAGTTTTCTCACCGCAAGCATGAACAAGTTTTTTACGACACAGATTGTCGGATTTTTTAGACCCCTAAGTTAGGTTTATATGTCTTAATACTTGCTTGATATACCCTTCTCTCCATCTCACTCGCTTTTTCGTGCGTCATTTCGGTGACGCATGAGGTCATTTTCGCACTAGTGCAATACATTTTTTCACACTAATGCGTAAAAACCGCTTTTAGGCACTAATGTGATAAAATTTTATCGATTTCAACAAATTTTCGCAAGTAGAAACACGCAGAGAAAGGCTCGCTTTTTGTCGGTGAATTGCGAAAAACGTTGTTTTATACACGTTACGTATGCTGGTAGTTTAACGCCCACGATGTGTTGCCAAGCACATCTAGCGTGTTAAGCTACCTTCATACGTAATTTGTAATAAAAACTACTATTTTGTTTTCCTATCTTTGTAAGAACAATTGTTCGGCTCCCATCAAAAATCTCGAAAATTAAAATCCCGAATAACAAAATTCCCGAGCATCAATAATCCCGAATGTACAAAAATGATAACGAAAATTGTGAAATATTAAAAATCCTGATTGATACGAGTGAATTTGAGTTTGGGGGGCTCTGCCCCTCACCCTTGCGGCTGCGGCGTGCTTTTTTTTACGCCTGCTTTTTTACGCCTACAGGCGGCTCTGCCCCAAACTATACCCCCCCTTGACCCCCGACAGCGGGGGCTGCCGCCCCTCGACCCCGCTTTTTTTTCCACTCAAATAACTTCTTCCTTCTTAAACCCAGTCAACAATAACTAGACTCCATGCACGCCATTAAGTAATTGTAAATGAAACTGTCGCTAGACTATTTCATTGTATACATGTGACTACAACCACACTCGAGTTTTGATTGTTGTTTTCTGAATTGCAGATTTTCTGGATTTTTGTTATTCGGGATTTTTGTACATTCGGGATTTTTGCATTCGGGATTTGTGCATTCGGGATTTTAATTTTCGGGATTTTTGACGGCCAGCTCAATTGTTCAAGTCTGAGCAGAATGTAGATAATAAAAGAATAATTCGAGGGGTAAACGATTCCGGAAAATCGTGGCACAAGTTAAAAAAATCTTTCAAAAATCTTTACAAAATCATTAATTTTTTTTTTTTAAATCTCAAATTTCGCAAAGCTTCCAAAGAAAATTGCAGTTTTTAGTCAAATAAGCTAAACTTGACGTAAAATTTAAAGAAAATCTATAAAAAATCACAAAAAATCTTCAAAAATCACTAAAAATCTTCAAAAATCACTAAAAATCTTCAAAATTCACTAAAAATCTTTAAAAATCACAAAAAATCTTTGGTTTAAAAAAATCCTGGTACACGATTTTTGGGAGTCGTTCATCCCTCGGAATAATTCAAATATTGGCACCCAATTGAGTGCCATATTGAAATTTTATTGCTCTAGTGCGGGGAACCTCAAATGGATCGCGTTGGCAAATTCACATCTAGTGCGCAACTTATATCGTAAGTAACTATTACATTAACACTGTGACCTTTTTCCTATAGGATGCACCTCGTCCATTCTGATATACTGACCATACGAGCATTGAAAGCTAGAGTGGTAAATTTTCACTGAATATTAAAATTTTGCTAACGCATTTGGAAATTTACATTCCCCACATTCCACAAAAAATTCCATAAAAATAGGAATTATCACCCAGGAATTATCGCCCAGAGAAATGGGAATTATCCCCCGGGGAATTATCGCTTAAGAATTATAACCCAGGATGGCATTTTCCTCATACAAAATAGCATTTTCCTTACACAAAATGGCATTTTCGTTATACAAAATGGCATTTTCCTAACAAAATAAAGCATTTTCCCACACAAATTCGACGCTTTGAAATTTCCTTGGACAAGTTTACCGCTTTAAACTTGCTGGGTGATAATTCTCATTTGTCTCAGCGATAATTACTGTGCGATAATTCCCTGGGTGATAATTCCCTGGGTGATAATTCCCTGAGGAAGTCAGTTTGACAACGAATTATTGGAATATGTGAGGGGCAGATAAATACAGAAAATCTCTGCACTAAAAAATTTTTAAATTTGCCAAAATGGTAAATCCTCGAAAAAATCTTGAAAATTCTCAAAAAAAGTTATGAAACTGAAAGAAAATTCTTCCAATTCGAAAGAGAATCATCAAATATTCTTGAATAAAGACTTCGAAAACGGTAAAGAAAATCCTTCAAAGTCCTTTGGAAATCATTTTGAATCATTAGAAAAACCTTAAAAATTATCTGAAGATCGTACTCAAAAAAGTTGTATCGTTCTAAAACGCACTCGGCAAGTGGCAAAAATGATAATAAAAAAAATACGAACCTTTGGGCCATCTTGGTCCCTTTTGCGATTTCTTTTTAAAAAAGAATGAATCAACAAGCGAGATACCTCGCGAAAGTGTCCGTTTTGTTTGTAAGCTTTTACGAAACTTTTCATGTGTGTCCGTCGATTGCTGTAAATTTCCATTTTCCGTACAATTTATATCATTTGTGTTCACAGCACTGTAGTGTTGTCCGAATATTTTCAGCAATTCTCTCATTGTCTTGAATTTATTCTTATTATGCACTTGAAATGAATTCCAATAATAAAATCTAATTTAAATATTTCAGATTCCGGGATACTTTTTTTACATCAATCGATTAAAAAATCACTTTTACACACGACAAAACAACATTTTTTCGAGAAAAAATTATGAAAAATATTTACTAACACGATAATGTTCTCGTATAAAAACTATATCCTTGATCTAACGCACGATCAATATCCTTGGAAAAAGTTGACTTCAAAATTTAAAAAAATATATTCAGAAACTCAATATCATTCCGTATGAATTTTTCGTTATAAAATTATTTAAAATTGTAATTACACAAACAAAACACTCGATTTGTACCTATAAGCAACAATTCGTTTTCTCTACCAAAAAAACCAAACAAATTTTCATTTATTTTCCAAAATTTTTACTTTAAATCAATCGAACAATTTTTTCCAAAAACAAAAAAAAATATTCGTAAAACCAAATCTTTCGTCGAAACGATCAAAAACAACAACTAAACATCCGCAGAGTGTAATTTTTCTCTTCGTTTTCTTATTTCTAAAAATCGACTTCACATCCGCGCGGTCAATTGCGAATTAAAACCACAAATGAATGAATGGTTAAGGTAAGACCTTTGAAAAATGATAAAGAAAAAAAAACCAAGTCCAACAAAACGATTATAAATGTAAAGTCAAACGTATATTAGTCCGATATACCACCATAGCCGATATCATGCACAGCATTTTGTATAGTCGTCGTATATACTGAGATGACTTACGCGAGTATATATAGTAATTTCTCCGAGTTTGTGTGGCTTTTCTGCTAAACTTAAAAAGAGTTAAGTTTAGCGTTCGCTTGTTGTGTTTCGATTGATCAGTTCATTTCGATTTGTACGTTTGTTCTACTTCGCTATCGCGATATTAAATTTATAAAAATTAATCATGAAAAATCAGCGGCATCCATATATGAAGAGATCAAATCGTTTCGTCAATGTCATTTACTATTTACAAGCGAGTGTTGTTAACTTGCGATTGTTTTACTCATTTTCGAGTAGTAGTTAACGGAGGATTTACTTAGAGAATATTGTGGCTTCACCGACGGGATCGAAGATTATTTAGTTGAATTATTCGTGTTTTTCACTTTATGAAATTTCGCGAGTTGTAGCGAAGAGAATAGATACTTTCGCTCCGCTATGAATATAAATCAACTTTTGCAACCCTAGGCATAAACAATACTTTAAACATAACTTGGGGGTCGTTCATATATTAGTAACGCTGAGAGGGGATCTTACGCATTTTTAATCAAAAATGTAAACATACCAAAAAAAATTTTTGCGTTTCAAGGCTGTAAGTGTCACCCCAATTGATATCAGTTGTTTTGGAAGAAGGGGCGAGGACTTGCGTCATGTTTCCTTTTTAAAAATGGTTTTTGTTGTGATATCAGTAGTTTTGGAAGAAAAGAGGAAACAAATTTTGGAGAAAAAATTCCCTCCGAAAAAAATTTTCGGCGCAAAAAAATTTCCGGCGAAAAATTTAACCCCTCAACTTCCTCTACAACATATCAAAAGTTTTGTTTGAGCCGCCGCCGCCGCCAACCCAAAGCGCGGCGGCTACTACTTTTATAGGCGAAAATGATCCTCTCAACTTCCTCTACAACATATCGAAAGTTTTTTTTGAGCCCCCACCTATTTTCCGCCATTTTGGCGGTCACCCTGATACACCCAACCCAACAATTTTCCCTTTGACACCAAACCTCTATCTCAAACACGCAACCTTGTCTCATACAAAATGTGCTACCGTACATTATTATACACACAAACACATACATGGGCTTTATATGGCGCCTTCAAAGAGCCCTGGCGCTCCCCCCCCTTTTTTCAAATCTCATATGGCGTAGAATGCCCACCCGAAGGTCCTGCAAAATTTCAAGAAAAGTTATCGAGCCGTTTTCGAGCAACCAACTAACTAACTAACTAACCCACTAACTAACGTCGGATGTTTCCATTAACTTTGGTTTCTATGACGTAGCACATTTTGTCATATGTCATATCTTACCAATTTTAATGATATCGATTTCAATCAAAATTTTACGTAGAACCCGAAAAACTAGGTCTCAGGGGGGGGAGGTGTACGACGCAAGGGAAAAAAGTCAAAACTTAGCTGTACATTAGGGTGGTCCAAAAATGTATGGGAAAATTAACTTGTCGAAAAGTTCGGGGCCCCACCTCTCAAAAGTTTCTAAATGTGTCACTGATAAAAAGTGTATATGGAGCCATCTGAATCCAAAGCCGTCCTGAGGGTTCCCCAGAGCAAAATAGTCAAAAAAACGTGGAAACCGCGTAAAACGTGGGTTTTAGGAAAAGTGCATGAAACTTGTCAAAGATGAGGAGTGGTGTTAGGGCAACTTTGGTTTATTCCGTTCAAAATAGTCCCGAGAAAATACTTTTTCATGTGCTGGACGCATCCGAAGTGTTTCGGTGTCAAGAGAGTCCGTCAAGTGGCTTTCTTAGTTCACAACTTCTTTGCTCCAGGCCTCGGTGAGTTTCACAGTTTTTGGAAAACGGTCTTCTATGAAATTTTGAGTCTAGATAGGACTTCAAAATAACGCCTAAACAGTTTGACTTGGAAGTATAAAATTCATTAAGGCTGAACAAAAATTTATTTTTCGAGAACCTCCATGAAATTTCATGAACTTCCATGAGCCTGCCTAAGTGGCCGTCCGTGTGTTTCGTCATTATTTGGCTTTTTTGGGAAGGACTAATACTATAAGAGTAGAAAAATGCCGAAAGTCACTTTGATTTACAGGTAAATGCATGCTGGGGATGCCTAACACGTAGGCGTGTCACTCTACTCGAACTTCATATGAATTTTCACAGATGTACGCAAAATTTCAATAAAAGTATTTTTCTAACAATTTTTTGTGTCTACCGCACAATAATCGGCAAAAATCAAGAAATAATTAAAATTCGTTCAAAATTTTAATAATCTCCGTATGAGTTCGAGTAGAGTGACATGCCTACGTGTAAGGCATCACCAGCAAGCATTTAGCTGTCATTCAAAGTGACTTTTGGCATTTTTCTACTCTTATAGTATTAGTCCTTCCTAAAATAGCCAAATAATGACGAAACACACGGACGGCCACTTAGGCAGGCTCATGGAAGTTCATGAAATTTCATGGAGGTTCTCGAAAAATAAATTTTTGTTCAGATTTAATGAATTTTATGCTTCCAAGACAAACTGTTTAGGAGTTATTTTGAAGTCCTATCTAGACTCAAAATTTCATAGAAGACCGTTTTCCAAAAACTGTGAAACTCACCGAGGCCTAGAGCAAAGAAGTTGTGAGCTAAGAAAGCCACTTGACGGACTCTCTTGACATCGAAATACTTCGGATGCGCCCACCACATGAAAAAGTATTTTCTCGGGACTATTTTGAACGGAATAAACCAAAGTTGCCCTAAAACCGCTCCTCATTTTTCACAAGTTTCATGCACTTTTCTTAAAACCTACGTTTTACACGATTTTCACGCTTTTTTGATTATTTTGCTTCGGGGAACCCTCAGGACGGCTTTGGATTCAGATGGCTACATATACACTTTTTATCAGGGACACATTTAGAAACTTTTTAGGGGTGGGGCCCCAGACTTTTTAATAACTTAGTTTTTTGGACCACCCTACTGTACATATGGCTCCGCCCGCCGCCGTCTACGAAAAAAAATTCCTAATTTTTAAATCGTATGGGGACTTGTGACACGGGCGCATCGCTACCGCGCTTTCGCTTACAAAACAAAATTAGAAGCAAAAATTCATACACGACTTTCATTTGAGAAGCAAAACAAAGAAACTGATTTTTTCACTTTTTCTTGCCATTTTGATCTTCTTTAAATTGTTGATTTTAGATAATTTGGTTTGTTATAGGAAAAGTAGAACGAGTCGTAGCTTTTTCTTCCGTAGTATTCGGATCTTCTAGTTGGCATGGCCGTTTTCTGAATTTGAACAGCTGCTGAATAATTCAAAATACAAAATGCTTTTCTTACGAGGGCCTCAAAGTACTTTCGGTTCTCTCAGCAGGCATGAAATAGTTATTTGTGTGTCTGTTTTTGACGACTCTGCTCGGTCTACAACACGCGAAATTGCCTAAAATCAGTCGTCCAAAACAGATACACAAAAAATTTTTCATGCAGAGGTCCAAAATCGAGAGAAAAATTATAAAATTTCCTTCGATTTTGGCCACCAAGCATGAAAAACTCAATACATCAAGCAAAAACGAGTAGACCTTGTGATGTAAATGGCTATTTCATCACTCGAAACACGAAAATCGTAAAAAATGCAGACCTCAATAAGCCAAGAGATGCGGAAATATTTTCGGTTCTCTAAAAAGGGCCGAAAGTATTTTCGATTCTTAAAAGAGAGGCGAAAGTAAGTGATGAAAACAACATGATGATTGCATCAGCAATTAAAATTTGAGTTTCACATCACAAGTGATGACGTATAAAAATTCAACCTGTGCAATGCAGCCCTTGTGATCCAATAGTTATAGAACGGACAAATAATGAGCGGGACAGCTAAAACAGTCTTTTGTGGAAGCACGTGTACATTAATTGATTGATTGATTTATTATGAAAACCATTTGAGCCCTAAATACAAAAAAATTTTTTTTTTTAGAACTAAAATAAGCACTTAGGCCATCCTTATTGGGCCCATTGTACTGCGTCTCCTGTTTTTTGGTTTATGGCGTTGTTGTGGTGAATGTTGGTAGTGAATCGCGAATTATCTGCTTCTATTGTTTGTTGTGGGTGAGGTGTTGTATTTTTTATGTGTTTCCATCTATCACTGACGCTGTTGCTGCGTCGTTGGTGGGTTCAGCCAGCCGCTGTCTGTGATAAAAGCTAAAACATTAGTCGGTGGAACTCTTCTAAACTCTTCTATGGTGAGATAAAAGTCCCCTAAATGTTTCGTCCTCAGGCTTGCTAAAGTCGGGCAATGGCATAGGAAATGCTTCGATGTTTCAGGTATGTCGCCACACCTTCTGCAGTTTGGATCATCATTAAGTCCCATCTTGTTGAGATGGTATCCTAATGAGTTGTGCCCTGTCAGCATTCCTATCAATCGCCTGATTCCGCCTTTATTCAGGCTTAGCAGGAATCTGGTGGTCCTTAAGTTGCGGCCCAACAAAAATTCCTTTGTCTGCCTGCAATTGTGCAGCCTTTCCCATCTACGTTGGTGCATTTCTTCGGCTTCTCATTTAAGCAGCTCTTTAACGTATCCAGCATAAATACCTAATGTCGGTTCGGCGCCAATAAGTCGGTAGCTGCTTCCCTGTCTTGCCAATGTGTACATACCACGTGTACATACTTCATTATCTTGGAATCTACTACTTAGGAAAAAATCTACTACTACGAAAAAATGAAATATGTAGCTCTCTTTGGACCCGTACGAAAAACAAAGTTCTTAGCACGACGTTTGTAGCCAGTCGAATTTCGACTCGGGAGTAGGAGGGAGGGGGGAGCATCGATCATGGTCCTTAGATGACGAATCAGCAATAAAAAAATGTCCGTCCGTCCGTCAACACGATAACTCAAGTAAAACTCAACCGATTTTCAAAAAAAAATTTTCTTTGGAAGGTAATCGAAACATCTTTCATCTTTTATGGTTATCTGGGCACTGTCGGCCCAAGGACCACCGAGCTACGGCCGTTTAAGTGGTTTTTGGTCTTTTGTACATAACTCGAGGAAATCTTTTCCGATTTTCATAATTTTTTTTTGTTTGAAAGATCTGGGCATTGCCGACAATTTATGGAAGAAACATTTTTGGATTTGAGTCCTTGGACTTGGCTGGGGCGCTAAGAACGAGTCTGTGCAGGGGCCATACGTGTTTTTTGTGCATAACTCGAGTAAATCTTTTCCGATTTTCATAAATTTTTTTTTTGTTTGAAAGATCTGGTTAAGGCCGATAATTTATGGAAGAAACGTTTTTGATTTGAGTCCTTGGACTTGGCTAGGGCACTAAAACCGAGTCTATGCTGGGGCCATACGTGTTTTTTGTACATAACTCGAGTAACTCTGTTCCGATTGTCATAATTGTTTTTTTAGTCGACAAGTCTATGGAAGCTCAACAATTTGTAGAAGAAATTTTTTTGAGGTTGGGCCCTAGGATATAGGTGGGGCACTAAAATCGAGCTTCCGCTAGCGCTCTACATGTTTTTTGTACATAACTCGAATAAATCTCTTCCGATTTTCAATTTTTTCTTGATCGAAAGGTCTAGGATTGTCTCCTGTTTTATGGAAGAAATTTTTTTGATTAAAAACCCTTGAACTCAGTCAGGACCCTAAAACTGAGTTTCTACTAAGGCCCAACGTGTTTGCTTACATAAGTTGGATTATTCCTAACTAATTTGGTTGATTCTTTTTCTATTTGAGAGGTAATCGAGTACCGAATTATATTCAAAAACAAATTTGGATCCGGTGCCTGTGCTTAGGGCTGAGGTCTGTCCTAAGGTCGGCCATAACCAAAAAAAAAATTTTTGCTACGTTGCAGAGCAAATTGAGGGAAATATTTTTGTCTATGGAATTATGTGACCGAGGCATTTCCTTATGGCCCTAGGTGGGTCATAAGGTCTGCCCTAGACAAAAAAATAGTTTTTCACTATGTTATAGAGAAAATGGAGGAAATATTTTTGTCTATGTAAGTATTTGTCCGAGGCCTCTATTGAGGACCCTAGGTCGGTCCTAATGTCGGGGCCCTAGACAAAAAAATGGTTTTTTGCTATGTTGTATAAATAATTGAGATGAACATTTTTGTTTGTTTGGGGGTCAATTTTGTACTTTCGGAAGGCCTTTCTTACACCGTTTCTTCAGACGGGTTTATCAATATTGCCCTATCGGCAATTTCCAATACAATTTAATGTGGACGTAATTTCATACACTTAAGAGTTAGGGCAATATTTACTTAAATATGTTCGAGCCTTTTCGTAACATCAACTCTGTTTGCCGCATCTATTCTGATACGTACGGGTCCCTTCGTATGTTTTTCTTTGCGTGCCACCTAGACTTTGCCTAGTTTTTTGCCTTTTATCGCATCCAATGGGTATTTTCTGGGTGATAATTTGTAGGTGAAAATTCCCCGGGCTATAATTTTCGTTCGCCCGGGCAATAATTCCCCGGATGATAATACCCAAAATTTCTGCCCCGAGCGATAATTCCCTGGAAGATAATTCATATCATCTTTCGTCTACATTGCCATCTCAACTTAACTCCAATTTCGATCGACTTTTTGATAGTGCTAGTGACCCGCACCGTACGTATATTAGCAAAAATACTTGTACGTATCAGAACAACTGTTGCAAGCTCTCAATGCAAGCCCTAAACTTCTATAGAATATCGAGGAACCTTATGTATTTTTATTAAATTGAACTGAGAACTGAAGTGTTTGATTACATAGGATATAGTCGAAGTAGCAATTTTGAAAACATTCCCAAAGTGACGCACCGTTAAGACCACGGAGAAGTGGCCTTGGATCCATACTTCCATGGGCAAAAAGGTTCCCCGCATCCAACTTTTTCTACGAGTTTTATTTTTTGGCCTACCTGGGGCCCTAAGGAGAGGCCTGTTGAGCTTTCGACTACCTCTAAATAAAAGCGAATTCTATGGAAGCTGATTCAGCGGAAAAAATTGGAAGTCGGTCAAAACTTACTAGAGAGACGGACAATATTTTTTTGCAGACTTTTCATCTAAGGACCATGATCGGTGCTCCCCCCAGGGAGTTGGGTAGTAAAAAAACAAGAAAATTTCATTTAGCCGCAGCCAGCCGGTCTTTTTGGACGGCGGCGACGTGTAGCCGCCGCCACAAATTTTTGAACTGCTTAGCCGATTCAACCGACGCAACCGGGCCTTTTTCAATCTGGATAGCCACCGCCGTCGATTTATTTTCGGCTCTCCACTCTGTAGTGAGATAATGCAGAATTCACTAACTTTGTATAATTTTTCTAATCTTACCACGTCATTTTTTCTATTAGCAATTTTTGCCATTTAGGGGGTAAAAACCATACAACACTTAGCAAATATTTCTACTTCGAGATATCGCTGATTTAATATTTACGGCAGCACTGAAATACGCAGACGTCATTTGTGAATAGTCCCTAAGCAATCCAACAATATCTTCATTTCCACAAATTTCACCCGTAATATGATCAGAAACCACATCCAAGATTGATAAAGAAATATATTCACTCATCAAGAATACAAAATCCAGCCTCTCATTTTTCCGCAATTTTTTATTCTAAAATGTAGCAACGGCTGAACTTGGAAAGACACAATATTTACACTAAATTCTTTAGGAAAGCAAGCCCACTAGTCAGTACAATAAAAAGATATGTAGAATTGAGTTTAACACTAGAGTTGCAATAATTCGTTGAGCAAGTGAAACATTTTAGTTGAGGAGCAATGTTACCAATTTGGCCACAGTCAGAAGACGAAGCACATGCTCTGATCACTACATTGGTGCCTTGAAGGGACCCAGTTACCTTTCCACATTTGTCGAAGGGGCTGACACAGTATCCCTTGTGTTCATCTGTTAGAGTATTTCCGTTAAGGCAACGTGAGTCTTCGAGAGATGAACATCCATAGCAGTAAATCCTAGCTGCTTGTCGTATGGTAGCATTGTTACTGGGCATAGTTAGGTATGGAAATTCTGAAGGCAAAACTAAAAATTAAAATTAAAATCTGTTTGACGCAAAACTCACAGATGTTTCACTTACTTGTCTCAGCATCGGTATTGGTCATTAGTACAACTAATGTAGCGAATATTAAGAGATAATTCATGATGAAACGAAAAAAATTTTTTTGGTACTGATAAAATCAAGTAAAACGTGAAAGCTTTTTGTAAAACGAAAACGCCTTTTAACTCTTTGTTTTAGTGAATGCGACTGCGAAATCGAAATCAATAGAATGCAACCAATCGCTTATTATTTATTTCTTTTAATTGAGCTGATAATCAAGATAATCGAGTGCCGCGATTAGATTATAAACGCAAGTCTCACAAGTATTTGGTTGACTCATTTATCAAACAATTGGTGCATATTAGAGTATTTTTAGACGCGATAAGAATTTCACGTTGGCTACTTCCGAGTAAGAAAAGTGGTGATGATGACACACACCTCTAAATTCGCTTTAAGTACTTTTAACAAGCATTTATACCACATATCTTTACTCGGAATGAATTGGCACTAAGTCATAATCAAACAAAGTTGTCCTTATTGGAAATCAAAATTAAAAAGTCGAAGTGAGGTCGTTGTGAACTTTTGCTTAATTGAGGGCAACGCTGGAATGTCTCTATGCACGGATTGTGTGAAGAGAAGAGGTTTATGTTTTTTTAGAGTTTTCTATGGTGTGGTTCTCGAACAGTTAAACATTTTTCAACGGAAAGCTCCAGCATTGTTCAACAACGTTTTGAAGCTTACACGTTTCAGGAGCAATTGTTTTACCTTTTTAAGCAGATCACTCAGCCTTTTTAAATGCGCAAGTCGTAAGAAGCTAAGCTTTTCGTAGAGCTACCGTCGAAACTTTTACAACTAATGTTCTCAAATGCAACCCCCCGGTTAAGGTCGTTTTTTCGCATTTTTGTTAAAATTTGTCCAAAGCCGAGCTGTAACTTTTAATTTTTTATGCAGCCAATCGGTGACAGCTTCAAAATATGATTCATCCAATTAATATCTAATGATTTGCTGAAGATACTAAAGCTCTACAACGTCATCTTCACCCCAAGCCGAGGCTTTAGCCGACTTAAAAAAACAGCTCAGCTGTCATATCTGGGCTGGTGTGACAGTCAATACATTTTCTTGCCATCTCATACATTTTATCGTGACAAAAGGGGATGGGTTAGGAAATAATGATATTTCAATGTATGAACGGGCCCGTCAGGGGCGGATTAAGGCCTTCCAGCGCCCTGGGCAAATCTATAATTTCAGCGCCATTAGGGGCTCTTCACAAATGACGTCACAAATTTTTGACCACCCTAGCACGTTATTTGGTTCCCATATTTGTATGGACAGTTGCGTTTGCTTGACACCCCCCTCCCCCTAGAGCGTCACGTCATTTGTGAACAGCCCCGTACGTGTTTATAAGCACTTGTTCGGGACTGAAACATCTTCTTCTTTACGAATTTTTTGATCACCCTCCTGTTGTCTGCATTTTTTCATACAAATCAAGAAAATATTGGACATTGTTCTTATTGTCACTAAATTACATCACAGTGACTGATGCTCGATTTCGAAAAAAAATAATGACGCTGTTCATAAGAAGTGTCCTCTTTTCGAATGCGAACACCTAATACATTTTGTCAGAAGAGACTCGAGTTACTTAAAATTCATTAGAATAAATTCGTCCTTTTTATATACAGTACAGAAAGCAGAGCATAATTTTTAATATGGGAATTTAAATTCCTGAAAATTTCCAAAAATAGCCGAAAAATAATAAAAGTTAACGAAAATGGCTCAATTTTCTTCCAAATTTGTGGTAATCCATGTTGGGTTTTCGGTAATTTTAATAAATTTCGGAAATTTAAATGGCATAGAACTAAAATGATATCCTCAAAAAATGTTTTTGATATCCTCAAAAAATACTTTTGATATCATCAAAAAATAATTTTGATATCCTGCCAGCGTGATATGCCAAATAACTAATTTTGATATCCTAAAAAAATAATTTTGATACCTTGAAAAATGAACTTTGATGAGTTACAATTGATGCCTTTGAAAAACCGTTTTGATATGCAGAAAATAGAATTTGATGTCTCAGAAAAAGGAAATTGATGTCACTCAAAAAAAAATTTTGATGTCTCGAAAAAAGAACTCGATGTCTCAGGAAAAGAAAATTGATGCCCCAGAAAACGAATTTCGATGTCTCGAAAAAAGAATTTGATGTCTCAGAAAAAGGCAGATGATGTCATAAAATTGAAGAAATTTTGTATGTAAATGGTGACACTAGCCAGTTCCCAATTTAAATAGTGAGATTCAAAATGGGACTGTCATTATGATAACCCTGAAAAATTGGAGGAATATAATTTCGCGCCGCGTGAAATTATATTCCTCCATTTTTTCAGGGTTAAGATAATAGCAGTCCCAATTTCAATGTGATTATCTGAACCCTGGGAAATTGAGATGCCGATTTTTTTGAGATCGGTTCAGTTATATTTACACGGAGGCAAAACAACAATTAAAAACAGAAATTTGAAATTACAAAACAATGAATTTGTATCTGCTAATTTTAATTACAACCATGACACTGCAGAAGTATTGTTCTAAAAGAGGCAAAAGCGCTCATAATTTAATTGTAGAAGAATGTAGAAGACGGGGTAGAAGAGTCGTGGTAACGAATGTAATGGCGTTGGAATGACGTATATACTAAAATAAGCACCAAATTTGAATTTCTTTTCTTGTCACTTTTTGTTTCGTTAGCCGCTTTTCAGCGCCCCCCCCATTTTCTAGCGCCCGGGGCAACTGCCCCGGCAACTGCTGTTTGCCCATAGGATAATCCGCCTCTGGGGCCCGTAACTCGGAGGAAACATTTGATAAACGGGATAGATGTTTTTACCTCTCTAATTTATTTTTTTAAGCAGCAAATTTAATGTTTTTATCAGTAAATTTATTCTTTTTTTTGCAATTTCGTCAGCAAATTTATTTATTTTTTATTAGCAAATTTTTGTTTTTCCTGTCTTCAATTTTATTTCTTTAAAACAGCAAAATTAAACTATTCCTTCAGCTATTTTTAACAGCAAATTTATTATTTTGCGATCAGCAAATTTATTATTTTGCGATCAGCAAATTTATTATTTTGCGATCAGCAAATTTATTATTTTGCGATCAGCAAATTTATGGATTTGTAAGCAGCAAAATTAGTATTTCTCAGCAACAATTTTTTTCATCTCCATTAGCAAATTCAATATTTTGCAGCTGCAAAACTAGGTGGCTAACAAAACGAGGGAATATACGCTTTAATGAAACGAAACAAAAACTTAAGTGGCTAGCAAAGCTTCCTTTTACAAAATGTCTCACGACATTTAAGGAACTTTTCATTTTACGAAACATCACAAAACTAGGTGGTTTACAAAACTAGGGAATTTTCGCTTTAATGAAACGCCACGAAAACCAGGTTCTGAAATTAATTTTGCAGTTACGAAAAAATAATTTTGCGGATTACCCGTACACATGAGGCAAACAGAGTTAATGTTACGAAAAGACTCCAACCTATTCAAGTAAATATTGCCTTACGTCCACATTAAATTGTATGGAAATTACCGATAGGGCAATATTGAAAAACCCGTCCGAAGGAAAGGTGTAAAAAAACCTTTCCGAGAGTACAGAATTGACCCCCAAATAGAGAAAAATGTTCTCCTCAATTTTCTTAACAACATAGCAAAAAAAGATTTTTTGGGCTAGGGCCGACCTTAGTACCGACCTAAGTAGAGGTCTCGGACATATACTTCCCTAGACAAAAATGTTTTCCTCAATTTGCTCTGCAACATAGAAAAAATTGGTTTTTTGGTTAGGGCCGACCGACCAAAGGACCGACCTGAGTCCCACTTGAGCTCTAAGCATAGGCACCGGGCCGAAAATTGTTTTTTAATATAATTCGGTAATCGGTTACCTCTCAAATAGGTCCTAGTAGAAACTCAGTTTTGGGGACCAGGCTGAATCCGAGGGCCTCTAACCAAAAAATTTTATTCCATATTCCAAAAAAAGTTGAAAATCGGAAGAGATTTACTCGAGTTATGCACAAGAAACATGTAGGGCCCTAGCAGAAGCTCATTTTTGGTGTCCTAGCTAAGTCCAAGGGCTCAAAATCAATAAAGTTTCGTCCATAAATTGTTGGCCATCATCATCATCATCATAAATCAATCGGATTCACACGTGGACGTGATGAAATGAATGTATGCAGAATGCTCGGTAGGCAGGAGAGACGTATGTTGTGTGCGAATGATCAGTGCAGTAGAGAGGTGCGAATATGAAGCAGATATACAGTAAGAATGAGTGGGGGTTCAGGTTGGAGAACGCGGTGAGTATGGTGGTGTTGGGTGTGTGGCTGCATGTAAGGTAAGTCAATGCCCACGAAGGTAATTTATGACTGATAAAGATTCACATTTATTTAGTAGATAGTCCAACTGCAAGCTCGAACGACGGCAGTTATTGTTAGTTACTACTACAGTAGTATATAAGTGCAACGCATCGCAAGTAGCGGTCCAGCGAATAGAATAAATTTGCTGACGAAAAAAATTATTTTGCTGCTAAAAGTAGAAATTTGCTTCCAAAAAATAGATGCCTTTGTTAAACAAACCTATATACCAATGACATGACACCAATGACGCTAATTTCGCTTAGTAAAGCTTTTTGTGCTAATCGTCAAATATTGATCTAAATCCTCATGATTGACGTTAAATTGGCAAGCAATGGTTCAAGTTGTAATTATACCAGATTTTATGATGCCGAACTCAGCTTATCAGTTGTTAATTTTGATTAGTTGAAAATTGAAATCAATAAAACGAAAAAAAACTGAAGCGAGCTTCTACGACTGTTTTAAGCAGTTTTAATTATCAGACAAAATGATTTTACGAGCGGGTCGTATTTTTAGACCCATAAGAAATAAACGGGACTAATGCGTCCGTCTGTTTGAAAACTTGATTTTGGGATTGCAGATGGATATTTTTGTATTTAGCTCGAGGTAATCTTTTCCGATTTTCATAAATCTTTTTTTATTCGATAGGCAAATGAATGCTATACAATTTATGGAAGAAAATTTTTTAATTTTGGACCCATGGACTTAACTAATATCCTAAAAATGAGTCTCTTCTGGGACCCTACGATAAATGTTTTTTCTACAAAAATCTGCTCATCTGCGAAATAATTTAGTATTAGTGACTAGGTGAAATGGCAGATGGTTGGACCAGTACGAAGTACAAAGGTCCTATACGTTTACTACAAACAATTTTATTGTAACACTGGGTAGATCGAGGTGGGAGGGGGGATGCATCTATTATCGTCTAGAGAAGACAAATCAGCAATAAAAAAATGTCCGTCTGTCTGTCTGTCCGTCTCCACTTTTTTTCCAAACAGCTCAACCGATCAGCCTAAACTTTTTTCCCTGAAAGGTACATGCCTCCCATGATTCAAGTTCGAAGATGAGCAAAATCAATCAAGTGGTTCCGGAGATATGGTCGAGGGAGTTACCAAAAACATGGTTTTTCGAGGGTCCGTGAAGCTTTTTCGCAAATAATCTCAGCAAGTATAGCACGGAAATTCCTCATTTTTGAGTCAAATGAAAGCATTTGATGTCACAAAACTAGGAAAAAAATTTTGTGGGGTCTGGGCACTGGGACCAATGGAATGGACGAAATTGAGATTCTTGGCCATATACGAAAACAGTTTTTCGTCTATATTTCCTTTAACTATGCAATATGGAGATTTACTGTCAAAGGCAGGGTTTTGGGTTTCCAGGGTTTTGGGGAAATATGGCCCAATCCTGGTATATGGCCACTTCCATAATTGGGCAGGATGACCCGGATCTCCAGAACTATGAGAGTTAGAAAGTTGGTTCCAAAGGCGAAGTTGTAGAGAATTAAATATAAGCTTACACGTGTTCCAGGTTTTTGGGGAAATATGGCCCAATACTGGTATATGGCTTCTTCCATAATTGGGCAGGATGACCCGAATCTCCAGAACTATGAGAGTTAGAAAGTTGGTTCCAAAGGCGAAGTTATAGAGAATTAAATTTAGGCGAGCACGTGTTTCGGGGTTTTGGCGAAATATGGCCCAATGCTGGTATATGGCTTCTTCCATAATTGGGCAGAATGATCCGAATCTGAAGAACTATGAATGTTGCTTCCAAAGGCAAAGTTGTAGAGAATACAATTTTGGATAACACGTGTTTCAGGGTTTTAGGGAAAAATGGCTCAGTCCTTGGATATAAGCTCTTCTAGATTTGAATGGTCTGAGACGTACTTCGGTAGGGCCTTCGACATTACCTTGGGTAACTTCTGTGAATCTTTGAAATTCTTACAGTTATAAAAGAACAGAAAACGTTGGATTGTTCGCTTATTTGTATATTTAGGTACGTTCGAGTCACTTTGCCACATCTATTCTGTTTGTCACATCTATTCTGATACGTACGGGTCTTTGGTTATGTTTTGGTTTTATTTATTTCCGATAACAACGCTTCAATGTTAATCTTCAATAGAGCTCCAGTATGCTCTTAAAACAGTTCTAAAAGGAGCTACAAAAATAAAAATTTTATGAACTTGTTAACACTAAAACTATAATCAAAAAAACTTCATAAATGTAGGGAAAAAAATGTGGCACTCAAAAGTAAATATCAGTTTTAAAATTGTAGAAATAGAAATTTAAAATTAAAAGTGACGGGAAAGGAGAATGGTAGCCATGACAAATTGCAGGAGGTAATGATTTAAAAATATAAGAAAATCAGCTTGTCCAATAATGATCATGATAGGATTATAATAAAAATTAAGTTACGTTTCAGAAGATGGGTCTTTAAAGATTGACAAAATTGATTCAAGTGCTTAGAAAGTGTAGGCCCTGAATATGGCAAACATCTTTTCCCGTAGTTGGACTGGGTCTTGCGTTGTCTTAGCAGATACGATAATCTAGTACCGTAAGCGTTAAGGTTATCAGTGAAAATGATCGAATGATGCTTTGGGCCATTCAGGTAACAAAAAACAAAACACACTGCAAGATTGTACATCAGAGGAACAGTCAACATGAACGGATATTCAAAGCGAAATATCAACTCAGTTGAATACCGCTCAGATATTAGCTCTCCTGTGCAAGGTCTGGATATCCATACGCGATTTCTTGGCAATTCCAATGCAATAAAAGTGAGGTGGCAATGAATCGTTGAGAAATAAATTGGTCTCAAGATTTTCGAAAATTAGGCGGTAAGATGAAAAGCAAATTAATTTGTTGGCTCTACGATTACCCTTTCTTAGATGGAGAGATTTGTCAATGAAATAGTTGAAGTTTCTTTACTAGCCTAAAGTAAATAGATAGAACAAAACGATTGAAAAATATCTATAGAAATGTAGTAGAGACTATCGTATCAAACATTGACAATGATAAGAAAGAACGTTTAGGATATAATATCGAGATACACAATCAATCCTCTAAATATCTAATGCATACATCAAATTATGATTTCATCCTTGCAGTGTAATCAAATGGAATAATCTATTAAAAAAACGTGACACTATTATTACGAAAAGTTGAATCGATCGGTCTTTATCAGTTTAAGCGTATTTAAAAAGCAATTGAAATTATCATTTTTAATTAATCTTGCAGCAAAACGAAAACAAAAAGACAAAAACAGATTCTACACTTTTTCCGGTAAAAAAAGATAATTCGACGGATTGATAAACAAGAAAAACCCCCGTATTCCATACATCGAGCAAAGCTAAATTTTTTAGGCGTGAAATCTGAAAGCGTAGAAAAATTATTACGTTGGGAGGGTCTGGCATTTGTGACGCACTTTTTTAATCGAAACTATCCCAAAAAAACTTTTTGCGTTCCGAAGCTTAAAGCGTCACCCAAATTGATATCAGTTGTTTTGGAAGAAGGGACAAGGACACATTTCCGTTTTAAAAGGGGTTTATGTTGCGCTATCAATTCTTTTGGAAGCAGAAAATTTGTTTTTGACGAATTTTATATGGAATTTTATTTGAGCCGCCGCCGCCGCCGGCAAACCCAATCGCGGCGGCTACTACTTCCATATGCGAAAATGATCCTCACAACTTCCTGTACAACATATCAAAAGTTTTTTTGAGTCGCCGCCTATTTTCCGCCGTTTTGGCGGTCACCCCGATACACTACGCACCCAACCCAACAACTTTCCCCTTGACACCAAACCCAACTTTGTCTCATACAAAATGTGCTACCATACACATCACACACACACGTAGGAAATGGGTGTATCAAACGACTGCTTAGACGATTGTTTTAGCGACTGTTTTAGATGCATAATATAGCTTGGGTCGAAAAAAAAAAGTTTTTTTCTTTCAAAATGCCCACGTCGGAAATGTGTTCAGAACCACACTAGGAAAATTTCGTGGATCAACTTTTTTTAAAATACATTTTTATATTGTCGCCCATCGAATTTCACATTTTGTGCTCCCGAATTTTTCTTTTCTAAGAATTTTTTTTACAATCTCTTCATGGAAAAATAGTATAATTAGATCAGAAAATGTTCAAAAATAATTTCGTTGACGAGGAATTTGATAGAGAATCCAGAACAGAAATCGGATATAAGATCGGTCTAGAAATATTTGATGTGGAAGCCTAGTGATCAAAAACATAGGAAAAATTTAGATTTTGACAACTCAATTTTCTGAAACAATATAAAATTTTCATTTTTATTCAGTTAAAATAAGTTATTTATAATCGAATTTCAATATGTAACCAAAAAAATACAAGATAAGAAATTATTTTTTTTTTTATTTTTTGAAATGACGAAAAAATGCCATTTTCTCCTATGTTTTTGATCACTTTCTAACTCTCATGAAAATTCGTCGCCTAACATCGGAGCATTTCGTTTCACTTTCAGAACTCTTCGTCTCACCTTTAGCTACCTGACAACTGGCAGCCATTTCCTAAAGATCCCAAAAAAGTCTCCTTATCAATCTCTATAACTTACCCGAAGAAACCAACTGTCTAGATGTTCTAATTAGGAGAGATATATTCTAGAGCTTTGGGTCATTTTGCCCTATTCTTGGAGTGGCCATATCCCAGGATTGGGAAATATTTCGCCTAAACCATGAAACACTTGTTCGCTTAAATTTAATTCTCTACAACTTCGCTTTTGGAAGCAACTTTCTAACTCTCATAATTCTGGAGATATGGGTCATCCTGCCCAAAATCTTACAGATGCAAAAAAAAAATGTTCACAAAGAAAGAAAGGTTTTTTCAAATTTACTATTTCAAAATTGTCGATTTGGGTCTGTTTCCATACAAAATAGCAAACTTGTATAATTTATATCTCCAGATTTGCTGAACCGATTTCAATGAGTAAAAAAGCACTTCAGCCTAAAATTTTGCTTAGAATCCGGAAAACATTGTTTCCGGGGGGTATGTCGCAAGGGCGCGTAGTGAAAAAGTTGCTGTATATGTGATTCCGCGCCTCAGTCTACAACAAAATTTTCTTGTAACTTTTTTGGCTTGTAAGACTTGCGTCACTGCCCCTTACTACCGTAGGGCCATGATGTGATCTCTTAAACAGAAAAAATTGAATTTTTTGAATGGCACGATGAAAATGATATTCTTGCAACTCTCGATAGAATTTTTCAGTGCGATCGTGTTAGCAGGAATCATAAAGTTTCCACCAATTGCCTTGAACAGCGATCATCACATCAAACTTTACAGACCATTATGCAGTTTCTGGTGTGAGGTCTTTATGACACAACACTAGGAAGGTGTACCACCCCCCTCGATGCCCTCCTACCGCCCGTCAAAGAGATAGTTTGTTCGCCCATAGAAAGTCCACTAACTTCTAAATCTGATTTAATTAAATCTAAAACCTTCTGCTTGGTCTATCCCTTGACTCCCGGGACCTGTGCATCTAAGATCCTTTTGTGTAGCCTGTTATTACCCATTCCTTGAACATATCCGAACCAGCGCAGACGTCTAGCCCTTGCCTCATCTTCCACTGACGAAAGCCTTATGTTTTCCCTAATGTCGCCGTTTCTAATGTGATTTTTCCACTGCTCCCTCCGATTAACCTTCGCTATACTCCAAAGAACCCTCATATCAGAAACATTCACGTCATGCACGAGATATACGCAGTCCACCAAACTCTCACTAACATACAGAATTGTCGTCCTGAAAATTGACCTGTGGATAGCTAACTTTGTTTCGCTACTAAATTCCTTTTTGTTGAAGACGTGCGACCACAATTTATTGGCTACTGCACTTTCCATTTTCCTAACTAATGGTTCCTAAGTACTTCAATTCAGAAACCTGCCCCAACTCCTCCCCATTCAATTGGCAGGCAATCCCCTTCCGAGATTTGCCAGCATGCATAACTTTAGCTTTTCCCACACTTATCTTCATTCCGTACATATACGACATTCAGACAGTCAATCCCATCCTGTAAATCCCTGGCATTATTTGGCAGCAGAATGAAGTCATCCGCATAGGCCAGTATTTTCATTATTACCTCATCCACATCAACCTTTCCTTGCAAATTTCCCTGCTTAATAATTTTGTCCATGAAAATTATGAACATAAACGGGGAGAGACAATCACCCTGACGAACGCCCTCATTAACTTCGAAAGACTCGATAATTTCGCCATGGCATGCAAAAAACTCCAATTGATACAGTACTCGCTAAGAACCCCGAACAGCTTCTGCCTTGGTACCCGGTCAAATGCCTTCTCCAAGTCGATGAAGCATAGGTATAAGTCTCTGATCTTTTCATAAAGCTTTTCGATAGTCTGCCTGAGACAGACAATCTGATCCTGACACCCCCTCAAAGGCCTGAAGCCACCCTGAATCTCATCCAGTACACCTTCCACCACGTTCCTAACCCGTTCCACAAGTACACTCGCGTACACCTTACCAACCACACTTAAGAGCGATATCCTCCTGTAGTTACTGTAAACCTTATGGTTGCTCTTCTTAAAAATCGGTGCAATAACATCGAAACTTCAGTCAGCAGGTAGAAGATTTCATGGCTAAATAAAAAATCCTGTAAAGCCTTTGGATCCCACCTGATCCGCAATACTTAATAAATTCGGGGATGTGCAAAATCCCCCAGTGTATTATTGTCCATCAGACGATAATATTGTATCAGTAGACGATATTATTGTCTCATGGACGATATTATTGTATCAGTAGACGATATTATTGTCTCATGGGCGATAATATTGTATCAGTAGACAATATTATCGTCTTGGACGATAATACACTGGAGGATTTTGCCCCCCGCCATAAATTCTGTCATGATTTCATCCCCCCCCCCCTGCGGATTTTCCTGCTTTTAATCTGTTGACCTCGCGGGAAACCTCCTCCAACCCCCCCGATCACCGATCACCGACCTTCAAAAAACCACGTTTTTCACCACTTTTTCGAACGTAATTTCCAAACTTCATAACCGATTTGGCATAAATTCAAATCCGTAATTAGCTTTCTAAGGTTGCAGTAGCCAATCGGGGAAGACAGGTTGGTGGAAAAAAATTATATTAGAGAAGTTTGAATCTAGTATCCAGTACATTACGGAGTAAAACTTTTGGATTTGGCACCAGGCTGCCCTCTATGTGACCTTGAACAATGAAGAAGAAGGCAGCCTGGTGCCAAAAATTGTAGAATATCACTATGACGGGATTGACGAATGCTTCACAACGCACCAATTTTCATCTTGGCACCGAGCTGCCGCTGCCTTCTACATTTAAACGAGCATAGCTCAAGAAGGCAGCCTGGTGCCAAGATCATTCGTCAATGCCATCATAGTGATATTCTTCAAATTTTTGCACCAGGCTGCCTACTCTGTGCCGTTGAACCATGATGATGTACGCAGCCTTGTGTCAAATTGAAAATTATTTTTCCAAGGAGTGCTAGCTATTGGCTTTAACATTGCGTTACATTATTTTTTGATCCCAGGCTTTCTAGCCGAAAATGCAGTCTTCCACTTGTTGCAACTTTTTGTAGGCTGGGGATTCAAGATCCAGTAGTTTCATGCACTTTCATGCATAAAAGAACTATAATTACTGAATGTATTGGAGATTCTCAGTAAAACTGTAACAAAGTGCGCCATCAATATGTGGAGCTTCACCTTCTCTTTCAAAAAAAAATGATTTTGTAAATCGGATAAGATTTACCCGATTTATGTTGTTGGGCCCTCGTAGAGACTCAGTTTTATGGCCCTGGCTGAGTCCAAGGACTCAAAATAAAAAAAAAATTCTTGCATATATTGTCGGTCACTTCCAGACCTTTCGAACAAAATTTTTTTTTTGAAAATCGGAAGAGATTTACTCGAGTTATGTACAAAACACCCAAAACCACTTACGAGACTGTAGCTCAGTGGCCCTTAGTCCAAAAATACAAATCTGCAATCCCAATTACACTTTCGGTACTACCTTTCAGACAAAAAGATTTTTTGAAAATCGGTCAGCATTTACTCTCGACTTATCGTGTTTATAGACGGACAAACAAAATTTTTTTGGAGATTCCCTAGAATGATTGATGTCCTCCCCTACTTCCTTCCCCTAAATCGACTGGTTACTAGTGGACGCATAGGACTCGTGCTTCCTACGGATCCAATGATGAGAATGACATGCTTGTAATTTTCGATGAATTTGTACTACTACTAGCACAAATCAGGCCTCTTCTTTAGGCTTTATTCTGCACAATTTGAAAATTTTCTTAGTGTAGTATTTCTTAACGCCTGGCCGCTTGCGAATAATATCTTCATAATAGTTGGAACGCTCTTCTGCGAATTTCTACCTTTCGTTTGTTCGCTTAAAACCTTCTAAGCCAATTCTGATAGATACCTATGCTGCATCAATCAAGTCGGACCACCTATCAATAATGCCGATTGCCACATAGTGTGTAATAAACAAATAATGATCAACTTCTCATGACTTTTATATGCATTTTTTATGTTTATTTAACCCAAAGAGACTTTAGAGTCGGCTAATATATTAAAGCGCAATCATTTGAAAAAGTTGCTAAATTATAAATGAGTTAAGTCATGAGCCTGACGGTGTAAGAAACAAGTACATTTTATTGGATGTTGAGCGTACGATATGAATGTGTCCATAAAATCTGCGAGGAAAATGCATTAGAATTTACTTACCAATTGGATTTTATATTTTTATTTCGTTGCATTAAAATGACATAACATTGATATGTGTGCAAGCATTTACAAATATTAAATAATTTTTAACGATTACATAAGCGATTTGAAATTCAATATGTGCAAGTGAAAGTACTATTTGTCTATGCTGACATATGTGAATGAATGAAAGAATAACATAATGAAATAAAGTGCATTTTGAGATTCTATTAGCTAAGTAGGAATTAATATCACGTTGACGAGACACGGTCGAATATGGGTCAGAGATGCGGTGTTTTCCTTTTTTGTGTTTACATGCTTGCAACGATTTTGTTTGAAAAAAAGCAACTATTTCCAGGTCAGAGATTGAATATGCAATATTTGTAAACACATCGAATTAAACGGGTTTAATTTGAGACGCATTCGACACAGTAAGTAGTGAGATTGAGTGATTGAAATGAGAACATTAAAAAAATTCGAATTTATACCTGTACGAAGCATACGGAGCTTATGGAGCTCACGTGCTTACAAATGCAAATAGGAACTTCGTTTTATTTTTCCATTAAGTTCACGGCCTTTGGCGTATTTAGCTAATTCCATCGGTACCGTCATCTGTTTAATGAATTTCATCTCTTTTACACATTCAATGTGATTTGTATTAACATGAGACCAAACACATTCGTTCTCCAGTTGACATGATAGATTAGATTAAAGTGAGTGGGCCGAGGACCCGCACCTAAGCCTCCAGTGGGCCTGTTGTGCATACCCACAAGCGATTACCTAAATTGTTGGTACGATTAAGGTAATCCAAAATATACTTCGGCGGTATGCTCCATATGATGTTATGCAGTAGTATATATGCTCCGATGGTTTTGATTCGGGCTGAGATATATGCAGGGCATTTGCAGAAGTAGTGTTCTGCTGATTCTATTTCGCCACATTGTGCCCAGAAGGGGCTATTGATGACACCGATAGTGTGAAGATGTTTGTTAAGACAGTGGCCTGTGAGTATTCCTGTCATTCTTCTGAGGTTTTTTTCTGCTAAGTGATAAAAAGAATCTGGAGTTATGCGCATTGATGTTTATGCAATTTTTTTGACTGTCTTGCATGGTTAATAAATTTCCAATGTTTTTTGAACGTGACATTTTTCCATTTTGCAATATAGCGCTTGGCCATCGCTAGTGGGGTTTTGATGAAAGGTTCAGGGCCTATAAAATTGTTCATCGCCCCTGATTTCGCTAAGCCGTCAGCTACTTCGTTGTCCCCGATATTACTGTGGCCTAGGACCCATATTAGAGTGAGTGAATTGTTTTGAGCCAATGATTGTGCTTTCTCTCTGCAATCAAGACCTAATGATGAGTAGATTTTATATGATTTTATACTGTCCAGTGCGCTTTGACTGTCTGAACAAATGAGTGTGTTGGAATTTGTGATGTTGTTTTCTAGCATCATTTTGCAGCACCGTGCAATTCCAAAGACTTCAGCCAGAAAAATAGACGCGTATGTGCCTAAGCTGTAAGGTATGGAATCTTGAGTTGCCGAGTTGAAGATGCCTGCACCGGCTGCTTTATTGAGTTTTGATCCGTCTGAAAACCAAGTGTGATCGGTTTGAGCCGGGATGACTGATTTTTTTAGTGGGGGAAGATACTTTAAACTTATTGATGAAGCGGTATGTGGGGGTGATGTAGTCACAAGGCATTTCGAGTTGACATGGTAGCGACAATGTATGGTTTATCGATAAAATAAGTCACTTATTAAAATACGAGAAGTCATTTATGTTCACAATAATCACTTTATCTTCGTTTGTCGGTTATACACTGAGAAAAATTTGACGGGATTATATCCAGTTTTTCCCGAACGTATTCCGCCATTAATTTATGATGCTTCCAGATTTTTTCGACAGTGCTTGCTAGTTCGGATTTTTCTTGATGCTTTCAAATTCCTCCATTTAATGCAAGTATAAAAAAATATAACCAAAGACCCGTGCATATCAGAATATATGTTGCAAAAAGAATAAATGTGGCAAACGGGATAGATGTTGCAAAAAGACTCGAACGTATCTAAATATAGAAATTAGCAAATAATCCAATTTTTTATGTGGTTTTTTATAACTGTAAAAATTTCAAAGATTCATCGAAATCACCCAAGGTAATGTAAAAGGCCCTACCGAAGCACGTCTGAGACCATTGATTTTGGGAAAATAATTTGCCCAAGTATAATAAATCGAAATACAAAAAAAAAATCAATTCGATCGACTAAAATTTCCGTCCAGATATTCAAAATTACCGACAAAAAATCAACTTTACCGACTAAAATAACGACAAAAAACGATAATAAATTTACCGACCGATAAACTGAAAGATCGACAAAAAATTCTATCGACCGACCGTTTAATGTGTTTGACCGACAGAAATCAACCTACAAAAACTTATTTTAAGCCCGGTACTTTGATTTAAGGTTGGGTAAGTACAAATTTAGCGTCGCTATTGTAGTTTAACAGTCGATCACTTGTAGTCGGTAATTCAAATAATCTGTCGATCACCTCTTTTTGGTAGTTTTAATTTTCGGTTAGTGTTTTAATTATATAGCCGGTCATGTTGTGTATCGGTCGGTATTTGTTGTTTTCAGCCGTTACTTCAATCGGTTATTTTTATTTTATAGTTTGTATTTTTCGGTCGGTATTTCAGAAACAGAAGACGTTATAAACAAGGTAAGACTACCGTAAGATACCGTAACGTAACGTAAGATACCGTACGTACAAAACCGTAACGTTTCAAATTAAATCAATATCAACAACCACAGCATATGAAAAAGTTCTTAAGGTAATGCTCTAAACTTAACATTTTCTTTAACTTTAACTCTTTTTAAAATTGCGTAAAGCAATGTTAAAAGACCCAACAGAAGTGAAATTTGTAAATGTCTACATGCGCACAACCGCATAAAGACCTGCGTCACTCCTCCACTTTTCGGCGGGTAATCCTATTTCATAACTAATGACTTTCCCCTTGACACCACCTCTACAACTATATGTTTTATCGAGTTGTTTCAACTTTACTAAAATCTAATATGGCGGCTGTCGGTCATTTTGTTGGGAGCCCAAACCCATAAACCTCTTAGTTTGTTTTCTACTCTTGAAATTAGAAATATCAATCAATAGACATCAGAGAAATGATACTAGGAAGGCAAATGAAATGTGTAGGTCCCTTAGAATAAAAATTAAACTACCGACTCATGAATTCAAAGTACATACTGCTTTGATCGACCAAAAAACATGCATACAGGCGGTGACTGATCGACAGAACTATTTAAGTATTGACCGAAAAAACAAATTACCGAACCAAAATGTAAGTACCGACCGAAAAATCTAATTTACCGATCGAATCAACCGACTAAAAAGTTCTCTTTTTCATATTTTTCAGTCGATCAAATACGTTTTTGTTCGGTAAAGTAAGTCGGTAATTTAAACTTCGCAGTAGGTACGAAGGATGGGTCAAGTCTAATTTCCTGTCGGTAGTTTTGAATTTTTGTCGATCATTTTTCGTTCGGTATAATGCATTTTTTGTCGGTAATTTTCTTTTTTCGGTCGGTAAAATTGAATTTTTTGTCGATCAGTTTGATTTTGATGGTGGAAATGTTCTCCCTGCACCTATCACAAAGACGACCAACGTAGTTCCTCCAAGAATTTCTATTTCTAACTATTTTCTCTGAAATCTAATTCTCACCAACTTCGTGTTTAGAAGCAAATTCCAGGATTTAGTAATTTTTCTCTGAAACGTATTCTCAAAAATTTTATTCTCTACCACTTTGGCTTTGGAAGGGACTTTCTAACTCCCATAGTTTTAGAGATATGGGTCATCACTCCCAATTCTGGAAGTGGTCATGTCCCAGGATTGGTCCAATTTTCCCTAAAACCTAATAAACCTTAAAAAATTTTAGAGAAAGCTGAAACAACTTTACCTTTGGGAGAAACTTTCCAACTCTCATAATTCTAGAGATCTGAGTCATCCTTCCAATTGTGGAAGTGGTCACATTTCAGACTTAGGCCATTTTTCGATAAAATACTGAAACACGTCTTCTCTAAAATTTTATTCTTTACAACTTTGTTTTTAGAAACAACTTTCTAACTGCCATAGTTCTAGAGATATGGGTCATCCCTACGAATTCTAAAAGTGGTCATATCCCCCACGATTGAGCCATTTTTCGATAAAATCCAGAAACACGTCTTCTCTAAAATGTTATTCTCTACAACTTTGCCTCTCAAACTTTCTAACTGTCATAGTTCTAGAGTAATGAGTCATCCCTCCCAATTCTAGAAGTGGTCATATCCCAGGATTGAGCCATTTTTCGATAAAATCCTGTAACACGTCTTCTCTATAATTTTATTCTTTACAACTTTGCTTTTGGAAGCAACTTTGTAACTGCCATAGTTCTAGAGATATGGGTCATAATTCCAATTCTAAAAGTGGTCGTATCCCAGGATTGGGCCATTTTTCGATGGTGTCATGAAACACGACTTCTCTAAAATGTCATTCTCTACAACTTTGCCTTTCGAAGGAACTTTCTATCTGTCATAGTTCTAGAGATATGAGTCATCCCTACCAATTCTAGAAGTAGTCATATCCCAGGATTAAGCCATTTTTCGGTAAAATCCTGTGACACGTCTTCTCTATAATTTTATTCTTTACAACTTTACTTTTGGAAGCAACTTTCTAACTGCCATAGTTCTAAAGATATAGGTTATCCCTCTCAATTCTCATATAACGTGTTTTCTAAAATTTTATTCTCTACAACTTCGCCTTTGACATTAAATCAAAGTTGCATAGTTGAGCGAATATAGATGAAAAACCATATCTCCGGAACCACTTGACCGATTTTGCTTATCTTTGAACATGGGACATATGTACCTTTCAGGGTGATCGCTGTTGCCGTTTAGAAAAATGACGGGACGGACATTTTTTTATTGTTGAATAGTCTTGTCTAGACGATAGTAGATGCTTCTCCTCAACTCCCGCCTCGATCTATCCCATGTTATAACCAAATGTCTTGTAGTAAACGTAGAAGACCTTTGTATTTCGTATGTCAACTGTGATGCATAATTTGATGAGGTCAAAAATCGGTCTATTTCAACTGTCAAAATGACATTTTAAACGTCAAATAGATTTTTCACTCGTCTCTAACCCGCTCACCTGTAGTCAGTACTAAGCTTGGTCTTGTCACACCCTCAGATAAATTTTTCCCAATCCAAATAAACCAGCGAAATTTCATGACATTCATCTTCGTTCCTTACAACGGACAGGACGCTAGCATCATTGTACGGGGTGTGTATATTGAATAAGCAAATGTTTTGTAACGAAATAAATAAAGCAATTACGTGAACAGAACATTTTTATCAGTCCGACATTAAGTTGTTTATTTACTAATTCATGAGTGATAACGACTGGCTCTATCTCGGTTTATTTTTGGAAAAATGATTCTAAATTTAGAACAAAACTTGTTCGTCTGAGTTGTTCACCTGAAGAATATCACCGAATCTGTTCTGCTCAAGTACGAAACACTATTTTGAACAACTCAATGCAATTAGCAATTATGATAACATTCGTATAAGAGGAACTGCAGTCATTAAAAACACGTTATTTCCATATTTTATAAGCTCAATAATTGATGTTTATCATCCAAATATCCTCGTTGCTATATTCATTCGAACAATAGCTATTGATTTTGGAATTTTAACGCTTCGTACGTTCTTCAGATGACCTTCTCCAATGCGAAAAATGAAAGAAACCGGTGTTATAAATGTTATAAAAGTTTTTCATAATTTTTTCGAAAAATATTCGCAGGCGTAGTCAGTCAAATTAGCTTATTTACCCAAAGCCGTTTTTGGGGACTTTCAAATAAAAAGCAGCGATTTCTTGTAGTGCATTTGACTTTGGGGAAGAAGAAGTGCGTGTTGCCAATTAAAGAAACTTAATTTTCCTTTTCGTAAATCAAATTAAGAACAGAAACTTTTACAAATTTTCTCTAAATTGAATTGCTTCAGCAGTACATTCCGTCTATCTCGTGACAAAGAGGCACATTCCCATGCAAACAAGTTTTCAAAGGCTTATAACTCTCATTTCGCTCCATCAATATTTTAAAAATTTCGGCAGTCGAATATTTAAATTTCGATCTTCTTCTCCTATCAATTTTGTTTGAATTAATTGAGAGGATACGAAGGTGTGGCCCCCCGAAATTCTTCATTCTGGGAATGTGCCTCTTTTTTGACACGAGATAGATGATTCATAGTACAAATCAGTGATGCGTAAGGGGCTGTTCATAAAGAACGTCACGATCTAAGCGATTGGGTTCTGCAATACGTGACAGTGAAATGCGGGTCAAATTGGTGACGTGACATTTCTCCGCCGCAAATAACGCCAGGGGCGTTATTAACGCCCGCACTCCGGGCGCTAATAACGCCCGGGGTGTTATTAACGCCCGCACTCCGGGCGCTAATAACGCCCGGGGTGTTAATAACGCCCGCACTCCGGGCGCTAATAACGCCCGGGGAGTTATTAACGCCCGCACGCCGGGTGTTAATAACGCCCAGCAATATAATTCGGTACACGGTCACTATTGAGCTTCAAGAATAAATTGGAAGTTATTTAAATTCAGAAGCTTAGGACATTTCAATGTACACATCTCGTCTTGTATTGTTTTTATTCATCCCTTTTACTCAAATTTTTAAATTTCAAAATCGTAGTGCTCAATGACTTTCCTAAAGTTTTCATGTAATTTTTTTATTTCTTATTGACAACTTTTTTAAAAATAAAAGAGCAGAGAAAGAAACTCTTCCATCTAGTGGAATACTGTATGATTCTCCTAATCAATCACTTCCAGTGACGTTCTGTACTTTCCCCTTAGTCAACTCTTTCTAGTGACATTCTGTATAAGGAAAATGTTCCTCTTAATAAACTCCTTCTAGTGACATTCTGTACAAGGAAGATTTTCCTGCAGTCAACTGCTTCTAGTTACATTCTGTATAAGGAAAATTTTCCCCTTAGTCAACTCTTTCTAGTGACATTCTGTATAAGGAAGATTTTCCTGTAGTCAACTGCTTCTAGTTACATTCTGTATAAGGAAAATTTTCCCCTTAGTCAACTTCTTCTAGTTACATGCTCTATAAGTAAAGTTATTTATTAAAGTGCCATTTTGTAGCGTTTATCCAATTATTCAGCTGGGCGTTATTAACGCCCGGCGTGCGGGCGTTAATAACACCCCGGGCATTATTAGCGTCCGTAGTGCGGGCGTTAATAACACCCCGGGCATTATTAGCGCCCGTAGTGCGGGCGTTAATAACACCCCGAGCGTTATTAGCGCCCGGAGTGCGGGCGTTAATAACACCCCGGGTGTTATTAACGCCCCGGACGTTATTTGCGGCGGAGAAATGTCCTGCCACCGTCAAATTTTCCAAAAGGAAATGGAGAGGGGATAAAAAATTCTGAAAAAAATCGAAATGCATTTTTCATTGAGTTTCTGTATGCCAAACAATGTTTCCTAAGTTTTGAACAAAATATTTAGGAGCCCACAGGCCCGGACTGGCGACCGAAGGGCGCTCTGGGCGAGCCGACTGAGGGGCGCCAATCTAAGAATTTTTTTACATGCTAGGGTGTCGTTATGGTGTTGTAGTTTTCGTGATAATTGCGGGACCAGCGTTACAGGATACTTCACGACGATGACTCTTCTGATATATAATACTAAACTGAAGATGGTCGTATTAAAATGGTGCAACAATTTACATGCTGTGTCCTGCAGATGCCATTTACGGCATTTTTACGTAAACCCGTTAATGCAATCTCTAGCTGGGGGCGCATCTCTAGCTGGGGCGCATCGGGGGATGCCCGGTCAGTCCATATGGCCAGTCCGGGCCTGTGAGCGCAGCATTCCACATTTCAACCTATTACAACTAAAGATTCATCTCGAGACACTACGAAGTCAAAATTCTAAATCATCACAACCACAAATAAATTAAACAAAGTAAAAAACCAGCAAAAACAAAATATTAATCAAACTAATTTATAAGTTACTCTTATTATATCGAGTCGTTTCGGCTAACATTTCAAAAATGTCGATGTATAAAATATTCTTTCTCTCTGAGCGAATAGGCAATAAAGGAGTTGGATACGCGTTCTTTCCTTACACGAATACTAGGGTGGGTCGAATTTGAACTTTTATTTTTTTTTTTGAAACGCCTGACCCTACAAATGCCGTGTAATGGTCCCAGAAATGTTTCGTAGAAGAACTTTTTTTTTAAAATGCGATCTTCCTCTGCCTCTCCTGGAAAAACCCATTTTAGGCGCTGTTTCATGAATTATGGCATAAGCATCATTGTCTTCTTGAACGTATAAATCTTGAAGGGAAACGTTTTAGGGCTAATTATTAGTTTTCGGATAGTACTTCAAAATGCCGGTATCGGGGAGGTCATAAATATTTTAATGTGGTGTTGGAGGGTCAACCTCCCTTCCCGACTTTTAGTTTCCATATTGAAATTTAAACTTTAACTTCACCAAAACAACACAAACAACGATTTAAAAATTTTTCAAATAACGTAGATAGATAGAGAATTTCATAACAAATTCCGGAAAGCAAACCGTTTTGAAATCGGTTGACACGTGACTGACTCACACCTATTTTAGTGTGAGCATTAGGCGAGGCATTAAGGTATCCAAAAAAGGAAAGTGTTGTCAAAGTTGGCGGAGTTGGCGGAGTTGGCTAAAAACAGACTTTTATGGTACCCTGATAAAAAGTCAATATGGTAGCAATCAGATCCGAGTGGATCTAGGGGTCGTTCAACTACAAAATGTGTGAAAAAAACACCAAAATCAATGAAAATACAGACTTTAAATAAATTGAACATAACTAAGATAACATTGTTAAGGGGAAATCATTGATTCCTCTTCAGAATACTACAAAGAAAAGAATTTAATGGATTATTGGAGCATCTACACGTTTCGAATGCGCTGGGAGTCAATCGATGTGACCATTTTATGGTAACAGTCTTAGAGTCTTATCATCAAGTTTTCATGTTTTAAATCCACCCGAAACGTTTAGATTCACCAATGAATCATTAAATTCTTCTCTTTATAGTATTCTGAAGAGGAATCAATGATTTCCCCTTAACAAGAAATGTTATCATCTCTTAGTTATGTTCAATTTAGCCAAAGCCTGTATTTTCATTGATTTTGGTGTTTTTTTCACACATTTTGTACTTGAACGACCCCTAGATCCACTCGGATCTGATTGCTACCATATTGACTTTTTATTAAGTCTGTTTTTAGCCAACTCCGCCAACTTTGACATCACTTTTTTTTTGGACCCCTTAATGCCTCGCCTAATGCTCACACTGAAATAGGTTTGAGTCAGTCAGGTGTCAACCGATTTCAAAACGGTTTGCTTTCCTGAATTCGTTATGAAATTCTCTATCGATCTACGTTCTTTGACAAAATTTTAAATCAATGTTTATGTTGTTTTGGTGGAGTCAAAGTTGAAATTTCAATATGGAAACTAAAAGTCGGGAAGGGAGGTTGACCCTCCAACACCACATTAAAATATTTATGACCTCCCCGATACCGGCATTTTGAAGTACTATCCGAATACTAATAATTAGCCCTAAAACGTTTTCCTTCAAGATTTATACGTTCAAGAAGACAATGATGCTTATGCCATAATTCATGAAACAGCGCCTAAAATGAGTTTTTCCAGGAGAGGCAGAGGAAGATCGCATTTAAAAAAAAAAGTTCTTCTACGAAACATTTCTGGGACCATTACACGGCATTTGTAGGGTCAGGCGTTTCGAAAAAAAATAAAAGTTCAAATTCGACCCACCCTAACGAATACGGCCATGGATAAGATTTTAGCACAGAAAAATTTTGCATTTTCACAATACTAATTGCCACAAGTAGGGTCTTGCACAAAAAGAGCTCACAGGTAGAGTTTTGATTAAACATCATGCGAGTTAGCGCCTGTGAAGTAAAACCAGTACAGCTTGAACGTGAGTATTTCGTTGTAGTAACGCCGAGCATGTCACACCGAGATATTCCCTTTATGCTCATCAAACCAGCAATGATAACACTATTGTCCACTATCAATCATTGCCGATAGTGCTGGGTCGCCACTCTATATGTGTGTTTCTTCATAGGGTTTTCCAATCGAAAAATTAGAATGTCTCTTTTTCGGGAGGCGTGTATTTTTTCGGTAGTTTACGATGAGTAGTTGTGAAAACCTACCTAAAGATGAAGAAATCAATTTTCGAGAAGATTAGCGTATATCATCAGTCTTAGAAAGAAAGAGATGAATAGAGCTAGTACAGCTGACTAATTTAAACAAAGAACTAATTACTGATGATCGACTTATCGACTATAAATAAATAGCATTGGTACAACTAAAAAACCAAGATTTTGTCAATTGAATAGAACAAAACGTGCTTTCAACTCAAATCCTGTTTTAGTTTAAATTCGATCTGCTATGTCACTAGCCGAAATTAAATGAGTCAAGCTGAAGGTTTTATTACACTGACTAGCATTCATCTATCTAGTCTAAATCATAGTTTACGTGTGAACGGACCTTTCTAAAGGAAAAGAAAACAAATAATAATTTTTTTCGAAAATGTCAAGTGATGTTAGTATACAAAAAGAAAAGGGTCCAATTTTCGATAAAGTTAAATATCAATTTGTGTCAAGTGCTTGCGGTAATTATATTTCTTTCATATTTTTAATTACTGACCTTTTCTAAGAAATGACGGAAGGGAAGAATTCTTCAATATCCTTAAAATTTTCAGCGGCTGTGGTATTTTGCAGAAGCTAGTTCATACACACATATCTTGATACATTTTTGTGAAGCGATTGTAACGCTTGGTACCGCTTTAACCACTTTTTATTGAAAGGTCGTTGCACATGGGGTTGCTCTTCTGATTCTCATAGGGGACTGTTTCACAAATCAAAAACGACAATTAGTAGAATCGAAGAAAAAAGTGACACTGACTATTTTTTCGGGTCGAGTTGCCCGCACTTGCGTCACTCTGGGACATGCAGCTCAATTTTTATACAAAATTTTTTTCTGTGAATTAGCTTAAAAATTTCAAAGAAAAACAATTACGCCACTACTTAGTGCTCAATTTGGTGCTTGTGAATGGTGTCGGACTTATCTTTAGCTTACATGGGGATCGAACGGTAAACCTAAGACAATTATTTTTTTGTTAGGCGCTATTTGCCCCGGGGGTGAATAGTCTTTTTTTGACTATTTGCCAGGAGGGGCGAATAGTAAGTTTTTGTCACATTTCGTATCAGGAAAAAATTCCCAGTTTTGTTACCTAGTTTTTGTGATATTTCGTCAAAGGAAATCTTCCTAGATTTATTTACTCCCGTCATTTGTACGGACGACCAAAATCCGGTATACCAAAATCCGGACGACAAAATTATTGAACAATATAAATTATCATTCTTTAGTGTTTATTATGTTTAAAGTCTCAGCCGACGGTTTATAGCATCGATTTAGATGCTAAAAGTAAGGTTTTATGTTTGGCGCTTTGCCCCCTCACCTTCACGCCTGCGGGGAGCTGTATTACGCCCTGTAGGAGGCCATACTTACGTGGGGCTCTACCCCTTAGACCCCGCAAGGAGTTATATTCCCCACTTGAGTCCGATTTTTTCTGTGCGCAATTAAGATCACGGACCGCGGCGAAGTGCTTGTTCGGATTATTGTTTGTCAGCATTCTGGTAGTCCGGATTTTAGACGTCCGGATTTTAGACGTCCGGATTTTGGTCGTCCGTATATTTTTTTTTTAATTAGCATCCCCCTAATTGTGTATTATTAATATAGTTCAGGATGTAATTTGGATTCAGATTTTTGATCAGGTCGTACCTGATTGTGTAGCCGCCTAAGTGCTTTCTTTTTTTAGTAATGAAAGCGGGGCAGTTACAGAGGTAGTGCTCGGCTGTGTCTTCATGGTATCCGCACCAATCACAGACCGGGTCCGATCTTCTTTCGATTGTATTAAGGTGTTTGTTAAACCTGTTACTAAGCCTATGAAAATTTTCAGTCCTGTGTGGCTTACATTCAGTAGAAATTTGGAATTAGACCTGTTGATTCTTATCCAGTTTTTTGATTCGTCCGTATAAGGGCCGTACGCCGGATGAATTCCTAGTGGTTTTGAAGCGAATTGTTGTTCAGCGCTCTGAGACTCAAAGACAGTCAGTATCAAAATCAAAGAATCAACCAAGAAATTCATCTTTTTTTCGTCGGACTAGGCTCGTTTCGACTTATTATGAATTACTTTAACGTTTACAACTGATTTCGACAAGTTTCTGACGAAAATATAGAAAATATATTTTTTTGAGGTTATGTATGGGGAGAAATCAAACCTGTCACTTTGTCTAACAACTTTACGACTATTTATCTGCGGCCTACATGCACAATATTTTTCCCGACATTTTTGAACATTCTTAAATCACGTTTTAAGAATTCTTACATTTAAATTGTGAATATTTCACGAGATATAGATTTTTGAACATGAATATAACGGATTAGCCTACTGTGGCGCCGTTTTGTTAGCTACCTAGTTTACGTAACAAAAGAAAAAGCTCCCTAGCTTTGCTAGCCACCTAATTTTTGTGACATTTCCTTCTTCTCAATTTTTGTTGGAAATAGTATCGGGGAATTTTTAAGCTAAAAAAATATTGTATAGAAATTGAACTAAATGTACTAGACCTGGGTCACTTCGATTTTACTAATTGTCTTTTCTGATTCGTCAAACAGTCCTCTAAGGAGAATCAGAAGAGCAACCCCACGTGCAACGACCTTTCAATAAAAAGTAATTAAAGCTCTTCGTGAATTTGGGCATTAAGGATCGAAATGTGTCGACCCACACCTGACCCATAATTTTAGTGGGTCGACCCACACCTGACCCACAGTTGCAGAATTCACAGAAATCGTTTTTCTGCGTGTCGACCCACTCCGATCCTTATTGGACATTACCGGGCTGAAGGCCGCTGTGCTCTAGCTGCTTTTATGCCCAAGCAATTACAACTCCTCTAGTAATTTACATTGGAAACAGCACTACAACAAAGAAAACAAATTGTCCTAGGTTTTGAGGCATTTCGTAAAAGGAAAAATTGCTAGGTCTTTCTCAGGTTTCCTTTTAGAGCGCAAGTTCACTAGTTTCGTTAGCGACCAAGTATTCGGAACAATTCGTGAAACGATTCGTGAAAAGGAAAAATACCTAGGTCTTCGTGACGTTTCCTTAAAGCGATAGTTTATTAGTTTCTTTAGCGACGTAGTTTTCGGAGCAATTCGTTCCCTAGGTTTCCATGATGTTTCTTTAAAGCGCAAAGTCCCTAGTTTTGTTACCCACCTAGGTTTCCTGAATTTCGTAAAAGGACAAATTCTCTAGGCTTTCGTGACGTTTCCTGAAATCGCAAGTTCACTAGTTTCGTATTTTCGTTACAAAATCACATGATCTTTGGCCGTTATTTCACTTGTTACCAAGTTTCTTATCGATTTCACGATTTTAGTGTCTTCTTTAGTCTTGTGGCTATTCGCCATTATTCGGCAATATTTATTTAAATATGTTCGAGTCTTTTCGTAACGCACGGGTTCCTTCATATGTTTTTCACTTTTCTTCCTATCAACGACTTTCAAAATCGCACCTCGGCAAACCTCGTTTTTATATAAAGTTGCTTTGCCATGATAGCGAACTTACACTCGTAACAATTTTCTACTTTCACATACTGAAGGAAGAAATGTTGTTATAGTATTTTAAACCAAATACCACTATCTGATGAATTTATCTGATAAATGAATTGGAGACTCTTCTACGCTAATTGGGGGAATGTCTGGTTGATCTGTTTGAAGATAGAATAGAGTCTCAATCAAAATGCTGATCGAGCTGATTTTTACGTTCAAATTCAAGTTTGTTAAAAATCCAATCTAATCAATTCATCGCTGAAAACCGGTTCATTTGTATAGTGATTCCAGCTTATTGCCAGGTTCGAAACGAAAAAAATGATGGGCAAACCTGAACCACGTTACCAACCAGGTTCATCTGATTTAGTATGTGTGGTTGAAGGGTGATAAGTGATAAGAATATGTTTAAAGCATCCAGTGAAGAAATACAACTAAACTGTTGGTCACCAATAAAATCCTCTCTGTAAATTAATAATGTTCTAAAGCATTTATCCTCTCAGTGACCATCATAGCGTTAGCCCAGGGCTGTGCAGTAGGATGGATGTCCCCTTCGTTACTCGACCTTCTATCGGACGAATCGCCTCTATTCAGTGGAAAGGTTACGCTCGAAGAAGCAAGTTGGATTGGTTCATTATTCGCTTTAGGATCTTTCTTTGGTGTGATCTTTTTTGGAATGCTTTCGTTATTCATTGGCAATAAGAGATCCTTGTTAATGTGTGCATTGCCAATAACGGTGAGCGGATAAAATGTAATAAAGAAAAATCTGCGCTACTAAGCAAAATTTGAATTTATAGATATTTTGGTTCATTGTAATCTTCGCTCAACATCCTTGGCATTTGTATGTCGGCAGATTCACAACCGGGCTCACCGGAGGAGCTTTTATTTGCATCCCACTATATCTTGCGGAAATAGCTGATCCAAGGTGAGTCAACAGTCAAAAGAACACAGAATCAATCGGGTTCCATTACTGAAATACTTTATTTATTACATATAGGCGAAAAAGAAATGTTTAGGTAGTTAAGGTAGTCCTCCTACTGTTAGCCATCACTTGGCTTCTGTTAGCCACCGCTAGCTTTCCTTTTGCCACCGCAAGTCGTTCCATTAACTAACAGCAGCCTCCTACTGATAGCTACCGCTAGTTATTGCCACCACCGACCGCAAGCTATCGCCAACACTGCCACTACCACTAGCTACATACACACTTTTCATTTACCTCAAATCTCACTGTTTTCAATAGAGGGCATTGTCATTTACTTTAGACTCCCTTTAAGAAAAGTCAAATTGAAACTTTTGATCGGAGATGTGGAAGTTCAAGTCAATCCACCCGTTAGTGTGACCTTATGTCTATACAAAGTCTCATGATGAAATTTATAAGTTAACAAGCAGATAATGTTTCGTCGCTTGAATTTCGTCCTGAAATTTGGAATACTTTGACATAAGCCGACGCCGCGTGGGTATACATGTGAACGACAACTTTACTTCCTCGTTTATTTTTAATATTTTTACAGGATTCGCGGTGCTCTTTCTTCTATGCTAACGCTAAATTTTAACATCGGAATTCTCATCGGATACATTACATGCACCTATTTGGAATGGTTGTCACGATGCATAGTTCTCATGGTCTTCCCAGTTGTATTTTTCATTATATTCAGTTTCATACCAGAATCGCCACAGCATTTTTTAAAAAATGACCAATCTGAGGTTTGACCTTTTTTGATTTGCTTATCGTAAATGTTGGTTATGGAAGTTTTTAAATTTTTTACAGAACGCTGAAAGGTCGCTACGATTTTATAGGAATTGTAAAATCGGTTCGGAAAACGAATTGGAAATGCAGAAAGAGCTGGCAAAGTTCAAAGAAATCGCTGAACGAAATAAATGCGAAAAGAGAGTGAATTTGAAAGATTTTTGTGAGTATCTAGTTTCTCGTCTTCCTCTTAAGTCCGCGGACAAGTTGTAATTATTTTACTAAGGGATTCCTTGACCCTGAGGAGGTTTGGGGTGGAAAGGTCTCTGATTAGGTGAATGATGGCAATGCTCAGTAATAGATTGCTCACGATGAACCTCTTCGGAGCATACAGGACAGGATTTGTCGATCGAGGAAGTCCACAAGGAGAAGTAATGCCACCAATTTTGTGGAAGATTACGGTGAACAGCCTAGTGGTGAAGTTGAACGCGTCAGGATACCTGACAGTAGCGTATGCAGACGATATTGCGATTCTTATTTCAGGAGCTTTCGAGGAAGTTCTTGGTCGCAGAAGTCGTTTCGCCTGGTTGAGGAGTGGTGTGTCGAGTCGGGACTATCGGTAAACCATGCTCGTGCCAAACTCGTGTTCTTCACTAGCAGAAAGGTGACTAACTTCACAATACCGAAGCTCTTTGGAAAGCGGCTAGCGTTAGTTAGTTAAACATCTTGTCGTGGTGCTAGACAAAGAGCTGACCTGGGGAGAGCATAGGGAAGAGATTGTCAGCAAAGCAGTTAGGGTTTTCTGGAAATGTCGTAGTGTATTCGGAAAGAACAGGGGGCTGCGGCCCTCAGTTTTATACTGGCTATATAAAGGGATATCGGTACTGCTCTTGTGCTATGGCAACATGTTTTGGTCCCACAAGATGGGAGCTGTGAGCGTGGAGAAGGAGCTGACCAAGGTACAAAGACTTGCCTGCCTTAGCATAACTGGAGCGATAACTTCGACCCGACGGACGGCTGCGCTGGAAGTCTTGCCTTCACTAGAGCTGAACGGCTTATTTGAGAAGCAAGAAGCAGAGAGGACAGCGGCCAGACTGTACGTGAGTGGCCACTGGCTCGCGGCAGGGAGAGATGTAGGCCACGCTGGCATTCTGAACTACCTGATGAAAGACTTCCGGGAGATGTCGATGTCTTCAGACGTGACGGAGGTGGAACTTCGTTTTGAGAGAAATTTTAAGACGATTTTCCCGAGTCGTGAGGCGTGGAGGGGCAGAGACCCATTGTAGTGGGAGACATCTTTACGGACGGTTCAAAAATGGCGGGAGGGACAGAAGCTGGCATCTTTTGCGAGAAATTGGGTCTTAGTGTCTCAATATCTCTTGAAGAATATCCTACAGTGTTCCAAGTGAAGGCTCTGGCAGTCGGGAGAAGCTGTGACTTCCTGACGGCAAGTCAGGTCATTGATAAAAGGATTGTTATCTGCTCGGATAGCGAATCTTGGATAAGGGCACTTTTGTCTTGTAAGTTTGCATCCAAATCGATCCTGGAGGGCCGAGTGGAACTGGATGCCATTTCAGTGAAAAACGAAGTATCTCTGGTGTGGGTTCCGGGACACTCAGGTATTCCGGGAAAAAAGGCGGCTAATGAGCTGGCCCTAGGGATTCAGGCCGAGCTGGTAATGGGACTCATAAGACAGCAAACTCGCGAGAGGCACCAAAGGTTTTGGGAGAAGCTAAGCACCTGCAGACAAGCTAATAAGTTCTTGGATGGATGCAATCCGCAGACTACCAAGGAACTCCTGAGCCTTAGCAGGAGTAGCTTGAGGTGGACAGTAGGAATGCTGACGGGACATAACACGCTGAAATCCCATCTGACCATCTGAGACCCGAACTGTAGACGGTGCGGCGACGTACCAGAAACAGCTAAGCACTTGCTGTTACACTGTCCAGCTCTTGAAAGCTTAGGGGTGAAATGTCCAGGAGACTTCTTCCTTACGCTTAAAGAATTTCGGAAGATTACTTACTTACTTTACCGGCACTACAACCCATTAAGGGTCTTGGCCTTCTCCAACATGCTTCTCCAACCGGGCCTATCTGCAGCTAACGTCTCCCAGCTGGTTACTCCCACAGTTCTTAAGTTGGCAAAAGCAGCGTCGCTCCACCTGGACTTGGGTCGCCCTTTTGCCTTCAGGTTTGGACTTCAGAATTTTTTTTTGGAATACGATGTCCATTCATTCGTTGTACGTGACCGAGCCAACGTAGTCTATTTATTTTTGTTGTTCTGACTATGTCGAGCTCTCCAAAAAGCTCTATGAGCTCGTGATTATATCGTCTGCGCCATCGGTTCAGTTTTCGGTCAAATACTGGTCCAAATATTGTACGCAGTACCTTTCGCTCGAACGTATGCAGAGATTGTTCATTTTTTCGGAAGATACCCATGGCTAAATTTGCTTGCTTCATCACAGGAAGCAAATGGCTTAAGCAGTCCTCCAAGTGAGGAATTTTACGCGACCGGCGTAACAAAATGACCCGTCATCGTAGAAAAATTCTATTTCGCGCGCTTATTGCGACGACTTTGGCTTATGTCGATGTACAGAAAACTTCTCAACGAAGCGTGCATAAGCTCACAAGCACACCAGCTTTCGACGCTTGACATGAATTTCGTTATGAAACTTTGTATATCTTGACACAAGCCTACGCCGCAATAAAATCGTGGATGAGGAGCAGCCTCATTTTTAGATCCGTACGTAGTGTGTTACGGTTTATGCCGGAAAAATTGACTTGCTCATTATGGCAGCCTGAAACTCCACCTTTATCAAGTATCGATTCAGCATTACAGATTTCAGGAACCATACCTGACCTGTCCTAATCGGGTCGAACCTGTTGCGATAACAAAAATCTTATTTTATAGTGAACCCAACATCGCTAAGAGCCATGCTCATTGGTCCAACTTTAATGGCAGTAAGTCAATTTAGCGGAACATTTACGTTAGTTAGCTACGCTGCGACAATATTCAAACAGTCTGGCTCGGATCTAGATCCCAACCTGTCGACAATAATTTTAGGATGTTTGCAAATTGCTGGAACCATCAGCACATATTTCCTGATCGATAGAGTTGGAAGAAGAGTCTTACTCACTATATCGTCTGGTGGGGCAGCTGTGGGACTCTGTGTAATGGGAACCTATTGCTATTTGAGCACACAAAATATTGATCTTTCACAGTACAATTGGATTCCGGTGATCACTTTGTCATTCGTGATCTACATCAGTTCCATTGGCATTATACCAGTGCCCTACATTATCTTATCGGAGGTGTTGCCTCAAAAGGTACTTTTCGTCTTTCAAAACAGGCAAAGGAATTACTAAGCTCGTTCTCTTCACAGATAAAACGCATCGGGGGACCCATTAGTATGTCGTCAGTTAGTTTATTTGCATTCATAATGTTAAAGATATTTCCGTCAATGTTGCTGACGCTAGACTTGTATGGTTGCATGTTTTTATTTTCGTTTGTCAATGTAATCGGAATTTGTTTTACCCAATTGATTGTACCTGAGACGAAAGGTCGTAATTTAGATGTATTGGAAGTTTCGACGAAAGAGAAACAGTTACCCGACAGTGAATTGTACATTACCCGTTTGTAGAAAATAAATTTTTATTTTTAAGTTAGTTATTTGAAAAAAAAACTCTGTAATGTGAGTGAGGGGAAAAGAGAAAAGTGGCGACGACATACCTTTTCTCAGCAGCATCCACTACCGCCCACATAGATTGGCCTGTGACAAAAAAAAAACTATTCAATATTAACATTTTCGGATGAGAAAATAAACCAAATGTCAACTGAAAAACTGCAACACTTTTGCTTATTGATTTAGATAAATTACACTGTGCGCACAAACTTAAGCATTTTCACTCAAAGAAATGATAACAGATGGCGCTGTGCTGACCTGCAGCATTAATGCAGCTCCACCTGTCATGATTTCTCTATTTTGGTCCACTCAATAAACCAACTCGTTAAAGTGTACGATTTTGTTTTTGTGGATTTACGAACTGAGAGAATTGAGAGAAACAACGAAAATCCGCAAAGTCCACAAAATCGTGTACCATTTAATTTTGGTTAATCGTAGGGCTTATCAGAGTTATCAATACCAATTGTCATGAGTTTCGGAAACCTTGCCGAAGAAAAGATAAGTTGGTACCCCTGTGATCGATAAAAGGCTCATCCTATCCATCCTATCCTATCAATTCTATCACGTGTTCGATTGCACTTGCGAGCTGGGGTGAACACTTGTGTAAAATGTAGAATTACAACAACTTAGTTTCTTTAGCAGTTTCAGTATACAACAACACAAAGACATTCTTTGTGGTAATATATACTGTGTGTACATGTACAATCTTTAGAAGTATTTAGTATTTATTTCAATTAGTTACCTACAGTAATGGATTAATGGATTACCTACAGATAACAATCACGTGCTTCATTTATATTAATTAAGTTAACTTAATAAGAAAGATAAAAATAATAAGCTTAGAGAGAGAGAGAGAGAAAAGATAAGAAAAAAGAATTAAACTAGAACCGACGAGAGACAATTAGAACAAATCAATTTATAAAAACACATAAAAACGCCAAAAAAAGACTGATGGACGGACCCGCACCGTCTAATGATTACAAATTTATTTACCTCCCGATAATGAAGACTGGCATCTAAATTGAATTGCTTCAACAGTACATTCATATAGTACAAATCAGTGATGCGTAAGGGGCTGTTCATAAAGAACGTCATGATCTAAGCGAGTGGGTTCTGCAACACGTGACGGTGAAATGCGGATCATATATATGCGCCGTCAAATATTTATCGGCGGCGGCGCAAATAATTTTTCATTATGTCGGCGACGGCGCATATCGGCGCTCGAAAATTAATCGGCTGGTATAGATGGTAATGTAGCGGTCTTAATTATATAACTGCTCAGGAATTTGACATAGAAATTTTTTGTCTTCAGCAAAGTTGTTCAGCATAAAATAAGGAACAACTCGGCCGAAGAAACTTTTTTTCTATCAGATTCATTTCAGAAGTTAGTAAATGTTGAAATCGAACTTTCTGAAAAATTCAGTGTTCTGGTCAAAATTGCAGAACTCTTCCGGAGTTTGAGATAAAATTTTTTTGTCTTCAGCAAAGTTGTTCAGCACAAAATGAACTTGTTCTTGCTGAAGAAGCAATTTTTCCATCAATTTTATTTTGGAAGTTATGACCTGTTGAACTCTGTTAATTTGGAATTCGAAAATTTGTCCGGGAATAACAGGTCATAAATTCTGAAATAAAAATGATTCAGAAATTCCTCCTTTGGCAAACTTGTTTCTCATTTCGTGCTGACCAATTTTACTGAAGACAAAAAATTTCTATCTAACTCCGGAAGGTTCTGAAATTTTGACCAGAACACTGAATTTTTCAGAAAGTTCGACTTCAACATTCACTAACTTCTGAAATCGAACTGATAGAAAAAAAGTATCTTCAGCCTATCTGCGCACGCTTTCGGCTCGGGAAATAACCTCCAAATCATCAAAATAGAGCATCCTGGACAGCGGTGCATATGCTATTTTATCTGCCGAGAAAAGATATATCGAGAAAAACAATTTTGCCCTAGGGAGAAAAATGCGAGATTACCGTTCTAGGAAGATAATAGACAATTATTTTATAAACAACACCGTACACAATAATTTTCACTTCTGCTCACTGGCACTACACTTTCTTCCGATTAAAACACAATTTTTCGGTTAGTGAGTAAAGCTTGTGCATAATCTACTATTATTTGTTTCATAAATATCGAAAAATGTGTTGAAATAAATGTTCAATAGTAAAAGCGCATATTAAACAATTTCTTTTTCATGCCTCGGAGCCAAAATCGAAGGAAATTTTATAAATTTCTCTCGCTTGTGGATCTCTGCATGAAAATTTTTTTGTGTATCTGTTTTGGACGACTCATTTTAGGCACTTTCGCATGTAGACCTCGCTCTGCTCGGTTTACAACACGCGAAATTGCCTAAAATCAGTCGTCAAAAACAGACACACAAATAACTATTTCATGCTTCATATGCGGTGCGAAAGTAAAAATTTCATCCCATGGGATGAAAATTTTAATTTCGCCCCTAGGGCTAAAGCCCACGGGGCGAAAATAAAATTTTCGCCCCGTGGGATGAATTTTCTTTTTACTTTCGCACCGTATATGTCATCAAATATTCTCGAGTCGAAATTAGAATTTCATACTGGTTAGGAAGAATACTTTTCGCACGAGTAGTGAAACTATTATTCATGACTTTTTTAAGTAAATTCAGTGCTTTTCAAAAGCCTTCTAATTTCTGGGATGAAAAAGATGTAAATTTTCATCCAAAATGCTACTACGTTTAAGTAAAACACCGTATTGACTTAAAAAAGGTCATGAACGTTTTCATAAAACATCATGAAACTTGTGGTTTGGTTTCCTTGCCGCTGCGGATAAATTTGTAGTTGGTTTTCTCGGGTTATAGGTAGAGGTGGGCGGGCATGACTTTTTGCAGGCCCGAGCACAGCCCGGTGTTTTTAAAATTTTGGAAAAAATCAAAAAAACTGCCCGTGCCCACCCGTTCACGGGCTCAAGATTAAATAAATTAGTTTTAAAACAAGGTGGAGGTATTAATCAGTTTTCTCTATACAAATAATTTTATTTTTAATGGTACTACAACAAAGTACCGAAAAGCCGAAATTGTCCCGACCCAAATCAAGCCAGATAGAATAATGCTCGAGCCCACCCGTTCACGGGCCCAAAATTTAGAAAAAAGCCAGACCCATAACCGGTCCGATAGAATTATGCCCGAGCCCGACTAATATCCTATCGGGTACGGGCGGGCACAGGCTTGGGTCAAATTTTGGCCCTGCTTGCCCAACTCTAGTTATAGCGGCATCAAGTAAACGTTTTTTTTTTATAATTTCAGCTATATTTCGGGCCTTGTTCGGCTCACCTTCAGGCTTTGAAATGATATTTTGGACGAAAAATTTCTTAACTATAACTATAAAATTTCTATAAATTTCTAGACAGTACCGTATTAGTTACCGCGATAAAAATTGTAACTGTGAAAAAAACCACGAAACCATTCAATATTAAGGTTGTCAAAATGTGTAGGACTAAAAAGTTGTGAAATTCAATAAAAACAAAAATGTGCCACTTCCTTATTTACTTCGAGTGTATGTGAAATTATAAAACATCTAAATTCTGCGCCGACGAAAAACAACGGCGGCGGCGGCGGCGGAGGATTTTTTTTTAACATTCGGGACAGTTTTTAAATTTTCATCATTTAAATCACAACCACAAATTAAATTAAACAAAGTAAAAAACCAGCAAAAACAAAATATTAATCAAACTAATTTATTAATTTATCTTATTATATCGAGTCATTTTGGTTAACATTTCAAAAATGTCGAGGAAAAAAACATTCTTTCTCTCTGAGCGAATAGGCAATAAAGGAGTTGGAAACGCGTTCTTTCCTTACACGAATACGGCTATGGATAAGATTTTAGCACAGAAAGAGACAAAACAGACAAAAAGAGCTCACAGCTAGAGTTTTGACTTAACTTCATGTGAGTTGGCGCCTGTGAACTAAAACCAGTACAGCTTGAACGTGAGTATTTCGTTGTAGCAAGCCTGAGCATGTCACACCGAGATATTCCCTTTATGCTCATCAAACCAGCAATGATAACGCTAATATATTCAGTACACTATCATTGCCGATAGTGCTGGGTCGCCACTTTATATGTGTGTTTCTTCATAGGGTTTTCCAATCGAAAAATTAGACTGTCTCTTTTTTATGAGGCGTGTCATTTTTTCTGTAGTTTACTATGAGTAAAGTTGAGAAAACCTCAATTTTCGTGCAAAGTAGCGTATATCATCAGTCTTAGAAAGAAAGAGATGAATAGAGTTAGTAGAGCTGACTAATTTTAACGAAGAACTAATCATTGAGGATCTACTAATCGACTATAATGAAATAGCGTTTGTAAAACAAAAAAAACAACATTTTGTTAATTGAATAAAACAAAACTTGCTTACAACTCAAATCCTGTTTTAGTTTAAATTCGATCTGCTATCTCACTAGCCGAAATTAAATGAGTTTTGTGTTAAGCTGAAGGTTTTATTACACTGACTAGCATTCATCTATCTAGTCTAAATCATAGTTTACGTGTGAACGGACCTTTCTAAAGGGAAAGAAAACAAATAATAATTTTTGTTCGAAAATGTCAACTGATGTTAGTATACAAAAAGAAAAGGGTCCAATTTTCGATAAAGTTAAATATCAATTTGTGTCAAGTGCTTGCGGTAATTATAGTTCTTTTATATTTTTAATTACTGACCTTTTCTAAGAAATGACAGAAGGGAAGAATTCTTCAATATCCTTAAAATTTTCAGCGGCTGTGGTATTTTGCAGTCCATGCATATCTTGAGGGTTGTAACTCCCATTTTGTTTTATTTCTTCTTCATTTACATTATAGAAAAAAAATTTCCTCAAACCATATACTAAAAAAATGTAGTTAGTAGAAAATAAAAATATTGTACAGAAATCATATAGTTAGGTATTAGGAAAAGAAGAGCGTTATTTTGCAAAAACTATTCGAAGGCGCTAAACAAGTATAGTACATTACATCACAAGGAGCTAAAACGGTGCATTTAGACCCAGGACCTTTTTACCACCGTGGTCTAAATCAGCACCGTTTTAGCTCCAAGTGATGTATACTATTTTTCGCGCAGACGGGCAAAACGACAAATTCCGAACAAAAACACTGGACAAATTTTGCATGAAAATTTTATATCACGATCATAGCAAGTGTACTATTGATTTTTCACATTAATCATTTAATTTTTGTTCCTGTAAACATAAACAAAAATAAGTAGTAAAAAGGTTCACAATTCAAAGCGAAGTGTGTGTGTATTTACATAAAAAGTGTTTGTGAAGTAAAGAAAAAACAATTGTTCAGTGGTTCAGTTTTTCATAGGTCCAGCAGTGATAAATATTACCTTGAGTATAATGTTTTCATTTTTTGTCAGCATTGAAAGGTGGGAAGAATAGTATATTTGAACATACAACAATACACACGAGATGTGTACGTACGCGCGGGCGAAGCACAAGCGAAGATCAACTTCATCTATCATTTGAGTGGGTCATTTTCACATTTAAAAGCCACTCACAATTCTCCATCCTACTTCCAATTGTTTAACAAAAATCGAAAAACTAAAAGTGCTGATTTCGTCGTTTACGACTCATCAGTACACCTTGTCTTAAGACCATGTGTATCAGCAACGATGGCCATAGAATGATACCCAGACTATGCCAACTCGCCTTTTATACAATCCAGATCCTACGATTGGATGCATGTCATTTCGATGAACAATTTGGAAGTAAAAGAATTGTGAGTTTGTTTCGGTTATTTTTTAATTTGGATTATTCTGCTAAGCAGATTACCACAATTCAACGACTAACGAAGATAGTATTTACGTTGAATATTTCGGCTCCAAGGGGCTAACCATACCCTCTGTGTAAAGAAGTACACAAACTTGCAATCAAGGTAAAAATTGAGAAAATTCTCGTTTTGGTACAATTGCACCCATAGAAGTAATATTTTACTATGGCTACTGTACCTTCGGCAGATTAAAGTCCACCCGCTTGAATCAACATTTAAAAGCCACTCACAATTCTCCATCCTACTTCCAATTGTTTAACAAAAATCGAAAAACTAAAAGTGCTGATTTCGTCGTTTACAACTCATCAGTACACCTTGTCTTAAGACCATGTGTATCAGCAACGATGGCCATAGAATGATACCCAGACTATGCCAACTCGCCTTTTATACAATCCAGATCCTACGATTGGATGCATGTCATTTCGATGAACAATTTGAAATTATTAAATTTAGAATTTGATAGTCATCTAATGATGAGGTTTTTTGTGCAGAGAGAGAGTGGGTTGGTCCTCATTTTAATTTAAATAAGAATTTCTAAATTTTTTTTCTACATTTTAACATCCAAAATGATCCATATTGCGTTTGTACGGGAAAGGCTCGAGAAAATAAAATCACAACAAAAACCTTTTTTAAAAGGGAAATGTGACGCAAGCCCCCGCCCCATCTTCCAAAACAAGTGATATCAATTTGGGTGACGCTTAAAGCTTCGGAACGCAAAAATTCTTTTGAAATATTTTCACATTTGATTAAAAAAATGCGTCACAAACGCCGGGCCCTCCCAACAAAATGATTTTTCTGCGCTTTCAGATTTCACACACCAAAAATTTAGCTTTGTGCGATGTGTAGAGTACGGGTAGCCTTTGGTACGCATTTTTTTAACAAATGCGAAAATATTTCAAAAGGATTTTTTTACCTTCGGAAACTTTAAGCGTTACATAAGTTGATATCAGTTGTTTCGGAAGAAGGAACGAGGACTTGCGTCACATTTCCCTTTTAAAAAAGGTTTTTGTTGTAATATCAGTCCTTTTGGAAGTAGGAAAATTGTTTTTGACGAATCATATGAAGAAATTTTTTTCGAGCCGCCCCCTCTGCAAACCGAAGCGCGGCGGCTACTACTACCATGGGCGAAAATTATCACCACAACTTACTCTACAACATATCAAAAGTTTGTTTTGAGCCACCGCCTATTTTGGCGGTCACCCCGATACACTACACACCCAACGAGGCCAGTACCCCCTCTTTTTAAAATCTTATATGTCGTAGAATGCCCACCCGAAGGTTCCTGCAAAATTTCAAGAAACGTTATCGAGCCGTTTTCGAGCACGAACGAGAAAAGTCGTTTTTCATACAAGTACCAATGGAAATCAGTAGACTAACTATTCTGTCGTCATAAGCAAAAATCTTAGAGGAAATTAGCGAAAAATTTACACGAGTTTCGACCAGAAAGATTGGCTGAATCTCCATTTTATTTTATTTCGGCGAAAATTGCTTTTTTCACGTCTAGTGAGTGATTTTTTTCACTTTTCGTCCTATCAACGACTTTCAAAATCGCACCTCGGCAAACCTCGTTTTTACTTAAAGTTCTTTGTTATGATTGCGAACTAACACTCGTTACAATTTTCTATTTTCACATACTAACCAGGTTCATCTGATTTAGTATGTGTGGTTCAAGGGTGATAAGTGATAAGATTATGTTTAATGCAGCCAGTGAAGAATTACAACTAAGGATGGCAACACTGTTTATTAGAACAACAACTAAACTTCTCCGTACTTTTTCATAAAATAAAGGATTATCTTTGAAATTATATATCAAAGGGTAAGGTATTCTGTTTCTACTAAGAATTTTTTATAATTTAATATTGAAGTTTTGTAAGAATTATGTGCTACATTATTTAAATTTAATCTTTTTTCCGCCGCTATGAATCTAAACAAAGGGTTAACTTCGTTACCGACGTCGAACGCAATAAAAAACGCGCGCTGTCATATTTCCAATTATAACTGTTGTCATATCATGATTCGAAAGGTACCTGCGCGTTGTAAGAATAAGGATAAAAATCCGTATTCCAAAATCATGCATTCAAAGTCAAGTAGTGATGATAAAATAAATGAAGTGGTTGATGATGACATTAACTCTGATTTGGAAAATGAGCTGCTAAAGCATAGTTCAGACGAGACTGATGATGGTTTGGCTAAACGTAATATTGATATGGCCAAAGATGAAATGTTGTCCTTACTGAAGGAAATTCGGTGCTCTCAATCATCGCAATGTACGAAAAAAGATCTCTTGGAATATAATAAGCAAATCAATAAGAAGATTGGTGAAATGGATAAGAAGGTGACGTCAAACACTTCATCTATAACCTCTATGGCATCTAGAATTGACTCCATCGAAGCATCTTTAGAGTTGAGCCAATATGATACTGAGCTAGTGAAACAAAACGTCATCTCCAGAAATTTAAGTATCATAGGTGTCCCAGCTGTAGATAATGAGGACTTAACTTCTATAGCCTTAAAAATATTTTCCCTGATTGGCTGTGAGGTGGAAAAAGAAGATATTTTTGGATGCTACAGATTGAAACGTGCCAATACGCTCACAAATATATTCATAGTCAAAATTAATGATTTCGCGGTTAAACACCGAATTTTAAAATGTAGAGTCGATACTGTGTTGCGTTTGAAAGATGTTCTAAATTTAACCACTTCTGATGATAAGCAAGTTATCTACGTTAACAACCACGTCACTCCCTATTTTGGCAAACTGCTGGCTGAAGGTCGCACGGCGATAAAAAATAATTTGATTCATTCGGTGTGGTTAAAAAAAAGTGGTTGTCACCTTAGGTTTGAGGAGAATGGATCTGAGCATTTGTATCGCAGTGTTAAGGAACTTAATGAGTTAATTTCGTCGAATAAGCAGCAGCCTGTAAAAAAATCATCTTCTAAACAGATGAAGCGTTCGAAGCCCGACGATACTTTAATTTCACCCAATAGCCAACATAAATCTAAGAAGTAATCCTTTATAGATTCGGTAGCGGCGGAAATGAATGAAACATTATAAATTACAAATAGCCTAACGGTACTCAAAGTTGGCAATATAGCTGGAATTCTTTTTTTTTTTTTTCTCATTATCCAAATTTCTAATTAATAATCTAACTATATTTTACAAATTTTTCAATAAACTAGCTACTCTATTTACAAAATTAAAAATTTATAAACACACAACTTACTTTAAACTTAAAATCGATTCTACATTTAAATAAAAATCGAAATACTTTTCAACCTGCTACAAATTCTTACCTAATACTTAAAACCAAACTTAAAACCAAGACATATACGTACAGGTAAGCTTCAAAAAACTTAAAACCAAACTCAAAACCAAGATAAACACACATAGATAAGCTCGAGGGCTTGCTCCTTGCTTACTTGACTCAAATAAGGTTAAGCCAAATTAACTGAAATGATTAAACATCTGCGATTATATTACCAAAATGTCAGAGGCCTCAAGACGAAAACTCTTGACTTTAAATCAAACCTATTGCTTAGCGGGTATGATGTCATCCTTTTATGTGAGACGTGGTTAAGGCCTGATGTGTTTTCTTCCGAACTTTTTGATGATAGTTATATTGTGTACAGGAAGGACCGTAATAATGCTGCATTAAATAAAGATGATGGAGGTGGGTGTATTATTGCAGTGAAAAAGAACATATCTAAACAAGTTTTCGAATTTGAGTTAGAAAATGACATCTGGGTCTCGGTTGAGCATGTAAATGGCTGTAAGACTTATCTGAATATAAAGTATATGGAATTAAATACCAAACCTGAAATTTGCAATAAGCATTTTAACAAAATCGTAGAAAGTGTGATATCTTCGAACAGTAATGACTCATTTATCTTGTGTGGTGACTACAATCTTGGAGATAGTATCAGTTGGTCCTACGACCCTGTAAATGATAAGTATGAGGCTCTTAATACAAACGGTCCTATACCAAATAATCTATTAGATACCATGTCGTTGTGCCATCTCAATCAACTTAACGTCATTCGAAATTGCAATGGTAGGACTTTGGATTTACTCATGTCTACTATTCAACCTAATCATGTTAGCATTTCAAAATCATCTACCCCGCTAGTCAAAGAGGACGGCCATCATCCTGCACTCGTAATAAAAGTAAACGTATCTCAGTTGAAGTTTTTACCTGAAAATAGGCCAGCTAAGACCAATTTCTTTAAAGCAGATTATGTTTACCTTAATCAAGAACTTAGTAAAATTAACTGGTCAGATGAACTATCTAGTCTGCACATTGACAGTGCAGTTGACAGATTCTATGACTTACTAGAACCCTTCATTAGGGCGATTCCTAAAACAGTAACTCCGAATAGGGATTACCCAATCTTCTATTCCCATCAACTTATCTCATCAATAATCAGAAAGGAATCTGTGAGGAAAAAAATGAAGTGCGCTAAGTGTCCAAATATTTTAGAAAAACTGAAAACTGAGTTCTCAACTCTCCGTTCACGAGTTAAATTATCTATAAAGGAATGTTTTGATGAGTATGTAAAAGACTGTGAAGAAAAGATAAAAACAAACACTAAGTGTTTCTTTGCATTTACAAAATCTTTAAAAAAAACCAATTCATTACCGAATATCATGAAATTCGGCAATGTAGAAGCCACTGACAGACTATCGATTTGTAACTTGTTTGCGAGTTATTTTCATTCAGTATACAATCCATCTATTGGCCCTATTATTGATGTGGTATATGACCCCTTCGGTCACCAGACCTCATCTTTCCAAGACATTCCAAACTTTGAATTCACACCCGCTCAAGTAGAAAAAGCTCTGACGGGTTTTAATAAAAATAAAATATCGTCTCCTGACAATGTTCCAATGCTGTTCTTTATGCAACTCTCTATGTCTCTCAGTTTACCGCTATCCATTCTCTTCAATAAATCACTGCTAGAGTGTAAATTTCCCTATAAATGGAAAACTAGTTTTGTTTCGCCTATATTCAAAGAAGGAAAGAAGGATGATGTAACTAATTATAGGCCTATAAGCATTATATGTGCCGCATCAAAGATCTTTGAGAGACTAGTCTTCACTAGGATCTTTGATGAGATCAAAGGCAGCATCCACCACTCTCAGCACGGTATCTTTGCAAAAAGATCAACTCAAACGAACTTATTAGAATATGTTTCTACGGTAGCAGATGAAATTGTAGCGGGTGGTCAAATTGACACGATATACACTGACTTCGCTAAGGCTTTCGATAAAGTTGATCACAGAATCTTGTTATTGAAGTTACGGTCACTCGGTATATTCGGAACGATGGTTAATTGGTTCTCCACTTATCTGACAAATCGAGCCCAATTTGTTGTCATCGGTGGTTCTATGTCAAATAAAATTGTACCTACATCAGGAGTTCCACAAGGATCTATTTTGGGGCCACTTCTGTTTATTATCTTCATAAATGATCTTCTTGAATCACTCTCTTCTTGCTCTGGTTTTGCTGATGACTTGAAACTATATCGATCTATTAGTAATATCTATGATTGTGAACTGCTTCAAAATGATCTTTCTAAGGTAGTTGAATGGTGTAAAAAAAACAAAATGCTATTGAATGTTGATAAATGCGCAGTGATGTCTACCACTCACAGCCGTAACAAAATAATTTTTCCCTATAAAATCGAAAATGAATGCCTAGAAAGAGTCTCCACTAAAAAAGATTTGGGAATAATTATGGATGACAAATTATCATTTAATGATCACATAAGTGACATGACCCGCCTACAGGACATTAGGTTTCATCTTTCGCTGCGGTAAATATTTTTCAAGTCAAGCCAGCATGCGGCTACTATTTCTCACACTTGTCAGGAATAGGCTCGAATATTGTTCAACGATATGGAATCCATGTTACGTGAATGCTATCGATCGAGTCGAAAAGGTGCAGAGAAAATTTTCCAGAATGTTTTATTTCAAATTCAGTATCTCTAATCCAAGACCGCAATATCATTTGAGATTAAAACATTTGAAGTTACACTCTCTTGAAACTAGACGTCTGGAAATTGATGAAATAACACTTCACCGGATAATTCATGGACTCATCGACACCTCACTTCTTCAACGTATCTCCTTCCATGGACCAGCCAGAGTCACGAGACATCAGTCGACTTTCTACATTCCGCGTAACGTCACTAATTATCAAAGAAACTCTCCTATATACAGACTCCAGCGTAATCATGATAACTACTTCCCAGAACTGAAGATTATTGATTCAAGAGCTACCATGTATAAAAAATTGGTGGTGAACAAATTCGACTGGTGACTTAATCCTTTGGACATTCTCAATTACTTGCTATTTCATTTCATATGTAAATTTCTTTTCACTAATTAATTTTCTTAATTTTTGTATTTCATAAAATTGTATAAGACTGATTTATTATTGGGCCTCGCCTGTTAATTTGTCTATAAACAAATTTAAAATAAAAAAAAATAAAAAAATAGATAGATAGATCGTGGACACAACTTCCTGTTGATTATTTTCAAAGATAATTTTACCATTAATGAAATAGAAATTGGTCATCTTTGATTGGCGATATCTCGGCTCGTTTTCAACCGATTTTGATGAGTGTGGGCTCGTTGGAAAGCTGCTGCGAAGTAGTTTTTTTAAAGTATTTTGGAGGGGAAGGGGCCGAGGGGAAAAAACTCAAAAGTTCGCCTATACATCGTGTCTTGTCTCAAAGGTTTTGGTATGGAGTTTTTTGGGTTTGTGTACGTTTTTTTTTGCGTGTGGGGAATGCGTCGCGCTCTCTGCTACCACTCCGAGCATGATTACATGAATACATGAACGACCTGCCATCTTCTACGTTGGATAAAAGGCAGATTCCAAAGAATCAGCTATGTCCAGTCTCCATAATTTTCCATCAATATCTTTAATATCGAACTCAATACTGGCATCGAACTCTAATTTGCATTTAAATATGTTGAATCGACTTACAAATCTTCAAATAGATCGTTAACAACAAAAGAAGCAAATGCACAAAAATTTCGAGTGTCTACGCATTTTTTGTGTGTACTTTTTCTGTTTACTTATTGCCGAACGGGATATAAAACGTCGAATTTCACAAAGATCTAAAAGTTATTCTTACCAACGTATCGAATGCGCTTTAATCGAAAGTTTTCCTCTTATCACAAAGTTGAGTGAAATTGGTCGGAGTTCTTGCAAAATCCCTCTAAATTTTGTTACACTTACAGCTAATGACATTCTCAGAAAAATGCCAAGGTCTAATTTTTGATACAAGGAAAAAAGAATTCTTTATTCAGTTATTATTAGTCTTCATTTAGTAATACAACCATCAATCTTCATTCCATCTTACATTTACACAGCTTCCCGGCCAGGTCTTAACAAATTTAATTTCAATAAATAGTCACTTCGTACTTCATCAGGGGCCGTTCACAAAGTACTCACGCTACTAACGGAGGAGGGGGGTTCGACAAAAGAGTGCTGCCATACATTCTAATGTAAGAAAATAGACGTGTGAGGGAGGAGTCACAAATCTGCTTATTTTAGCGTGCGTACTTTATGAACAACCATTGAGAGCTATAAGCAAGCCAACTTATTCACGAATTCAATCAGTTTGAGACATAGACAAATATAGGCACTTATTTTTTTTATTTTTTATTAAGAGGATAGTTGTTCGAATAATGGATATTATACGAACGCGCACGGAGGCCACCGTTTGGGCCTATTGTGCTCACTATGTGGTGTGGATATTTGCTGTTCATTCGAGCCTCCCTGTACTAGTGATATAGTTTAGGATGTTCTGGGGTTGCAAATTTTTAATCAGGCTGTACCTGATTCTATATTTACCGAGGTACTGCTGTCTTTCTGTAATAAAAGCCGGACAGTAGCAAAGGTAGTGTTCAGCCGTATCTGAGTGGTGTCCACACAGATCACAGCTTGGATCCGAGAGCTTACCTATAGTCGTAAGGTGTTTTTTAAAATCAAAGTGACCGGTTACCACACCGGTGTATAGTTTCAGTCTGGTTCTTGCTAATGTTAATAAGATACTTTGAGTTCTTTTTACTGATGCTGATGCAGTTTTTTGCCTGGCGGCACGTGGTAAGGTTGGCCCAGTATTTGCCAAACTCATTATCTCTAGTCCTAATTATTTTTGATCTTTTATGAGAAAAGAGTGTTCCCATCGACGCCTCAGGACCAGTTAAAGCAGCTTTTGCATCTTTTCTGGCTAAATCGTTAGCTCTCTCATTACCTTTAATATTAGAGTGACTCGGAACCCATAAAAGGTCTGCTTTGTTAGTGCGTGCGAGTTCGTTTAGGATATTCCACGTTTCAAGTACTAATGCGGATGTGAAAACGTGAAAACGTTGGAAGATAGTGCTTTTAAGACGGCTTGGCTGTCCGAGCAGATAACATACACTCACGGAAAAGTGAAAACCGACACATTTTTGCTTTTGTGTTTTACTTGAATTTGTGAATTTTTGCATGTATTTTTATATGGAGAAATCAATAAAGTCAGTAAACCACAAAACACAAAAAGGTGTCGGTTTTCACTTTTCCGTGAGTGTAATTTATATTAGTTACATTTGTGTTTTTGAAACGGTGAGCACTTTCCAATATCGCTCTTGTTTCAGCAAGAAAGATAGACGAGTGGGCCCCAATAGGATAAATGGGTCGCTAACATGGTCCGCGCAAGTGAGTCACGTTAAACAGGTTGTATATGGTGGGTTAAGGAGTTTATGGAGCTGTAGCAGCTTTGTTCCTATGTCTACGAGATTATTGTTATTTTACACACTTCTCTTGCCTCACATTTTTTACTGTGACGTGGTGATGTCGGATATGGATGCGAGATCTACTGACGCACTTCAGAAAACTATGAATGCATGTATTCGTTTTGTATTTAACTTAAAACGAAGGGATAACACTTTGGAACAGGAAAGATCTATTTTAGGTTGTAGCTATGCTAATTTTAGGAAGTTCAGGATGTGTATGTTTATGAGGGGCATTCTAGTGGAGAAGAAACCGGGATATTTGTTTGAACTGTTGGATAGATCGCGGTCTGTGCGAAATCCGTCTCTGGTAGTGCCTATGGCTGAAAATAGTATTTTATCAGAATCTTTCTTCGTTCTTTCCGTCAAATTATGGAATTCGCTCCCATTACAACTTAAGAGAACAGTGTCGTCTCCTTCCTTCCCTCAAGAGTGTCTGGAATATTTCTTGAGCTTGCATCCATAAATAATATTAATCAGGTTCCAAATTTTGTTGCTGTTGATTCCTCTATCTCTCTCTCACTCTCTCTCGTATTACATTTTTTTTTCTCTTTCATTTATTTTTTTTTTGTTATTATTTTTTATTTTTTGTTTCATTATAAGAAAAATAATCATGTAGGTTTTTTAAGGTTTGTACATATTCTAATCCTTTCCCCCGTACTACAATTTCCCCGTACAAACGTTGTCACCGTGCTACTATTTCCCCGTAAAACCGTTTCTCCCGTCCTACAATTTCCTTCTAACTACTGTTTTCCCCGTACTACCACTTCACCCGTACTACCGTTTCCACCGAACAACACTTTTCCCCGTACCACGATTTTCTCCGTACTACCGTTTCTCCGTACAAACGCTATCACCGTGCTACTTTTTCTCCGTACAACCGTTCTACTGTCCTACAATTTCCTCCTTACTATTGTTTTCCTCGTACTACCATTTCACCGTTCTACCATTTCCCCGTACACACGTTATCATCGTGCTACTATTTCCTGTATAACCGTTTCTTCCGTCCTACAATTTCCTCCTAACTACCATTTCCCCGTACTACCATTTCACCGTTCTACAATTTCCCCCGCACAACCGTTTCCCCCGCACTACTATTTTCCCCGTACAACCGTTTCCACCGTACTACTGCTTCGCGTACAACCGTTTCCCCCGCACTACTGTTTTCCCCCGCACTACTGTTTTCCCCGTACAACCGTTTCCACCGTACTACCATTTCCCCCGCACAACCGTTTCCCCCGCACTACCGTTTTCCCCGTACAACCGTTTCCACCGTATTACCATTTCCCCCGCACAACCGTTTCCCCCGCACAACCGCTTCCCCCGCGCAACCGTTTCCCCCGCACAACCGTTTCCCCGCACTACTGTTTCGCGTACAACCGTTTCTCCCGTAATACCATTTTCTCCTTACTATTGTTTTCCCCGTACTGCCATTTCACCGTTCTACTATTTCCCCGTACTAACATTTCCCCCGTACTACAATTTCCCCGTACAAACGTTGTCACCGTGCTACTATTTCCACGTAAAACCGTTTCTCCCGTCCTACAATTTCCTTCTCACTACTGTTTTCCCCGTACTACCATTTCACCCGTACTACCGTTTCCACCGAACAACACTTTTCCCCGTACCACGATTTTCTCCGTACTATCATTTCCCCGTACAAACGTTATCATCGTGCTACTATTTCTCCGTACAACCGTTTCTCCTGTCCTACAATTTCCTCCTTACTACTATTTCCCCGTACAACCGTTTCTCCCGTCCTACAATTTCCTCCTCACTACTGTTTTACCCGTACTACCGTTTCCACCGTACTACTGTTTCGCGTACAACCTTTTCTCCCGTCCTACAATTTCCTCCTCACTACTGTTTTCCCCGTACTACCATTTCTCCATACAACCGGTTACCCCCGTACTGCTTCTTCCCCCGAGCTACCCCACCAATACTGGTCTTACTCCCATACATTCGAAAATAATTTTAAAAGCATAAAAATTGACCCAATGTCCAACTGCCCGACATTTTCAATAATGCTGGTGACTTCTACTCACAAAACTCTGAGACTTTGCCAAAGAAACCAATGGTCTCTCATACCTTTCCAGATACTTTCAAAAGCATAAAAATCCAAGATGGCGTCGCTTCACAGGTGGCAGCCATTTTCTTAGGATTCATAAAGATTCTACTCACCAATGTCAACAACTTTCCCGAAGAAACCAAACGCGTAACTATTCTAATTCAGAAAATAGCAAAAAATCCAAGATGGCGTCACTTTGACGGCTGCCCATCAGTTTCACCAATACTGGTGACTTCTACTCACTAAACTCTAAGACTTTGCCAAAGGAACCTATCGCCCAACTCCCATACATTCCAAGATATTTTTAAAAACATAAAAATTGACCCAATGTCCAACTGCCCGACATTTTCACAATGCTGGTGACTTCTACTCACAAAACTCTAAGACTTTGCCAAGAAACCTATCGCCCAACTCCCATACATTCCAAGATATTTTTAAAAACATAAAAATTGACCCAATGTCCAACTGCCCGACATTTTCACCAATGCTGGTGACTTTTACTAATAAAACTCTAAGACTTTGCCGAAGAAACCAACCAAAAAAATGTATAAAGAAAATCAATGCATCATTTCGTTCCATACAAATAATTCCTTCCAAAGAAAATATTTGAATACGCCACTTGATAAACAAACGTAAATACATTGAGAATATTACTGAATGAAGCCACGTGCATAAAATAGTTTTTTCGTTTATTCCATTCCACACACACACACTCATAACATATATATTCTCCCTGAAATTACTTGAACAAATTTCTCATACAAAATTACTAATCATTTTTCGTTGTATAAATGTTATACTTCACAGAAAGTACGCAGTTTTAAATGTAGAGATACCACTTTTCAATTCGCTTGAAAGTATCGCCGGTTGGTGATGTCCAGCGCTAAGAGTCGTTGCAAAACGATGCTAGGTGCGGATGGCGATACTGTTCTTATATGGGAGACTGTACCCATAATAAGAGCGCTTTTTTTTTTGTTGGACTGCTTCATTGCGGTCCAGAATTAACAAAATGAACGTCTCTCGTTCTCTGCCTCTAGGTTTCCCTTGTGGTTTTCTCTTCCCCTTCGAAATTAGGATTGCATTGCTTTTTTAGGTTAAAAAAAGCAATGCAAAAGGGTTTAGTTCCTCGGAACTCTTCAAGCAGGTCGGACGTAGATAGATTCGCATGCGAATCTTCTTTTGCATTGCCTTTCATATTCATATAAGGCAATTCAAAACGACTTTTTGATTTAGTTCCTCGGAACTCTTCAAGCAGGTCGGACGTAGATAGATTCGCATGCGAATCTTCTTTCGCATTGCCTTTTTTTGAATCATATAAGGCAATGCAAAAGAATCTACTATTGCATTGCCTTTTCTTTGGCTTTCGGCTTATAAAAGGCAATGCAAAACGACTTTTTGCTTTAGTTCCTCGGAACTCTTCAAGCAGGTCGGACCTACGTTGGTTCACGCTGGAAATTTGTGACCGACAATTTACAAACAAACAGACAGACAGACAGACAAACAGACAAAGTTTTGCCTTTTATAATTAGTAATTTAAATAACGGCGTTATTCTACACTAGTGTTCGTAAGTATTCGATCACTTTCATTGTTAATCTTTTGTTATTGATCGAATACTTAGGAACACTAGTGTATCTGTGGGCATGGACAAAGTAGGGTCTATTTCGATAGATTTTTGCCGTTATGCTGTGAATATTACTCTGTAATAGTCCTTATAACGTGGCGATAGCCTCCATTTCAATAAGTATGTGAAGTGGAGGTAGGTGTAGTAGAGCTTCAAGTGCTGCTGTAGGAATAGACTTCCATGAACTCTTAATTGTAGTGCAGGCTAATCTTTGAAATTTGGTCTTATCAGGGTTAATGCTTAGTTCCATTTCATCACACCATTTGACTGATTGTAGTTGGTTGCATAACGTGTCAACGAATTTACCTCGTAGTAGGACAGCAAGGTCATCTGAAAAATCTTCCGTTTGGTTACATTTTGAGTTATATATAGGCACTTAACTTCGGAGTTAGAATTTCACCAGAAAGAAGAAAGAGTTTTTTTTTAACTTTGTTTTACAATTACGTGCGCTCTTTTTTTATTCACTTGCAACTAAAGCTAATTCCTCTTTTTTCTGTAACAAAATTCGCTTAATAACGCTGACTGAGATAATTGAGTTGTTGAAAAGTGTAATACTTTTAACTCCACCATTCCATTGCCACTAAACCATAGCTTAAAAGTGGAGGAGAAACTGAATGCCAATACAAATATGCAATAAAAGAAAAACTCGGTTTACAACAACGAATGCTACAAAACTTTCACCCTTGTAATAGTTTCGAATCATTTTCAGAAACGAGTTGGTTCTTTTCAATTCGTTCACATAATCCCCAATAAAATAGATTTTCGATATAATCTCATAGACCAAAAACAATAAAAACACAATCTAAAATAATAAGCTTATAGAAAAATAAATATTTGCGATAACGATTATATCAAATCCCTTCAGACTTGGAGGACAACGTGTGATGTTGAGTGAAATAGCATCCCCTATGCCTTGGTTGCCGTTTATTTATCCGTATCTGTCTTGTCTCATCCCAACAATCCACTTTATATATACCGATAGATTTTCAACTTAAACGTGCCACCACTCATATAACCTCAATAAGCTCAAAGTCTCAATTTTGTCATATTTTATTTCTTTTCCCTTTTCCTTTTCCATCATGATTACAGTCTGTTGAAAATATATCGTAAGAAATTTAAATTCATTTCTTATCATAGTTCAGTCACCGAATCTGAATCGAAAATCTGTACATTTCTGAAACGGTCGTTTAGTTATAACTGACATTCACATCCACAAAAAGGAAGTTCCATTCCGTGTATAGTAATCTAATAAGACTGTTTGCATTTCACTGCTTTGCATATAGAAGTATGCAAATGTGTTTATTTCTTTAAATGTGTTAAACTCCCTATTGCCATGCCCTCAGATAAATACCCATCAATTTCATCCAACCAAGCGTTTTACTTTTTGAAAACATTGAGGCCGTTGAATTATAAAGCGAAATATCCATTGAAACCGATACACTTTTTCATCATGAACATTCATAACAATTGATATTTCCACTTGAGGAAACTGGAATTTAAGAATGGGTCACAAGCCACGCATTCTTCGTTTTCGTTTTATTGTCTATTCCCTTACGAAATTTTTATACATGAGAAGTGATGGAACAATGCAATATTTGGGTTCGAGTCTCTATTTCATCTCACAATTAGAGTTGTGCGCCAGGTGGTTGAAATTTTTGCGCCGCCGAAACTCGAAAAATTAAATAGTACACGGCTCTACTTGCAAATTGTCCTGTGAAAGGGCGTTGAAACGTTAGATGAGTTTGAACAACACTGAGTGTCTGGAAGTTCTTCTGCTCAAAAGACGGATAGTCAAGAGGGAGTTGTTCGGCATAGACCGGAATCGTACAATAAAGACGGTATGTGTGATTACCGAGTACTGTGGGTCTAACACGCAGCTGAGTTGCTTACTGTGACGTTGCTGTTTTTCGGTCTTCGCAAACTTACAAATCTAAAAAAGTGGTGTCGAGAGTCATTACATAAGTGATCTGAATCAAGGAAATCGTTCCTGATTTTTTCCGATCAACATCTGTTGCAAGTTAGTTAAGAGTAGGAAAATCAATTTCATTAAAAATGTGTATCTAGATTCAAAGCAACTTGTACCCACAGTAGGGATGGCAGAAAAAAAATGTTTTTTCCAAATAGACTATTTCACTACCCTCAAAATATTGTTAGACCTCAAAAACGCCAAAAAAAATTTCACATTTTTCAAAAGAAAATTCCGGGTTAGAAAAATCAAAAACTTCATTTTCTAAAATTTTGTACTTTGAGGCGTTGCTAGCGCCACCTACTTTGCCCATAGCTTTCAGATTTATTTTTTTCGCAAAGGCTGTTTCATTACCTTTTCAACGATACCCGCTACAATGAATTTAATTGGTGAACGAGTTTTATACTAAAAATTTTCCACAAGGCTGCAGGCATGAACTTTTTTCTGGGACTATTTGAAATGGCAAATTACGTTGTAATTTGAAATTTTAACATACGGTACATGTCGAACTTATTACTCCCGTGCCTGCGTAGCCGTTTTGTTTCGCCTAAGAACCGGCACAACTTGCTTAGTTCAACACATGAGTAAATGTCGGAAAATGTAGAACACGTATGCGACCCATAAAAATCACATATATGTGGTCACATCTTTGAATCACATATGTGAAAATCTGTGATTTCGAGATTTTTGAATGACACATTTACTGAAACTGTTGTGAATGTGATCCGATTTCTGCACAGCTACAAAATTTTCGTGAAAATGTGCCGGGAGTTGCGGGAATTGTAAAAAGTTAACACAGCGCTGTGTCTGCAATCCGTACAATGGATCAATGCAGAAATATTACAAATAATAATGTCTACGATATTTAATAGTATGAAACTGTATTATTCAATGTCTAATACACACCTCGTCGTATCTCCTGTAAATTTATGCAAGTCGCTGTAACTGAACCCAACCTCTCACATACATTTCTAAATTTATGTTTCGTGTATTTTACGTGAGGCCATTTAGGATGCGTGTAGGCTCAAAAAGAATTTCGTCGACGTATTATGTGATCCGTATTTTTTTGTTTTTTCTTTCAAATTTACGTACATTTTTATATATTTTTTTAAGTACTGAGCTGTATTTCTTGCACATTTGTTGTGCCAGTCTGCTTTTTTTATCGAAAAAGTCGTTCTGAGTCGAGAAATGTGGACATGTGTTTTCACATTTCCACATTTGTTTTCACATATGTGAGTCACATTTGCCCCGCAAATGTGAAATTTAATTTTTTTCAAGTGGCACATTTGTCGTTCCAGTCGCACATTTGCCATGGGTCAATGCACATCTGAAAACTTTGAAAATAAATGTGCCGAGATGTGCTCGAGAACGCCACATATAGGTTACGGAAGTGGTCACATTTGCCAGTCACATTTCGGCGAATTTGCCGAATTTGGCTAATTTGCCTGTTTTCAACACTCAAATGTGACTACTTCCCCAACCTATATCTGGCGTTCTCGAGCACATCTCGGCACATTTACTGTCAAAGTTTTCAGATTTGCATTGATTCATGGCAAATGTGCGGCGGGAACGACAAATGTGCCACTTGAAAAAAATAAAATTTCACATTTGCGAGACAAATGTGACTCACATATGTGAAAACAAATGTGGAAATGTGAAAACACATGTCCACATTTCTTGACTCAGAACGAATTTTTCGATGAAAAAAGCAGACTGGCACAACAAATGTGGCAAATGTCCAAAAAATACAGCTCAGTACTTGAAAGAATAGAAAAAAAGTACGTATATTTGGAAAAAAACACAAAAAAATTACGAATCACTTAATACGTCGACGAAATACTTTTTGAGCCTAAACGGTTACGTATAATTTGGAAATGTATGTGAGAGGTTGGAATCGACATAGTGCTAAAATTTTCAAAATTTCGCAGATTGGTTGTGAAATAATGAGTTCGGACAGACATACCCGCTGAAAAGAGAACGTTTCCTCAAATTTGTATTTTCGAAAAACTTTTTCAAATATAGACGATATTAATGAACTGACAAAGTTCAGTAGTATTTTTCATTGAAAAGTAGCATTTCCCGCAACTCCCCGAGATGTGCAAAAAAAATTGGAAAATAAAATCATTTTGTAGGTAAATGTGACGAATGAGCTTTCACTGATGTGAAAAATTCTCACATATGTGAAAATTCAATAGAAAATTCTTGCTCTGGATATTACCAGCTGAAACTATAATTGTCCTGAGAGAAAAATCTTTATTTAATATTTTCGATTTAAACAAAATATACAAAATGCCTCTAGGATATGTTTTCAATTGTTTTTATGTGAATTATTGTGAGAGATTAACGGATTGGCCTGTAATGTCCTGGTTCCTGGTTATAGTACCGAAAAGTACACCAAAGCGTTGAAATGAGAGGTACAAACGAAATCGACAAACATGCACTTTGTCTCATTAGTTATACCAATAAATTTCAGCAAGTTAGTTTTTTCGGGAATTTCAGGATTAATAAGAAATCATTATTGTTATTGGCTTTCCAAAAAATTTGCGATGGAAATAATTCAGAAGATTCAGGTCAATGAATCTGACTTCCTCCAGCTGAGGAGTAAATAGAAATCACAACAAAAACCCTTTTAAAAAGGAAATGTGACGCAAGTCGTTGTCCCTTCTTCCAAAACAACTGATATCAATTTGGGTGACGCTGAACGCTTCGAAACGCAAAAAAACTTTGAAAATATTTTCACATTTGATTAAAAAAATGTGCCACAAATGCCGGACACTGGTGTTATAGTTTTTCTGTTCTTTCAATTTTATACGCAAAAATTTGACTTCCTGTACAAAAATACTACATACATTCCTACATTCAAGTCAAATTTTTGCGGTGTGAAAGCTGAAAGAACAGAAAAACTATAACATCAGTGTCCGGCATTTGTGACGCATTTTTTTAATCAAATGTGAAAATATTTTGAAAGTTTTTTTGCGTTTCGAAGCGTTCAGCGTCACCCAAATTGATATCAGTTGTTTTGGAAGAAGGGACAACGACTTGCGTCACATTTCCCTTTTAAAAGGGTTTTTGTTGTGATATCAGTTGTTTTGGAAGAAGGGACAACGAATTGCGTCACATTTCCCTTTTAAAAGGGTTTTTGTTGTGATATCAGTACTTTTGGAAGAAATTGAAACCGATCAAAAATATCAAAAAAGCCTGATGGAAGTTGAAAAGTGCTAGAGAAATCCACAAAAATCCTTGAGAATCCCTTAAACCTAGGAAGCTCCATTGCATGACCTCACTCATGTCGAGAATAACCGAAAAATAGCAAAAAACCTGATGGAAGTTGAAAAGTGCTAGAGAAATCCACAAAAATCCTTGAGAATCCCTTAAACCTAGGAAGCTCCATTGCATGACCTCACTCATGTCGAGAATAACCGAAAAATATCAAAAAACCTGATGGAAGTTGAAAAGTGCTAGAGAAATCCACAAAAATCCGTAAGAATCCCTTAAACCTAGGAAGCTCTATTGCATGACCTCACTCATGTCGAGAATAACCGAAAAATATCAAAAAACCTGATGGAAGTTGAAAAGTGCTAGAGAAATCCACAAAAATCCTTGAGAA
>CM055403.1:128658304-128668577 GCA_029228625.1 Pseudolycoriella hygida
CCAAATTAACTGAAATGATTAAACATCTGCGATTATATTACCAAAATGTCAGAGGCCTCAAGACGAAAACTCTTGACTTTAAATCAAACCTATTGCTTAGCGGGTATGATGTCATCCTTTTATGTGAGACGTGGTTAAGGCCTGATGTGTTTTCTTCCGAACTTTTTGATGATAGTTATATTGTGTACAGGAAGGACCGTAATAATGCTGCATTAAATAAAGATGATGGAGGTGGGTGTATTATTGCAGTGAAAAAGAACATGATATCTAAACAAGTTTTCGAATTTGAGTTAGAAAATGACATCTGGGTCTCGGTTGAGCATGTAAATGGCTGTAAGACTTATCTGAATATAAAGTATATGGAATTAAATACCAAACCTGAAATTTACAATAAGCATTTTAACAAAATCGTAGAAAGTGTGATATCTTCGAACAGTAATGACTCATTTATCTTGTGTGGTGACTACAATCTTGGAGATAGTATCAGTTGGTCCTACGACCCTGTAAATGATAAGTATGAGGCTCTCAATACAAACGGTCCTATACCAAATAATCTATTAGATACCATGTCGTTGTGCCATCTCAATCAACTTAACGTCATTCGAAATCGCAATGGTAGGACTTTGGATTTACTCATGTCTACTATTCAACCTAATCATGTTAGCATTTCAAGATCATCTACCCCGCTAGTCAAAGAGGACGGCCATCATCCTGCACTCGTAATAAAAGTAAACGTATCTCAGTTGAAGTTTTTACCTGAAAATAGGCCAGCTAAGACCAATTTCTTTAAAGCAGATTATGTTTACCTTAATCAAGAACTTAGTAAAATTAACTGGTCAGATGAACTATCTAGTCTGCACATTGACAGTGCAGTTGACAGATTCTATGACTTACTAGAACCCTTCATTAGGGCGATTCCTAAAACAGTAACTCCGAATAGGGATTACCCAATCTTCTATTCCCATCAACTTATCTCATCAATAATCAGAAAGGAATCTGTGAGGAAAAAAATGAAGTGCGCAAAGTGTCCAAATATTTTAGAAAAACTGAAAACTGAGTTCTCAACTCTCCGTTCACGAGTTAAATTATCTATAAAGGAATGTTTTGATGAGTATGTAAAAGACTGTGAAGAGAAGATAAAAACAAACACTAAGTGTTTCTTTGCATTTACAAAATCTTTAAAAAAAACCAATTCATTACCGAATATCATGAAATTCGGCAATGTAGAAGCCACTGACAGACTATCGATTTGTAACTTGTTTGCGAGTTATTTTAATTCAGTATAAATCCATCTATTGGCCCTATTATTGATGTGGTATATGACCCCTTCGGTCACCAGACCTCATCTTTCCAAGACATTCCAAACTTTGAATTCACACCCGCTCAAGTAGAAAAAGCTCTGACGGGTTTTAATAAAAATAAAATATCGTCTCCTGACAATGTTCCAATGCTGTTCTTTATGCAACTCTCTATGTCTCTCAGTTTACCGCTATCCATTCTCTTCAATAAATCACTGCTAGAGTGTAAATTTCCCTATAAATGGAAAACTAGTTTTGTTTCGCCTATATTCAAAGAAGGAAAGAAGGATGATGTAACTAATTATAGGCCTATAAGCATTATATGTGCCGCATCAAAGATCTTTGAGAGACTAGTCTTCACTAGGATCTTTGATGAGATCAAAGGCAGCATCCACCACTCTCAGCACGGTTTCTTTGCAAAAAGATCAACTCAAACGAACTTATTAGAACATGTTTCTACGGTAGCAGATGAAATTGTAGCGGGTGGTCAAATTGACACGATATACACTGACTTCGCTAAGGCTTTCGATAAAGTTGATCACAGAATCTTGTTATTGAAGTTACGGTCACTCGGTATATCCGTAACGATGGTTAATTGGTTCTCCACTTATCTGACAAATCGAGCCCAATTTGTTGTAATCGGTGGTTCTATGTCAAATAAAATTGTACCTACATCAGGAGTTCCACAAGGATCTATTTTGGGGCCACTTCTGTTTATTATCTTCATAAATGATCTTCTTGAATCACTCTCTTCTTGCTCTGGTTTTGCTGATGACTTGAAACTATATCGATCTATTAGTAATATCTATGATTGTGAACTGCTTCAAAATGATCTTTCTAAGGTAGTTGAATGGTGTAAAAAAAACAAAATGCTATTGAATGTTGATAAATGCGCAGTGATGTCTACCACTCACAGCCGTAACAAAATAATTTTTCCCTATAAAATCGAAAATGAATGCCTAGGAAGAGTCTCCACTAAAAAAGATTTGGGAATAATTATGGATGACAAATTATCATTTAATGATCACATAAGTGACATGACCCGTAAAGCCTACAGGACATTAGGTTTCATCTTTCGCTGCGGTAAATATTTTTCAAGTCAAGCCAGCATGCGGCTACTATATCTCACACTTGTCAGGAATAGGCTCGAATATTGTTCAACGATATGGAATCCATGTTACGTGAATGCTATCGATCGAGTCGAAAAGGTGCAGAGAAAATTTTCCAGAATGTTTTATTTCAAATTCAGTATCTCTAATCCAAGACCGCAATATCATTTGAGATTAAAACATTTGAAGTTACACTCTCTTGAAACTAGACGTCTGGAAATTGATGAAATAACACTTCACCGGATAATTCATGGACTCATCGACACCTCACTTCTTCAACGTATCTCCTTCCATGGACCAGCCAGAGTCACGAGACATCAGTCGACTTTCTACATTCCGCGTATGGTCACTAATTATCAAAGAAACTCTCCTATATACAGACTCCAGCGTAATCATGATAACTACTTCCCAGAACTGAAAATTATTGATTCAAGAGCTACTATGTATAAAAAATTGGTGGTGAACAAATTCGACTGGTGACTTAATCCTTTGGACATTCTCTATTACTTGCTATTTCATTTCATATGTAAATTTCTTTTCACTAATTAATTTTCTTAATTTTTGTATTTCATAAAATTGTATAAGACTGATTTATTATTGGGCCTCGCCTGTTAATTGGTCTATAAACAAATTTAAAATAAAAATAAAATAAAATAAATAAAATAAACTGTTGGTCGTCAATAAAATCCTCTCTGTGAATTAATAATGTTCTTAAGCATTTATCCTCTCAGTGACCACCATAGCGTTAGCCCAGGGCTGTGCAGTAGGATGGATGTCCCCTTCGTTACTCGACCTTCTATCGGACGAATCGCCTCTAGTCAGTGGAAAGGTTACGCTCGAAGAAGCAAGTTGGATTGGTTCATTATTCGCTTTAGGATCTTTCTTTGGGGTGATCTTTTTTGGAATGCTTTCGTTATTCATTGGCAATAAGAGATCCTTGTTAATGTGTGCATTGCCAATAACGGTGAGCGGATAAAATGTAATAAAGAAAAATCTGCGCTACTAAGCAAAATTTGAATTTATAGATATTTTGGTTCATTGTAATCTTCGCTCAACATCCTTGGCATTTGTATGTCGGCAGATTCACAACCGGGCTCACCGGAGGAGCTTTTATTTGCATCCCACTATATCTTGCGGAAATAGCTGATCCAAGGTGAGTCAACAGTCAAAAGAACACAGAATCAATCGGGTTCCATTACTGAAATACTTTATTTAATACATATAGGCGAAAAAGAAATGTTTAGGTAGTTAAGGTAGTCCTCCTACTGTTAGCCATCACTTGGCTTCTGTTAGCCACCGCTAGCTTTCCTTTTGCCACCGCAAGTCGTTCCATTAACTAACAGCAGCCTCCTACTGATAGCTACCGCTAGTTATTGCCACCACCGACCGCAAGCTATCGCCAACACTGCCACTACCACTAGCTACATACACACTTTTCATTTACCTCAAATCTCACTGTTTTCAATAGAGGGCATTGTCATTTACTTTAGACTCCCTTTAAGAAAAGTCAAATTGAAACTTTTGCTCGGAGATGTGGAAGTTCAAGTCAATCAATCCGTTAGTGTGACCTTATGTATATGTATACGAAGTCTCATGATGGAATTTAAATGTTAACAAACAGATAATTTTTCGTCGCTTGAATTTCGTCCTGAAATTTGGAATACTTTGACATAAGCTGACGCCGCGTGGGTATACATGTAAACGACAAATTTACTTCCTCGTTTATTTTTAATATTTTTACAGGATTCGCGGTGCTCTTTCTTCTATGCTAACGCTAAATTTTAACATCGGAATTCTCATCGGATACATTACATGCACCTATTTGGAATGGTTGTCACGATGCATAGTTCTCATGGTCTTCCCAGTTGTATTTTTCATTATATTCAGTTTCATACCAGAATCGCCACAACATTTTTTAAAAAATGACCAATCTGAGGTTTGACCTTTTTTGATTTGCTTATCGTAAATGTTGATTATGGAAGTTTTTAAATTTTTTACAGAACGCTGAAAGGTCGCTACGATTTTATAGAAATTGTAAAATCGGTTCGGACAACGAATTGGAAATGCAAAAAGAGCTGGCAAAGTTCAAAGAAATCGCTGAACGAAATAAATGCGAAAAGAGAGTGAATTTGAAAGATTTTTGTGAGTATCTAGTTTCTCGTCTTCCTCTTAAGTCCGCGGACAAGTTGTAATTATTTTACTAAAGGATTCCTTGACCCTGAGGAGGTTTGGGGTGGAAAGGTCTCTGATTAGGCGAATGATGGCAATGCTCAGTAATAGATTGCTCGCGATGAACCTCTTCGGAGCATACAGGACAGGATTTGTCGATCGAGGAAGTCCACAAGGAGGAGTAATGCCACCAATTTTGTGGAAGATTACGGTGAACAGCCTACTGGTGAAGTTGAACGCGTCAGGATACCTGACAGTAGCGTATGCAGACGATATGGCGATTCTTATTTCAGGAGCTTTCGAGGAAGTTCTTGGTCGCAGAGGTCGTTTCACCTGGTTGAGGAGTGGTGTGTCGAGTCGGGACTATCGGTAAACCATGCTCGTGCCAAACTTCACAATACCGAAGCTCTTTGGAAAGCGGCTAGCGTTAGTTAGTTAAACATCTTGTCGTGGTGCTAGACAAAGAGCTGACCTGGGGAGAGCATAGGGAAGAGATTGTCAGCAAAGCAGTTAGGGTTTTCTGGAAATGTCGTAGTGTATTCGGAAAGAACTGGGGGCTGCGGCCCTCAGTTTTATACTGGCTATATAAAGGGATATTGGTACCGCTCTTGTGCTATGGTAACATTTTTTTTTTTTTTTCTAAGGGTGAGGAAACCTTCATAGGCGCCTGGTCGTTTGACGACCCAGGTAGTGTTGGATTCCATCTTTCGATGACCTACCAACTAAAACCTCCTTCCTTATTCTCCATGCTCTCGTCTCCCCGGAACCGCCTCACGGCATTACTTCGGGGAGGGGCTGTGCTTACGCACTTACTCTCTCAGCAGCTCTTCGTTGCTCCTCTCTCCATTCATTTTGTTGCTTCCCCATTATCTTCGCAACCACGTCATCTGCCACTTTCCACACCTCCTCATCGCGACACATCTCTGACACTATGTTATCGGCACTCATATCTGGCCGGCTCGCAGCTATCAGCGCACATCGCTCCTGTTCGAAACGGGGGCAGGCGAACATCACGTGCTCCGCCGTTTCCTCCTCGTTACGACATGACGTGCAGAAGGGTGACTCTGCGAATCCACACCTATGCAGGTACTTTCTGAAGCACCCATGACCCGACAGGAACTGAGTCAAATGGAAATTTACCTCTCCGTGCTTCCTTTCTATCCATGTGGTTACGTTCGGAATGAGCCTATGGGTCCACCTTCCTTTGTCCGTGGAGTCCCACTCCCGCTGCCATTGTCTCAGTGAGTTTACTCTTAATCGCGACCTGACTTCTTTTCTGTTTTGGCCGTCAATTTCCTTCAGTCTGTGGCATTCACTATCTTCTATCAGCGTTATGCATATTGGCATCATTCCGGCTATTACACACACCGCTTCCAGGGAGATCGTTCGGTATGCGCTAGCTACCCTTATGCTTGCCAATCTATGAGCTTTGTTCAATCTCCTCCGGTTCCTCTTCGTGTCCAGCGCCTTTATCCACGCTGGTGCCGCGTAGCGCAACATCGATAGGGTAACGCTTGCTTGAAGCCTCCTTATACTGCTGCGCGGTGCAAACCTATTCGGCATAATCCTAGCCAGTGCTGCGTTGGCTTTCATTGCCTTTTCGCACGCGTAATCCACATGGCTATTGAATTTTCTGCGGACATCCAGCATGACTCCGAGGTATTTCAATTGTCGAGTGGATGTGACTTCATTGCCTTCGATGTTCAGAGCAATCTGTCCAGTCTTTCTGCAATTACTAACTAGCATGATCTCTGTTTTTTGGTGAGCCAGCTTGAGCTTTGCCTTTGTCATCCAGCTTTCGACTGTTTCGAATACCTCTATCGTGACCACTTCCACCTCCAACTTTGACGTTCCGGACACCGTGACAATCAGGTCGTCGGCAAAAGCAATCGTCGTTGCACATCTTGGCAGTGTCAATCGTAACGCCGCGTCATACATTGCATTCCACAGCGTTGGTCCCAATATGGATCCCTGAGGTACTCCAGCCGTGATGTCTACCATCTTTTGTCCTTCCGTGGTATCGTACGTTAGCACTCGTCGTTCGAAGTAGCTTTTAATTATCATGCAGAGGTAATCGGGAACTCTCATGGCATGTAACGCCTTAGCTATCTCCCTCCAGCTTGCGTTATTAAAAGCATTTTTAACGTCTATCGTTGTTATAGCGCAGAAGCGGTTCCCGGTCTTTTTTTTCGTTCCCGCCTTGTCGGCAATCTCCATCACTTTCTTTATGGCGTCAATCGTCGATCTCCCTTTTCGAAATCCGAATTGGTCGTCTGACAGTCCGCGTTCGCCCTCTGTGTATTTCTTTAGTCTGTTCAGGATTATAGCCTCAAACAGTTTTCCCATTCCATCTAGCAAGCACACAGGTCTGTATGATGATGGCTTACCTGGCGGCTTCCTTGGTTTTGGTATTAGGACCAGCTTTTGTTTTTTGCAGCTATCAGGAAAATGTCCATCGTCAAGGCACTTCTGCATCGTCAGTCTAAACATGTTCGGCTTCGTAGATGCTGTCGTCTTTATAGCTATATTGGGAATCCCATCCGGTCCTGGCGCCTTGTTATTTTTGGTCTTTTTGGCAGCCATCTGTATCTCTTCTATAGTGAACGATCGTTCTTGTCTATCTTCAGTCTCCTGGTCATAAGGAGTTTGCGGCCATGGGACCTGTTCATGCTGTGGGAATAGCCCTCTCACTATGGCGCCTAGCTTCTCAGGACAACTTTCTTTTGGCACCGATGAGCCTCTAATCAGCGCCATCGCAATCTTGTACACTTTGCCCCACGGGTTCGCATCAGCGTCCTGGCACAGCTTCTTAAGACAAAGTTTCCTGCTATCCCGGATTGCCCGCTTTAATTCTACTTTTGCCTTTCGATGTTCGTCATGCCTCGCCGCCCGTACCGCACCGTCCTTTTTGACCCTCTGCATCCTCCTTCTTGTCTTAAAACAGTCCGCGCGCAAGAGTCTTATTTTTTCGTTCCACCAATATGCTTGTTTTCGTCCTTTCTTCGGCTCTATCCTTCTTGGCATCGCCGCGTCACATGCAAGCACCATGGTTTTCGTCAATTCACCTACCGATTTCTCTTCGTGTTCGTCTTCTGCTTGGAGGTATTCCTTAAAAACTTCCTCGTCGAAATTTCCCGTCTTCCATCTTCTCTCTTTTTCATGAGTCGTCTGTCTTACCGACACCGCGCCCTTCTTTACGGTATACCTCAGTGCCTGATGGTCGCTATATGTGTACCCTTCATCCACTCTCCAATTCAGACTGGGCACTAGTGCTGGACTGTAGAATGTAATGTCAATAATCGACTCTCGTCCGTTCTTGCGAAAGGTAGTTGTGTCTCCCACGTTTGCCAGGACCACATTCAGCCTTGCTAGCGCTTCTTGCAGCATGAAGCCTCTTTCATTTGTCAATCTACTACCCCAATCGACTGCCCATGCATTAAAGTCTCCTCCAATGTTAACTGGGCTTAGTCCCGTTAGCTCTCCTGTCATTAATTCCAGCATTCGTTCGAACTGCACAATCTTCCATCTTGGTGGTGCATAACAACTAGCAATATACACTCCGTCAATTTTTGCTATCACAAATCCCTCATGAGCGTCTGATACCACTTCTTGTATGGAATACCTTCCCGTCGTCAAAATTGCGGCCATCCCGGCTCTGTCAACAACCCAGTTACCGTTCTTTCTATCGCAACGGTACGGTTCTGCAATAATTGCTACGTCACATTTATTTTCCGCTGTGGCTTGCCAAAGAAGTTGTTGTGCCATGTCACAATGATTAAGATTTATTTGGATCACTTCCATTCTCGTTTCGTCTTAGATTTAAGCGCCTGTTTAAAGACTGGGCATCTCGCTCCACCAGTCACGTGGTCACTCTCTGACGTACACAGCAGGCACCTTGGCTGGTTTGTGCACTCTCTTGCTAGGTGGTTTTCTCCTCCACATCTCCTGCAGAGCTTGGATCTATCTTCCCCCTTACAGTTCCTTGCCTGGTGCCCAAAGCCCATGCATCTGAAGCACCTGTTTAGCTGCTGCATTTCCCTTATCGGGCATACAGTCCAGCCCACCTTTATCTTGCCGATTTTGCGAATCTTAATCGCTGCGTCCACTGGAAGTTTTATCTCCGCCGTTTGGAGTTCGCCTCTCGTTTTTCTCATGCGTATCGTCATTGAATCTAGCTCGTCATTGATGTCACCTTGCTCTTTCAGAGCTTTTTGAAGATCTTCACTTGTCGTGATTTCGTCCATATATCTGCACTCGATCGTCGTCATGTGGGACATCGCTCTCACTTTTGCTGATTCGCCCAGTGACCTCTTCACTAGGTCTTTATAATCTGCGCTCTTAATATCTGGGCCTTTCTTGAGCTCTAATAGCATTTCGCCTTTCTGCGTTCGTCTTATTCTCGATACCTTTTCGCCCAGGTCCTTGAGAGCTGCGTCACCTTTGATTTTTTTGAGGATATCAGCGTACGTCATTCCTTCTTCTGCCGCCACTATCAGAGCATCAGCTTTCGGTCTCAGCCTTTTAAGTTTTGATTTCTCATTCCTCTCTTTCTTCTTATTTTTCACCTCCCTCCACTCGCCAAGACTGGGCTTCGGGGTTTGTGCGTCCGGCCTCTTTGTGGTCTTTTCCGTATTCTTCTTGTCATTTTTGCTCCTTTTTGCCGCGTTTCTTGGTGTGGGTGTAGCGTCCGGCGTTTGCTTTCTCTTTGACGTACTTGGGGTATCTAGCACCGCCATGACTTCGTCTGTTGTCTTCTTCGTGTCAGATTTACTCTCAGCTGTTTCTGATCTCCGCTTCCACGACTTGACTTCCTCTTCTACTTCGTTTAGGCATGCCCGTATACCGACCACCTTCGTCCTAATTATTGTGTGCACAATGTTTTTATCTTGTATAAATTCGTGCAACTCTCTCACCAATTTTTTGACCAACTCCATTTTTGTCGGCGTTGACTCACTGAGATCGACGGCCTGCATACCTTCTCTCCTTCGCTCGTTCACTCTCACGGGTGACCTCGTCATCTTCGAGCTTTTTGCGAACACGGCATACACCTGAGTCTCAGATTGATCCATCCCCTGATCCTCCGATTTCCTCTGCTGGTTCCCTGCTTGATTTTCTCTAATATTTCCTTTGTTCCCCATATTCTTCAAAGTGTTCCCTTCCATGCTGTTGGGTCACCCCTCCAAGCCGCTATCTCAATCTCGTGGTGTAGTTACCTTCGTAATCTCATGGTTATCTATGCAAACAGTGAGGCCATGCTAGGGTTGGCACGGTCCTTCATGGGGCACCGCGTTCAGAGCCAGATCGGTATTAGTCAGGAATGTACATCTGAGCCTACACCTCCTTATCACAGGACGAGTTTTCGAACGTACTTGGAGGCCTGCCAAGGTTTTACCGGGACGGGGGCAACCATGATATTAGCCCACTAGCCGTTTCGTGAAGGTGTCACCCTTCCTTATTAAGGTAGTAGAATACCACAGTTGTCAGCCCATTGCATTCTACTCATTTCAATATCCGTGTTCAGTGTCCATGTCCAATGCTTTGCCAGTATACCATAATTAAGACCTTACTGGCGTTGGCCTCAATGTGCCCGTGGCACTCCACTCATGATGGTAGTCCACCAAACTAGGACTGTGCATGTTGCCGTTGTCTCTTACCGTCGAGATCCTCCGCCACCATGCTAAGCCGCCATCCCATCTT
>CM055403.1:128675760-128706213 GCA_029228625.1 Pseudolycoriella hygida
TAGTGTCATTCCGGAGCTAAAATTCGAAAACTGAAAAAGCATAAACGAAAATCCAAGATGGCGCCGCTATGACAGCTGGCAGCCATTTTCTTAAGATACAAAAAAATTCTAATGACCAAACTCTATAACTTTCTAGAAAAAACCAACTCTCTAAGTGTTATCATTCCGGAGCTAAAATTCGAAAACCCAAAGAAGCCTAATTTATACCAAGATGGCGTTACTTTGGCAGATTTCTGAAAATCCCAAAAATTTCTGCCGATCAAACTCTATAACTTTTTCGAAGAAATCAGCTCTCTAGCTATTGTCACTCTGGAGCTAAAATTCGAAAACTCCGACCATTACCTAAAAAACATTCAAAATTGACCCACTTCCACATGCCACGGCTTTTCCAGAATTTTCCCGGAAAAGCGCCATATGAAATTTTTCATTTGGGGCCGAGACTGATGTTCCCTGAAAATTTCAGGAAGATCGGCTGACTGGTTCTCGAGATCGAAAACTATTAATAGATAGATAGATAGATAGATAGATAGATAGATAGATACCGACAGATCAGAAAAAAAGTTTCCCTAATGATGAGAACAATAGAAAAATTATTTCTCCATACAAAAATGTCATTTTCAAACCTCGATATCTCAGTCAATTTTCAACCGATTTTGATGAGTGAGGGCTTCTTTGAAAGCTGCTGCGACGTGTTTTTTTTAATAATTTGGAGGGGGAGGGTGGCGAGGGGAAAAAACTCAAAAGTTCGCCTATATATGGCTCCTTGTCCCAAAGGTTTTTATATGGAGTTTTTTGGATTTGTGGACGTTTTTTTTGGGGTGTAGGGACTGCGTCACGCCCTCCGCTACCGCTGCGGGCATGATTACCGAAGGTAATGTCAAAGACCCTAACGAACTACGTCTCAGACCATTCAAATCTAGAAAAGCTTATATCCAAGGACTGGGCCATTTTCCTCTAAAACTCTGAAATACCAGTTCTCTAAAATTTTATTCTCTACAACTTTGCCTTTGGAAGCAACTTTCTAGCTCTCATAGTTCTGGAGATTCGGGTCATCCTGCCCAATTATGGAAGTGATCATATACCGAGGCTGGTACCCCCGCCCCCCTTTTTAAAATCTCATGTGACGTAGAATGCCCACCCGAAGGTCCCTGCAAAATTTCGAGCACGAGCCAAAAAGTCCTGGAACTAGCTAACTAACTAACTAACTAACTAAGGTAGGACGTTTGCATTAACTTTGGCTTCTGTGAAACAGCACTTTTTGCATAGGAAATGATCATTTTCTAAAGGTCGTATCTTCGGATCCACTGAACCGATTTTAATGAGTGAAAAGACACTTCCCCTTAGAATTTTCCGTAGAATCCAGGAAAATTATTTTCCGAGGGGTACGTCGCAAGGGAGAAGTCAAAACTTAGCTGTATATATGGTTCCGAAGTCTACGAAAAAAAATTTCCGAATTTTTAGTTCGTATGGGGACTTGCGTCACGGGCGCATCGCTACCGCGCGCCCATGATTTACTTAGATACGTTCGAGTTTTATCGTAACATCAATTCTGATACGTACGGGTCCCTTCATATGTTTTATGTTTGTTTCCATTTTTGATGAATTTTAATGAAATTCTTTGTTTTTTAATGAGCTTGTATTAAATTTTTAAAGTAAAAATGGATTTTCCCGAGTTTCAGCGAATTTTGCTCCTCGCTAAGCCCACATGCCATCCACTGCTACCCACCCACCTACCAATTCAAACGCATCGGCCTTTATTGTGACATTTAGAACTTTTTTCGGGACACCAAATAGCATGGCCCTCAAACGTTTCGACAACTTGATTTTTCCATACAAATTTGGACCGCTCTACTGCTTGAGCATTAAAATTTTTTACATCTCTACACCTAGAGCCACCGTTTTCGGATATTTTGTAGTCCTACCCTAGGCCAACATTTCCCTTATATAAATAATGAGATTGCTATTCAGAAATTTTCCAACGGTTTCCGACACTGCCGGACACCACCTTGGCCTTTGAGTGAGACTCCACAGCTGCTGGGAACCCAGACGACCCCATAGACATGTTCACCGTGCTTTCAGGACTGTTTTGATCTAAAATAACCAAACTTGCCTTAACATTCACTTTCAAGATCGATCTGGAACAATAAATTTGTCTAAAGTGGACAAATCTGAAATTTACTCCATTTTCGACGATTTTTTTCAGTTTTTCGATTTGAGCACTCCCTAAATCGCCTTTTTGGGCCTCGGCCCCATAGAAAATTTGTTTCAGGGGAACATTTGGCACCGTTTTCCGGGCTAAGCCTACAACTTTTCGACAACTTAATTTTCCCATACATTTTTGGACAGGTCTAATGTTCATTTCAAGAAAAAAAAAGTTTAGACTGATCGGTTGAGCCGTTTCGAAAAGAAAGTGGAGATGGACGGACAGACAGACGGACATTTTTTTTATTGCTGATTCGTCATCTCTAGACGATAATAGATTCATCCCTCCAATTCGCACCTCGATCTACCCCATGTTACAATAAAATTGTTTGTAGTAAATGTATAGGACCTGTATACTTCGTACGGGTCCAATTATCATTTGTGGGTACAGACATTTAACGTTTTTCATACTATTTCAATACGCATACACACACATATGTACATCATTATTTACTATACGGGACAGATATTTAATTTCATAGGACCCTTAAATTTCAGTCAAACCAGTAGAGCTTCAATAGTGTTCTTCGGCTTCAAAGATTTATTTGCACAAAATAATCCGTTTGCTTTTTGTTTCGCTGTACACTGTTGAGTGTTATGACTCCGGATATCTTTGAACAATTGTATTTTCCGAAAGTTGGGTATTTCAGCTGATAATCTTGACGTATTTCCTTGACTTCTGTTGTTGATAGCAAAATCGTGGGTCTTGGAGGTCGAAGCGGTCATTTGAAAACTCTTTGATACGATTCTACATAGCAGCACTAATGATAAATTTCGAAAATTTCGACTTTAGATTAGATCAGAAGACTACTTTTTCCACAACTTGTACACAAATTGCACCTGTTTTCCTCATGATAACAAAGAGATTTTGTCTTGGTTTCCATTTTTTACTTGGGGAGCATTCATATTCTGCATTTTTCCGGGTTTTTAAACCCCCGCCCTCCCCTTGTCTGCAATGTTCCATACAAATTAAGATTTTTAGACCCTTACGAAGACCGAAGTTATTCGAAAAGGGGTCTTATGCGTTTACCACGACGTTTGTAACTATCCCAATTTCGACCGGGGAGTAGGGGGGAGTACCGATCATGGTCCTTAGATGACGAATCAGCAATAAAAAAATGTCCGTCCGTCCGCCACCGCGATAACTTGAATAAAACTCAACCGATTTTCAAAAACTTTTTTGTCCCAGAAATGTAATCGAAATGACTTTTATGGGATTGAAGCTTTTCCAATTTTGATAATTTTTTTTGAAAGATCTCGGCATGGTCGAAAATTTATGGAAAAAACATTTTTAAATTTGAGTCCTTGGACTTAGCTAGGGCACTAAAAACGAGTCTCTGCTCGGGCAATACGTGTTTTTGTACATAACTCGAGTAAATCTTTTCCGTTTTTCATCATCATCATCATCATCATCATCATCATCATCAAACTTTATAGACCGTTTATACCTTCCGGTGTGGGGTCTTTAAGCCGCAACCCGGTGGTCATTGACCACCCCCCTCCATACCCTTCTATCCTCTGCCAAGGAGATGGTTTGCTCGCCCAGTGAAAGCCCCCTAACTTCTAAATCTGATTTAATTGCGTCTATGAACCTTCTCCTTGGCCTACCCCTAGGACGTACACCCGGGACCTGTGCATTCAATATCCTCTTTGGGAGCCTACTATTACCCATCCTTTGAACGTGCCCGTACCATCTCAGACGATAACCCTTGCCGCCTCCTCCACTGACCTAACCCCTAAATTTTCTCTGATGTCGTCGTTCCTGATATGATTGTCCCACTGTTCCCTCCGATTCACTTTTGCTATGCTCCTAAGAACCCTCATAGCTGAAACCTCCAAGTCATGCACAAGGTATCCGCAGTCCACCCAACTTTCACTACCATATAAAATTGTTGGCCTGAAGATTGATCTGTGAATAGCTAACTTTGTGCCACTACTTAATTCCTTCCTGTTAAACACATGAGACCTCAACTGACTGGCCACCGCATTTCCCATTCTCCTCCTTTCCTCAAATTCCCTAACTAACTTGCCATCCTCTGAAAACATGGCTCCTAAATATTTCAACTCAGAAACCTGTTCCAACTGCTCCCCATTTAAACTGCACACTACGTCTTTCCTAAATTTGCCAACATGCATAACCTTTGTTTTGCCGACGCTTATCTTCATCCCGTACTCCTCACATGCTACATTCAGGCAGTCAATCCCCCTCTGCAAATCATCGGCATTATCTGCTAATAGGGTTAAATCATCCGCATAGGCCAGGATTTTCATAATTACATCCCCAATTTCCACATTCCCCTGCAAATTGGCCTGCTTGATGATTTTGTCCATGAAAATTATGAACAGAAGAGGAGAGAGACAACAACCCTGACGAACGCCCTCATTAACCTCGAAAGCCTCACTAATTTCACCATCTATCCTTACCGCAGCCTTGCTCCCTGAGTAGATGCTTTTAATGGCGCCCAATAAACCTCCATTAATCCCGTATTCGCTAAGCACCTCGAACAGCTTTTGCCTCGGTACCCGATCAAATGCCTTTTCCAAGTCGATGATGCATAAGTACAGATCAATATTCCTCTCAAAGAGCTTTTCTATAGCCTGCCTAAGACAAAAGATCTGATCCTGACACCCTCTCAGAGGTCTGAAACCACTCTGAGCCTCGTCCAGAACCTCTTCCACTATAACCCTAACCCGATCTACTAGCACACTAGCATAAACCTTTCCGACCACGCTCAAAAGTGAAATCCCTCTGTAGTTGCTACAAACTTTACGGTTGCCCTTCTTAAAGATCGGAGCAATAACACCGAAGCTCCAGTCAGCGGGTACTACTGAGGATTTCATGGCTAAATTAAAAATCCTACAAAGCCATTGGATCCCACCAGACCCGCTATTCTTAATAAATTCTGTCCTAATTTCGTCTACACCTGCGGATTTTCCTGCCTTCAGCCTGCTGACCTTTCGTGCCACCTCCTCTAATGTAATTCCTTCCTCACCCTCCGAGTTAGCAAACTGATTTCTGTCAGGTGCCACTACCGGATTGACAGATGCAAATAGATCCTGAAAGTAATCACGTTTTTCAAATTTTTTTTAATCGAATGGTCTAGCACTGTCTCCCGTTTTATGGAACAAAATTTTTTGATTAGAAACTCTTGGACTCAGTCAGGACCAAACTGAGTTTCTACAAGGGCCCAACCTGTTTGCTTACATTGGTTGGATAAATCCTAACTGATTTCGTTGATTATTTTTCTATTTGAGAGGTAACCGAGTACCGAATTATATTCAAAAACAAATTTGGGCCCGGTGCCTGTGCTTAGGGCTGAAGTGGGCCTCAGGTCTGTCCTAAGGTCGGTCCTAAGGAAAAAAAAAATTTTTTGCTATGTTGCAGAGCAAATGGTGGGAAACATTTTTGTCTATGGAATTATGTTTCCGAGGCATTTCCTTATGGCCCTAGATCGGTCCTAAGGTCTGCCCTAGGCAAAAAATGGTTTTTCACGATGTTGTAGAGAAAATTAGGGGAAATATTTTTGTCTATGATAGTATTTGTCAGAGGCTTCTACTGAGGATTCTCGGTCGGTTCTAAGGTCGGCTCTAGAAAAAAAAAAACGGTTTTTTGCTTTGTTGGAAAAAAATTTGAGATGAACATTTTTGTCTGTGTGGGGTTCAATTCTGTACACCGTTTCTTCGGACGGTGCCAGTCCAAAGATAGTATACAAATACAAATACAAAACTATATGGGAAAGGATCTGATCGGATCAAAGGAAATACGGTTCTGATATCCCTCTGGGTCCCTTTTTCGAAAACAAAGACAATTTTTTAGGTGCACAAGAAAAAATCTTTATCAGCCCTTCAAGCAGACTGTGGATAGTTGTTTTTTGGTATTTTTTGGCGTAAAAACCTGAGTTATTTATTTACATACCGTTTTTTTAACCTCAAAACTCTGAGACGTCCCCAAAGAAACTAATGCTCTTTCTCCCACAACTTCACACATTTTAAAGGCTACCATCATTGTCTCGATACCTGAAACATAAGACAGTTTACTTTGTCGTCAAATGTTAGGTGCCCACTACCACAAAGGACTTCACGTACCCCCACTTACGTCATATGAGGTCGAACAAAGCCAATGTTACATTTCCGTCGTTCTATTCATCAAGTCTTTGTCTCTTCCGTTCCTAATGATATAAATTTTCTCATAGCATTACTGGTTGTACGAGTTTTAATTTGGAAATGTCTGTTGTGTGGTTATACATGATCATATGTCCTGCAACCGCACTCTTAAAGTCACCATTTGCTACACACCACTGCTAATGTTCAAAGTACCGAACTTTGGCATTCCTTTCCGATTTCCCGTAATATGTGTAAGTTCAGTCATCCTGGCAGCCGATACTATATATGCCCGATTTTAGCGTATCAGGAATTTTGTCTTTGGTCTTACCGTGACTATAAAAACGTCATCAACGAACCTGAACCATATGAGAGGAAATTTCAGGTCTTTACAAATGGAAGTCTCAAAATTCGCCATGAAAATTTCTGCAATAAAAGTCGAAAGTGAATTTCCCATAGCCGTACCAAGCCTTTGTTTATAAAAATTATCTCTGAAACGGAAATAATTTTGCTCCATGCATAGGCTAAGTCCATGTACATTTTGACATATGAAGGCGATACTCCGCACTCACCATCTTTCCGTTAATTCAATAGCTTCATCCACTGGGACGTCGAATGACGCCATAATCTCATTCCCCCAATCCACACACTCTGCATTTTCTTAGTGAACTCTGTAGCGTTTTTTACTGCGAAACTCTTGGGTGGTGTGAAGTTAGCGAACTCTTTCGCTAACTATTTTGCGATTCTTTCGCAAGGAGCGTCGATGTTCGAGGAAATAGGTCGCATCTTATCTGGTGGATCTTTTTTTTTATGATTTTCATAATTTTGTATTTGTTTGAAAGGTCTGGGCGTGCCCGACAATTTGTGGAAAAAACTTTTTTGAGTTTTGAGCCCGAAACGAACGGGACAAAAATGGTTTTACGTTTAAGATGAGAAGCGGACTCTATTTTCCGCAAGTTTAATACCTATGTAGTAGTTTCAATAAGTAAATAGTTCTTCGAGAATAGATATTGCAAAAAGATTCGAAATGTTGCGTTAACTGTTAAGTGCATGAAATTACGTCGACATTAAGTTGGATTGGAAATTACCGAAAGGGCAATATTTAAAAACCCGTCCGATCAAACATCGGGAAAACCTCTCTAAGTCCTTAAAAAAATCACAAAATTTAAAAAAATTGCACTGGACCGATTTTAGAACCGAACTAGAGCACTTAGGAGATGCCCCTGATCCAAACTTCCATAAACAAAAATGTTCTCATCTTTTTTCTCTGCAAAACCGCGAAAAAACCTTATAATTAAAGAAATATTCATGAAAAATCACCAAATATCGTAAGAGGTCGCGGAGCATGAGTCGGGTCCACACTGAGGACTCTACAGCCCGAACCACTTAACAGATTTTGACTAAATTAATTATCGTGATTTTCTGATGACCACATCTTTCATTCAAAACCTTGAAGAGCGATCTCCGTTCAAATTTGACTGAGATATAAGTGAAAAACGTTTTTTGACTACTTTCTCAACCGCAGGCATCCTGAGTAACGTTATTTGTAACTTAATTTTTCGTTATTGTAAGGTAACGTTACAAAATACGGGTTTTTGTAACCGTTAGAACTGTAACAAAAAAGATAAAGTTACAAATTGTAACGTTACAGTGAGAGCATGTAACGATTTGTAACATAATATTTACGTTACAATTTGTAACGTTACAAAATGGTATTTTTATTTTTTCGTTACATCTAGTAACGTTACAAAATGGTATTTATATTATTTCGTTACACCTAGTAACGTTACAGACTGTATTTATAATTATTTCGTTACAGTCAGTAACGTAACGAATTATGTTTGGGCTAGAAATATTGCGTATTTCATTAAGTTGTATCTTAAAAGTGACTGTGGTTTCACAAAGCGATGTGAAGTTCTTTTGTTCTCATGAGTCTTTTCATTGTCAGACTCGCATGTCAAACTCGCAAACTGCTTAATTGAATCTTGTCAATCGATGGAAAACGATGCCAAACGAACGTTATAAAGTTACAAGCCATATGCATTTGCTGTCTCAGTTTTCAAATTTGACATTTGGGTGAAAAAACGTGACTGCAAATGTATGTGGCTTTCAACATTATAACGTAATTATGTTCAAATGCGAGTTTTACATTTGATAAGAATGCCACAAAGCGTGAGAACTAAATAACTTTCTGTCAATTTCACATCGCTTTCTGAAGCCACAGCAACTTAACCTTGTTGATATAATTTATATGTTATTTGATTGTGTAACGTTACTGGTCAGAATTTTTTTGTTACATCTAGTAACGTTAAAAATTGTATTTTTATTTTTTCGTTACACCTAGTAACGTTACATATTGTATTTATATTTTTTCGCTACATTGTGTAACGTTACGAACTGTACCAAAATGGAATAGAAATAAAGAGTAACGTTACCAAGTGTAACAAAATAAAATAAAAATACATCGAGTAACATTATAAATGTACCAAAATATAACAAAAATACGTCGAGTAACGTTACGATATGTAACTTTTTGTATAAAGTTATAACGTTACGGATGCCTGCTCAACCGTAACTTCGAAAATTTTTGACCGATTTTGCCCAAGTTCAATCCCGTAATCAATTTCGTAATTATCTTTCAGGAAAAGAAAAGTTTTTGAAAATCGGATAAGATCTACCCGAATTATGTAGAAAAATCAAGTTAGGCCCAAGTAGAGACTAAGTTTTAGGGCCCTGGTTGAATCCAAAAGCTCAAAATCAAAGTTGTGAGGCCCTGTGCATGCCTTTCAAACTAAAAAAAGCTCATTGGCCCTTGGACGGACAGTGCCCAGATTCAATCACATAAAAGATTTTTCAATTACCTTTACCAGTACAAAAAACGTTTTTGAAATCGACATTTCACTCATCGAAATCGGTACAGTGGATATGACCTTTTGAAAATTGCAATTTCCGGTACAAAATGTTCCTTCCATAGAAGCCAAAGTAAATGAAAATATCCTACGTTAGTTTGTTCGTTCGTTAGTTAGTTAGTTCGTTCATTAGTTAGTTAGTTAATTAGTTCCAGAGCCCTCGAAATTTTGCAGGGACCTTAGGGTGGGCAATCTACGCCATATGAGATTTAAAAAAAGAAGAAGAAACGGCGTCGTTTGGGCGCCAGCGCTCATGGAAGCTTCCATACAAATCCCATATAAAAGCATATTTTGTATGTGTTTGTGTGTGTATTCAAGGTATGGCTCAAACATGAGAAAAATTTTTAGAATGTGACTTGAGGCGGTGGTGATGGTGAAATCGTGGTGGCGGTCAGTGGTGGCCGCCACTGCCAGCTATAGCAGCCGCGCGAGGTGCCGTCGCGCCAAAAAATATTATGAATGATCGTTATAGAGGAAGTGACTCTACTTCCAAAACTACTGATATCACAACAAAAACTCTTTTTAAAAGGAAAACGTGACGCAAGTCCTCGTCCCTTCTTCCAAAACGACTGATATCAATTGGGGTGACGCTTACAGCTTTGAAACGCAAAAAAATTTTTTGGAATGTTTTCATTTTTGATAAAAAAAAGGAACCACAAATGCCGGATCCCCCAGTGTTATAGTTCTTCTACGCTTTCAGCTTTCATACTCAAAAATTTGATTTCCTCTACAAAAATACGCCATACATTTGTGTATGTGGAATAGCCACTTGCTATAAAATCCAACAACTCCATACCTGCAAACTGGCCAGAGATTTTGCTTATACAACTCTGGCTACCCTCCTGAAACAACCCCTATTTGGGGGAGGTAGCATAAACAACTGACTGAGTTATGACCTTTTTATGGATACTAATTTTTTATAGCAAGTGTGACGTCATAATGTGCACGACCCCCAAATCTCAAAAGTTGCGAATATTTCTCTTGAATTTGAGGATAATTCACTAATTTTGCGCTTTTAAGCGTCTTAAAGAAATTTTTCGCGTTAGGTCAAAATGGCGGCAGAGGTTTAAGAAAATCCATTTTTCGCGGCTCCCAAAACAAGCGTGCCACAAAAGAGAAATAGACTCAAGGGAACTACAATGGATTCATTTTAGCCCAAGCAGGTCGTGATTAGGTTTACTTTAACTCAAAGGAGAAGAGGATGAAAACGCAAGGAAAATTATACCCTGTTGGACCGATTGGGCAAATCTGAAAAGAAATGTGCAACTACAACAACAGATTGGCTGACGAGTCAGTTGATGCGACGGTTGTTTACAATAAATGAAAACAATTTGCATTTGCATTCGATAAAAGTATTTATAAAAAAGGAAAATATTGTCACGTCACTTACATTTGATAATCAAACTTATAAACTTACACAAAAGTTCTCCATCGATAAATCAAATGGCTAGGTATTTCCGGTCAAATCTGTTATAGAGCAACAAATGCTCAAGTTAAGTTGTGTGGACAGTCTGATGCCTTTTTAAGTCTCCTTTTCGTATGAAAGATGTCTTGCATTGGGGACAGGAGTGAGGTTTTTCTCCTGAAAAAGAAATTTTAATTTTCTCTTCACTTAAGTTTGACAACATCAACTGCTCACCTGTGTGGGTCCTCTGGTGCCTAGTTAAGTTAGATTTCTGCGCAAAGGATTTCTTGCATTGGGGACAGGAGTGTGGCTTTTCTCCTGAAAAAGAAATTTTAATTTTTTCTTCACTTAAGTGAAAATGCCCCAACTCCTCACCTGCTGTGTGGACAATCTGGTGCCTATTTAAGTTAGATTTACTCGCAAAGGATTTCTTGCATTGGACACAGGAGTAGGATTTTTCTCCTGAGAAAGAAATTTTAATTTTTTTCTTCAGTTAATTTCCGTACAAAACATATAAAACTTGCACATCTACTTCAACAAAAAATTGTTTTATTAAATCCGGTCTGCAAGGTTTTGATACTTTATACGGCAGTTTTTCGCAAATGCCCCAAACACTCACCTGTGTGGATCACTTGATGGACTTTTAAATGATTTCTTTGTGTAAAAGTTTTGTTACACTCCGTACAAGGATACGGCTTCTCACCTAAAAGAAAAGTTTTTCTTTATTCAGAACTTATTTGACTGTTACTACTCACCAGAGTGACATCGCATGTGTCTCGTGAGGGTGGACTTAAAAGAGAAAAATGCTTTACAAATGTCACAAATCAATTGCCTCGTGCCTAAATTTCAACGTAAATTAGTAAGGAACACGACGCGAAAAAAATTGCAACTAACTCGAGTCTTGCTGTCTAGAGTGACGCTCCTTTAGTAGAGACTCGGCATTAGAAGAAGATCTGCACTTGTTGACGTCACATGAATTGAGGCCCACATATCCTACCTGAGGAAAACCAAGAGCGTTGTTTGAGCGTCAAGAATGGGAAATTAGGTTCAGTCGAAACTGAAGTATTGTGCTCTTCCAGAGCACACGCATCTCCTGAAATAAGTCGTAAGAAAAATTACGTACCTCTGAATGGAGCTCTTGTTCCCTTAAGTGGTCATTATGCTGCTCGTCGAAATCGGTCTCAGTGACCTCTTCTGGTTTTATTGGAGGTTCATGCTCAGAGATGTTTACAAGTTCCTCATGTTCTTGCAATAATCTGAGTTCAAGAAAACAAATAAAATTCACAAAATGCAATAAGAGAAAAGAGGAACTTTAGGCTTATTACTTTTCGATCAAGGAGAGGTCTATAGGTTCTAAAGTTGAATTGTCGAATTGGCGCAGTAGAGCCTGAAAAATAAATTTGATCTTTTCGCATAATTTTTTAATTTCTGTACGAAATTTTGCCGGAGTTAATAACCTCCAAGCGAAACTTATGAATGACAAAACTCTCAACATTTTTCTGGACGTATTTTCACTAATTTTTAATCAACACATACCTGTAGCTCGTCACCATCAATATCTAAGTCTATGTCGATGTCAATGTCCATGTTCAAATCCATAAAAATAAAAATTTTCACTCAGTTGAAACGAAGCAGTCGAACGAAAGTTTAATTACAATTCACAAAGCCACAGGTGGAGCAAAATGAAGTAGCGAATTGCAATTTAAAGCGATTATCAGCCATCAGATGTTGTGGCGAAACATTCTCGAAGACTAGTACTTTTTCAATAGGAACATCCGTGTTGTAACAGGTGGGGCGGATTGGGTTTTGCTTATGATTCGTCGAAAGCGAAAAAACGTTTGAAATGTTTTTCTTTAGAATTTTTAGAATTAATGTACAATTTTAGGAAATTTTGGGTGTTTTGTGGAACTTTGAGTAATAGAAAGACTCAAAATAGATCAGTTTACTGTCTCCCACTGCCGCAATCTGACATTCATTGGACCAAAGACATATTCTAGGGCTTGTATACTGTTGTTTTGATGTATTTGATGACCTTCACGTCCTTGTAATTTGGAAAGTTCGTACTTTTTCAGAGGGAGAATGGAGTCAAGACATTTGTGTGATTTTTACTTCAAAAAGGGGGAGGGGTATAGTTTGGAATAATGCATAGTTATGTAGGAGAGGGTGTATCGATACAGTCATAAAAGATTTCTTAATTCCAGAGCTGCGTGGAGGTGGGAGGGTTAGGCTCTATCAGAGAAAGTTTCTTTAAAGAGCGCGACGTAGTCCATACACCAAAAATCGTCATGTATAAACCTTTGTGACAAGACACTGATCTATAGGCAAACTTTTGAGTTTTCTCCCACTTCTTCTTCCATCCCTCCAATTATTTCTAAAAAATCTACACCGAATTATATTTGTTGAAAATGAGCTGAGATATCGATGTTTCAAGATGATATTTTTAGACCTGTACGAAGAGGGGTCTATTGCGTGTACCGCGACGTTTGTAACCAGTCGAATTTCGACCTAGGAGTAGAGGGAGGGGGGAAGCAGCGATGATGGTCTTTAGATGGCGAATAAGCAATAAAAACATATGCAAGAGACCAGTACGTATCAGAATAGATGTGGCAAACAGAGTTGATGTTACGAAGAGACTCGAACGTATCTAGGTAAATATTGCCTTTACTCTTAAATGTATGAAATTACATCCACTTAAAATTGTAGTGGAAATTGCCGAGAGGGCAATATAATATAAACCCGTCTGAAGCAACGGTGTACAAAAACCCTTTCGAAATCAAAAAATTGACCTCCAAATAGACAAAAATGTCCACCTCAATTTTCTCTACAACATAGCAGAAAACCATTTTTTTGTCTCGGGCCGACCTTAGGACCGACTTGCGGCTATAAGAAAATACCTCGGACACATACTTCCCTAGACAAAAAGGTTTTCCTCAATTTGCTCTGAAACATAGAAAAAAAAATTTTTTTGGTTAGGGCCGTCCATAAGACCGTCCTGAGACCCACTTGAGCCCTAAGCACAGACTCCGGGCTAAAACTTGCTTTTGAATATAATTCGGTACTCGGTTATCCCTCAAATAGAAAAAGAATCGACAAAATCGGTTAGGATTTAAGCGATTTATGTTGGGCCCTAGTAGAAACTCAGTTTTAGAGTCCTGGCTGAGTCCAAGGGCTTCCAATCAAAAACTTTTCTTCCATAAAATGTGAGGCATTCCTAGACCTTTCGATTAAAAATTTTTTTTGATAATCGGAAGAGATATACTTGAGTTATGTACAAAACATAACCAAAGACCCGTACGTATCAGAATAGATGTTGCAAACAGAATAGATGTGGCAAATAGAACAAATCTTGCAAAACGACTCGAACGTATCTTAGTATAGAAATAAGCAAACAATTCAACGTTTTATGATCTTTTATAACTATAAGAATTTCAAAGATCCTTAGAAATTACCCAAGGTAATGTCAAAGGCCCTACCGAAGTACATCTCAGACCATCCAAATCTAGAAATGGTTATATCCAAGGATTGGGCCATTTTCCCTTAAAACCATGAAACACGTGTTCTATAGAACTTTGCTTTTGGAAGCAACCTGCTACCTCTTATAGTTCTAGAGATATGGATAATCACTCCAGAATTCATATCCCAGGATTGGGGCAATTTTGCCACAAAAACCTGAGACACACGTTCGCTAAAATTTAATTCTCTACAACTTTGCCTTTGACAGTGAATCTCCATGTTGCATAGTTAAGGAAATAAACACGAAAAACTGTTTTCGTATATGGCCAAGAAACTCAATTTCGTCGATTCCATTGGTTCCGGTGCCCCGACCTTTAACCCGATTCCCACAAAAAATTTGTCCCAAATTTCTGACATCAAATCTTTTCATTTGACATCAACATGAGTAATTTCCGTGCTATACTTGCTGAGATATTTGCGAAAAAGCTTCATCGACCCTCGAAAAACCATGTTTTTGAGCACGTCCTCGACCATATCTCCGGAACCACTTGATCGTATTTGCTCATCTTCGAACTTGAATCATGGGAGGCATATATCTTTTAGGAATAAAAAGTTTGAGGTGTAAGGTTGTGCCATTTGGAAAAAAAAGTGGAGACGGGCGGACGGACCGAGGGGTGGCGCACTTCATTTATTCCATTTATTCCATTTATTCTTTTATTCCATTTATTCCCAAAATTTTTGTTGTTGTTTTTGGAAATATCTGAACCAAACACATCACAAGTTAGACAAATAAGTTCAAAAAAAGGTTTGCACAAATTATAGAGCATTTAAACCGTCTTGAGATTAAATTTTATTTTTTTGGGAATAAATGGAATAAATTTATTTATTCCATTTATTCCATTTTTCAACAAAAATTCTTTTAAGTTTTCAAAAGCGGATTTTTTCACCTTTTGACACATTAGTATGGTTTGTTGTGTGCGTTGCCATCAAAATCAAGTCTATTTGAGGTTTTGACGAATTTGAAAAAATTATCATTTATTCCATTTATTCCAATATTTATTCCATTTATTCCCATTTATTCCATTTATTCCATTTATTCCCATTTATTCCATTTATTCCCATTTATTCCCATTTATTCCATTTATTCCATAAACCGCAGAAGTGCGTCACCCCTCGGGACGGACGGACATTTTTTTTATTGCTGATTCGTCATATTTAGACTGTCACCCAACTGCCAACTCGATTTACCCCATGTTACATTAAGATTGTTTGTAGTAAACGTGTAGGACCTTCGTACTTTGTACGGGTCCAAAAACAAGGACGGCCCCAGCTAAAGGGCTAAAAATCAAAAAACTTTCTTCCAAAAATTGCCGGCCATTTTCAGACCTTTCAAACGATTTTTTTTTTAAAAATCGGAAAAGAATTACTCGAGTTATGTACGAAAGACCAAAAACCACTTAAACGGCTGTAGCTTGGCGGCCCTTGGGTCGACAGTGCCCAGATTCAATCTCATAAAAGATTTTTAGACCCGTACGAAGAACGAAGCATCGATCATGATCCTTAGATGACGAATCAGCAATAAAAAAAATGTCCGTTCGCCCGTCTGTCAACAGATAACTCGAGTAAAACTCAACTTTTTTCCCTGAAAGGTAATCGATTGAATCTGGGCAGTGTCTGCCCAAGGGCCAATGAGCTAGGGCTGTTTAAGTGGTTTTTGGTCTTTTGTACGTAACTCGAGTAAATTTCCTCCGATTTTCATAATTTTTTTTTGTTTGAAAGATCTGAGCAGGTCTGACAATTTATGGAAGAGACTTTTTTGGATTTGAGTTTTGGGACTTAACTAGGGCACTAAAAACGAGTATCTGCTGGGGCCTTAAGTGTTTGATTAGAAACCCTTGGACTCAGTCACGACCCTAAAACTGAGTCTCTACTGGGGCCCAAGGTGTTTGTTTCGGGTAAATTCTAACCGATTTTGTTTATGCTTTTTCTATTTGAGAGGTAACAGAGTACCGAATTATTTCCAAAAACAAATTTGGACCTGGTGGCTGTGCTTAGGACTAGAGTGGGCCTCAGGTGGGTTGTAGGGTTTGCCCTTGCCAAATAAAACTTTTTTGCTATGTTGCAGACACAATTGAGGGAAATATTTTTCCCGTTACTCGTTACAGTAACGGGTCAGAAAAAAAAGTATGTCCGTGTATGCACCTTGGTGCACCTTACTGCACCTCGGTGCACCTCGGTGCACCTTACTGCACCTCGGTGCACCTCACTGCACCTTGGTGTACCTTGGTGCACTTTACTACACCTTGGTGCACTTCACTGCACCTTGGTGCACCTCACTCCACATTGGTGCACCTCACTGCACCTTGGTGCACCTCACTGCACCTTGGTGCACCTTACTGCACCTTGGTGCACCTTACTGCACCTTGGTGCACCTTACTGCACCTTGGTGCACCTTACTGAACCTTGGTGCACCTTACTGGACCTTGGTGCACATTACTGCACCTTACTGCACGTTGTTGCACCTTACTGCACCTTGGTGTAGCCTCCGCTAGAATATCTCTTTTTTGCTTGTATGTCCTTCCTCTTTTTCGTACGATAACGTTGAATAACCAAATTTTGCACACAAAAAGTTTCGCTACGCGGTACGATTTAAGACTTTTCCATCATATATAGCTTGAGGGTTGGATTTAAATGTCGAATGGACATGAAGTGGAGGAAGAAGCTGAATTTAGAAAGTGTGACAATGACTTCTTGAAATGAAAATATTATAGCCCTGACCGAGATTTGAACCATAGATACTTTTCCATCGATTGCCTTCATCAAATCGATACTAAACAATTCATGACAAGAAGTAGTTGTGTCTTATTTGCGGCCGAGTAGTGTGACTTGAGGTCACTCTCAGATCTCTAACTCATCACCAAGTGAACCGATTGTCATACAATTTTTTCCCTATAGCTGAGATCACCACCTTTCATTTTATATTCTAGTTGAAGTCGTAGAAGCTGCATTTCTGCAGCTATGCGTGAAAAACTTTCGACGAACCTCGCAAATACCAGAATGCCACTTTTTCGACAATATCTTCGGACCTACTCGATCGATTTTGCTCATCTTCGAACTTAAAACCACAATTGTCATTAACTTTCTGGAATAAATAAAAAAAACTTCATACGTCACCGGGTAAAGTACTTTAGGCCCACTACCTTGTAACGTAAATAACTATTTCGAAATCGGAGTTAATTTACTCAAGTTAAGCGACTAGCAGACAGACAGAATGATAGATGGTATGTTTTGTATGTAGAAGGAAGTATCAGTTGTTGTAATTGTGATCCCATTCCTATTCGAGAGGTACATAAATGCTCAACAGTATTTGATTTTAAATATAAGTTCTAGGACTCACCTAAGAAAACGTTTGATATGTTATAGAGATGGCTGTTAAGAACATTTTTGCCCATGGAACCACGGAACCACAATTTAGTTGATGTATTTCTATTCTATTGATTCAATTCGTACGGGACCTCATCAAATTAATTCGAAGAATTCGAGCAAAAGTTAAAATTTTTTACTTTTTTTACTTTACTTCTTCAGGACCCAAACATCTCTTTTTTCCTCTTTTTTGACTTCGAGGAAAGTCTCTTTTTTTTCTCTTCTTAGAAACAATATTGTCTCTTTTTGATTTTTTTGATATAGGAACCCTACCTTACTGCACCTTGGTTCACCTTGCTGCACCTTGACGCACCTCACTGCACCTTGGTACACCTCACTGCACCTTGGTACACCTCACTGCACCTTGGTACACCTCACTGCACCTTGGTACACCTCACTGCACCTTGGTACACCTCACTGCACCTTGGTACACCTCACTGCACCTTGGTACACCTCACTGCACCTTGGTACACCTCACTCCACCTTGCTGCACCTCAATGCAATGTCACAATACCTGGATTCAGCCAATTCTAGAATTCGGAGAAATGACGGCTCATTTTTTTTTGTACGCAAGAAGTACCATCTGTACACAAAATATACATTTTGCTCACAAAAATTACATTTTGTACACAAAAATTCTTTTAAATTTAAAAATGATTTTGTACACAAAAAATTTTAATTTGAATTAAAAAAAATAAATTTACTTTGCATTTAAACGTGTTTTATTTATTAAAAAGGATAATGAAATCGTATTGGGGTGCTCTGCCCCCTTACCCCCGCGGCTGCAGCGGGCTAGATTACACCTGTTGCTGGCTAGATTACGCTTGCGGCGGGCTAGATTACGCCCTGCAGGCGGAATTACGTGCATCGGGCTCTGGCCCAAACACCACTAGGGGCTCGGCCCCTTAGACCTTGCAATGGGTGATATTCCCCCTTGACCCCCCTTTGCGGGGGTTTCCGCCACTCGACTCCGCTTTTTTATTTTTCCATTATGCTCACGGCCTGCGGCGCTACTTTTCTGACTATTTTTCTTTTAAGAATGAACATACAAAATTGAACCAACGTTTATTTTATACATACCTCATGTAAAAAATTTTCTTTTCGTTGTACAAAATAAATTGCGTTAGTGCACAAAACCATCTTTTTTGTATACAAAACTATCTTTTTTGTGTACAAAATGTATTTTTTGTGTACAGGTGATACTTCTTGTGTACAGAAAAAATTAAACCAGAAATAACCCGTATCTCTAGAATTATGATAGTTTTTTGTTTTCACCTCTTGTAAACACCTCTTTTGCATACACCACACATTTTTGGACTCGTAACGAAGTACGTGTTCTATGCATAAACGGTCGATTTGAGGGGCGAGTAGGAGGGGAGCATGGTCATGGTTCTTAGATACCGAGTCCGCAAAAAAGTGAGTCTCTACAAGGATCTACGTGTTTTTTGACATATGAGTACCCAACAATTCGTGAAAGAAAATTTTTTTAGTTTGGATGGTTGGACTTAGCTTGGTTTCTAAAAATGAGGCATCGAGTGGGACCCGACACTGCCGTCCTAAGAAAAAAAAACTTAGAGAAAACTAGCGTCAAATTTCAACAAATTTCGCCGAAAAAATTGAACTAGCGACAAAGTTAAACAAAAAATATTCAAAGATTCAAAAATTACATCCGAATTTCATGATTCTTTCTCTATTTAAGAGGTGAGTGAATACCTAACCGTTCTGAAGAAAAAAATTGGGTCCAAGCCCTTTACTAGGGCCACAGGTCGGTACTAAGGTCGTCCTGGTCTTTTTTTTTTTTGCTATGTTGAAGACAAAATAGGGTGGAACATTTTTGTCCATTGAAATATTGGTCCAAGGTCTCTACGCCCTTGGCAGGTCCTAAGCTCTGCCATGGCACAATAATTTCTTTTGCTATGTTGCAGAGAAATATGTGCCCATGGAAGTATAGGTCCTAGGCCTATTGGATGGGCCGGCCAGCCCCAGTTCGAAGGATTTAGTGGGGGTTAGAAAGATTTTTCGCACCGTTGCTTCGTAGGGGTTTTTCAATATTGCCTTGTGGGCAATCTTCAATGCAATAAAGTAAGGACGTAATAACTATTTAATTTTTATATTTATTTAATATTTAATCAATATGTTAAACTTCATCCCTTGCGACGGACGTAGGCTTTCGTACGAGTCCGCGTAGCATTGTGGAACATTTGAAGTACAACGTTTTCCCGCATTCAACACCGACTCAACATGGATTCTTCCCAGGTCGAAGAGTTGAATCTAACCTGATGGAGTTATCGATATTGGTTCACGAATCCTTTGACAACAACCAACAAACCGATATCTTCCTTGCTGACATACACAAAGCATTCGACGTTATTCGTTCAGTCCGATTAGTGAAGAAGATGTCAATCGTCAAATACCAGCTATGCAATTCGATTCTTCTGTGGTTCTGTTCCTTCCTGTCAGGCAGAAAACAAAAGGTGAAGATAAATTCTTGTAAATCCGATGCGATCGACGTACTCTCTGGGATTGGTCAAGGATCTGTTCTGGCAGCTCTATTGTTCGTTATCTTTTTTGATGATTCGGATTGTCCACCTGGTCCTACTAGAGACATCAACTTTGCTGACGACAAGAAAATAGTTCACAACAGCATATCAACGATCGAAGATACTCACTCAATGCAAAAAGCCATAAACAACTTTATAAAATGGTGCTCCGACAACGATCTTGAGCTCAATGCCAGCAAATGTAAAGTTATCACCATCCACCGAAAACGTTCTCCAGTCCTGGCGAACTATCATATAAATGACGATGTGATTGAACGTGTTAACTGTACGAAAGACATCGGTGTAACGTATGACGACGACTATACTTTCAATGGACACCTTGAATTGGCAGTCAAGAAAGCCATGGCAATGCTTTCGTTTGTGAAACGCCAATGCTACGCTAGGTTCAACGTCGATACAGCCAAGATGCTATATTCAGCCATAGTCCGTTCGCATCTAGAATTTGCCAGTACGATTTGGTCACCGCACCACTCGGTTCACATCCAATCCATAGAAAGTGTCCAAAGACAGTTCGTTTTATATGCAAACCGTAATCGTCGAGTCGAAGGCGATTCTAATCCATATCGTATTCGTCCATATGCTGAAAGATGTGAAGAACTTCAGCTCGTTTCACTTTTGAGACGTCGGACCGATGCAGCGATATTTTTCATTCATGATGTTCTCACAGGGAAACTAAACTGTCAGTTTATCCGTGATAAACTCATATTGAACGATGGCACGCGAATTCTACGTAGATCTTCACTGATTAGAATCACTGGTAGTTCCCATGAGTATTCACAATTCTCACCACTAAACTTCGCATGTCGACTATTTAATATTGCTGCCAACCACATCGATCCGACCCTTCCGTCACGTGAATTCAGAAGAGAAGTCCACAAGCTTGATGACTCGGTGTTCGGTACCTTCGGCCTTGTTGGATGATGTGTTTGTTTTGTGCTTTCTTTTCACAAATATCATTTAAAACCGAAAGCACTTACCCGGTGATTAACCTTTTCCATTTATCTGATGTTTTCCAAAAAATTAAATTTATTTTCTGATTGCACAGTTTACTTTTCGCCGGAGTTTCTGTAATTGGCTGGCCGTTACTACATTCTGGCTCCACTTCGATGATAACACGACGACGTATTCTATGACGACTGATTTATTTGATACGATTTACGACGATATACTATTTTTGACGATACGCTTTAGTTGAATTTGCTTTTTCACTTTTGACGAATTTTTTTTTTTTCTTTAAATTTTTGACTTAGATTTACTCGATCTTAACTATTTGTTAGATATTTTTGTTGATATTTTTGACTTAGATTTACTCGATCTTAACTATTTGTTGTTTGTTGTTTTGAATTTGATTTTCTATGTTCTATCTATGTTCGTTTTTTAACGTTTTTTGATTTTTTACTTTTCGATTTAGACATTTGTACAGATACGCTTAATTTATTGTATTGTAACGTTTTGATGGTTTTTTAACGAGGTCTATGACAGCAGTCATAGACACTCTTTTTCCATGTCATCTAGAAGATAGAAGACAATAAAATGCAATTCATCATATGTTCATTGTTTTAGTAAAAACAAAAATGAGTAACGGGTGTGCCACGTTAGTGGCCTTGCTTGTTGTCTATGGAAGTATTTGTCCGAGGCTTCTCCTGAGGTCCCTAGGTCGGACTAAGGTCGGCCCTAGCCCAAAAAATGATTTTTTGCTGTAGAAAAAATTGAGGCGAACATTTTTGTCTATTTGTGGACATATTTTGTGTTTTCGGAAGGGTTTCTTGGACCTTTGCTTCGGACAGGTTTTTCAATATTGCCCTCTCGGCAATTTCCAATACAATTTAATGTGTACGTAAGGCAATATTTACTCTTCTCGGTTGTCAAAGAGAATCGCTCACAAAGTTATACAGCACGTTGAGGTGAAGATACTTCTTTCTGGAACTATAGCGACCCGCTTCTCTCCTGTTACATCTCTATCATCGCATCGTAACAATTGCATTCAAAGTAGTTTAGTCATTCATCACAGACACTCGATGAAGCAGCGAGTAGAATAAATCACAATCTAAACCAAGTCTTTTATACTAATTTATTTGATAAAGGCGCAGCCTTTACAGAACGATGGCTCTAACAGTTCAGGTTAGGGCAATTGGTCAGACTTTTGGTCAGCTAACGTCTCAGAAGTCACGAGAGTCCCAAGATCGATTTTATAAGACGTACTTCGGTAAAGTTTTCTGCGACATAAGAAGAGAGCGTGGGAGTGGAAGGAGATTGAGAGGGGGAAGGATAAGTGAGTCTGCAATAAAATTGTCAGGATGTGTACCAAAACTGTTCGGATGTGTACTAAATGTTTGTTTGTTTGTTTGACATGGCCGACAATCTATGGATTTTTTTGCCCTTGGACTTAGCTAGGGCACCAAAAACGAGTCTGTGCTAGCTCGCTACATGTGTTTTGTACATAGCTTGAGTAAATCTCTTGCGATTTTCAAAATATATTTTCAATCGAAAGGTCTAGGAATGTCTCACATTTTGTGGAAGAAACTTTTTTGATTAGAAGCCCTTGGACAAACTGGGTTGACGAAATGAAGAACTAATGGCGTAAACAGCGTTTTGTGGAAAGCAAAGAAAATTGTAGTTTAATTCGTGTGAAATTTGTATTTCAAATAAAGTAAGTAAATTAATAATATTAAACGCCTTGCTCGCATCTACGAAGTTAGCTCACAAAACGTGTATGTGTAATGCAAAAATATTTGTACTCGTTGTCCCACGAAAACTTGTCATTACATGTATGTGTGCACCCCATGGAAATTATTCATTACATGTCATTCATTACATGCTATTCATTACATTTAGCCCCCACCGGAAACTTCTCGTTACATTTATATCTGTATGTAATGACGCGTTTTCGGTTGGGACACCGAGTAAAACAGCATACATTGAGGATGCTTAATAAGTCATCCATTCTGGATAATTTCGTGACACTCGCAAACTCATTCGTGTATTTTTAAGCAACTCGCTTTAAAAACTGTTTCTTGACTCTTGTAGTTGTTTACCTCGCCTTCGGCTCGGGGTACTCTACACTCGTCAAAAAACAGTTTTCAAAGCTTTTTGTTTTTAAGCAGTTTGGCTCATTTCACGAAATTAATCGCTCATGTAATGACTTATTTCCGCATCCCCCACTGTAATCTACTATTTTATTCGACATCAACGGATGCCCACACATTACATACAAAATTATGTTTTCCTAATTTGTCAAGGTTTGGCTCGAACTGTCCGCAGCTACGGTGGATGATAATATTGATCAGTGTCACAGGCATATTGGATCCCTCACCATATCAGCAACACGGATGTCTTGATTCCAAGATCTTGTTTTCATAGCAACTGTAGTAGTGGCTGTGATGTAAATTCTAAAAAAGTAGTAGAGAAGAATACACTTGAGGAATGCTCTTGATTGCAGGATTTAAATTAGGCTCGCGTAACTTCACATAAAATTCAAGAAGATGGCAAAAATTGTCCATCGTCATCACTGCCTGCCTTTGATAAATTTGATAAATCAGAAAATCAAGAAAATTTGAGAAAATCAAAAGTTTGATAAAATCAATAAAATTGAAAGAACATTTGCGAAAATGAAGAAAAATTGAGAAAATTTTTCTAGAAACTGTTGGGTCTGCAGAAAAAATTCGTTTTTTTTAATTACGAAAATTCTCTTTTTGTTTGCTCTGTTGTTAAAATTAGGAAGCGCTATCTTCCTAGCACTCAACTGGATTTTGGGTTGTTGATCTACAGTAGATGGGAAATTCAGGCATCGAATTTTAGTCAGAGAACATCCGTAAAGGACATTCAAGCTTTAAATCGTGAATATCTCGACGAGTATGCACTTTATGCATGCCAAATGTATCATGTCATACATTTGACAAGCTGAAAGTGCGCATTTGTCGAGTTATTCACGATTTAAGGTTTGCATGACAACAATGAATCGCTGACGTCCTTTATAGATGTTCCCTCAGGCGTCGAATTTTCTTCAGTCATCGAATTCTCGACGGCATCGGCAATGTGAACCTTCAGCATAATATGCAGCTGAATTGTATATGATGCCACCAGCGAGCTGGAATTGCACCCTGCTTAACCACTGCTTTTTTTTCTTTGGCTTGTTGGAGCTCTTGTAGCGTTTGTGCGAAACACAAAATATTTCGGAGCAGGCTGCACCAGAACATTTCACAGTACATTGAAAGGTACTATCGTCTAGAAGCTTAAAAGTGTTTCGCACAACTTTGAAACTCAGTTCGTCACGTCGAACCTTAAAACAGGTGAAATTTGTGCAAAACTGCTTGTCAGAGGTCATCCATAAAGTACGTAGGGGGAGGGGGTCTAAAAATAGTCATTTTTTGTGAAAGTGGTGTTTTGAAGTTAGCGAACTCTTTCACTAACCGATTTGCGATTCTTTCGCAGTGAGCGTCGATGTTCGAGGAAATGGGTCGCATCTTATCTGGTGGATCTTTTTTTTTATGATTTTCATAATTTTGTATTTGCTTGAAAGGCCTGGGCGTGCCCGACAAATTGTAGAAGACACTTTTTTGAATTTTGAGCCATTACTCTCAGCGAGAGCCCTTAAACTGAATCTCTACTAGGGCCCAAAGTGTTTTTTCTATATAAATCGGGTAAATCCTATCCGATTTTCAAACCCTTTTTTCTCTGAAAGATTTTTTATTTATTTATTTATTTATTTTTATTTTATTTCTTTTCTATTTAAACAGTTTATAATATAAAGTTTCAGTCTGCATAGCACTATGAAGAAACATTTATTAGTTGGTGATTTTAATTTAAAAAAAAAAGAAATTTTTATAATATTATCCAATGTAAAAACTTCAATAATATATTTTGTGAATCATTACATAAAATGGATCAGGAATTGCTCAAAGATTTCAAGAAAGGGGAAAAGGGAAAACAAAAAAAAATGTGGAAAAATCTAAATCATCAAGACTTTTCAAAACTGGAGATAGGATTTGGACATACGGGCGGATGCTAGTAGCAGGCATACCAACGCGGGAGCATGATTGCAACTCCATAATCTCATTCGACCTGTAAGTCAAGAGACAAAATGTTGATAAGAGTCTCCGTCCCGAGACATTCCCAGTCGGCTGATGAGTGCTAATTTTCCACACCCACCCGCCGAGCCGAAGACGTCTCGGGCGGATCCCTCATCCACACTTCATCCCTTTCACTAGATACCTTCACCATGAATCAGCGTAATGAGTCAATTTCGCGAGCAACGGGAAAGTAGGTCGTTAGCCTGGGTACTGCTGTTCCGATAGCCATTCCTTAAGTTTTTTCTTGAACCGATATTCACTGGAAGACGTAATAGCTGCAGGGAGAGAGTTATATAAGACACTGCCAACGATAGATAGAGCGCCTTCTCCTAACTTCGTACGCGTTGTATTGCAATACAGCAACTTACGGTTTCTAGTTTCATACTTCTGGTAGGTTTTTTTAAACGAGATGTTACTACGCGACCGTCCAAGAATTGCGCTGTGCATGAAACTACAGACGCTCAGTTTATAAAGACTGCTGATGTTGAGGACGCCGGGACACTGAACTTTAAACAAGTCGATAGTGGAGTGGCGCTGTCTTAGATTACATGCATTTTTTAGGTATCTTTTCTGTAGTGTTTGTAGCTGGTCAATGCAACTTTTGCTAGCTCCCCCCCATATGCCATTGAGGTATGCCAGATGCGAATGTGCTAGGGCGAAATAGATTTTCAAGAAAATTGGTTTTGGTAGGACTCGTTTCAGCTTATTAAGTACTCCACTAACCGAAGCTAGCTTTTTGCATACCTTCGAAATATGTGGACCCCATTTTAGGTTTTCATCTATCATGAGGCCCAAGTACTTGTAAACTGAAACAACTTCCAGCTCTTGCCCATTAAGCATGACCGCCTGCGTTTTAGGCTGATATTTTGCTCTTAGTGCATTACCTTTGTTTTGGTCACATTAAGGGATAGTTTGTTTATCTGGAAGAATTCGTAAAGCAAAGCTAGGTCATGATTAATGTCTGTAACATTCTGGTTATAAGTCATATTAGAACAGAAATTACCCGTGTCATCCGCAAACAAGAGAATTTCACCCTTTAAAGGCAGTCGGCAAACATCGTTTATATAGATTAGAAATAGATTAGAAAAGAACACTGCCTTGAGGTACACCTCAAGATAATCAAAACACATGCAGGGGACTCGTACGCATAGATGTGTAAACTGAATAGATATTGCAAAAAGATTCGAAATGTTGCGTTAACTGTTAAGTGCATGAAATTACGTCGAGTTGGATTGGAAATTACCGAAAGGGCAATATTTAAAAACCCGTCCGATGAAACAGCGGAAAAAAATCTCTTAGTCCTTAAAGAAATCTCAAAATTTAAAAAAGTTGCACTGGGCCGATTTTAGAACCGAACTAGAGCACTTAGGAGAGGTCCCTGATCCATACTTCCATAAACAAAAATGTTCTCATCTTTTTTCTCTGCAAAACCGCGAAAAAACCTAATAATTAAAGAAATATTCATGAAAAATCACCAAATATCGTAAGAGGTCGCGTAGCGTGAGTCGGGTCCACACTGAGGACTCTACAGCCCGAACCGCTTAACAGATTTTGACTAAATTAATTATTATTTCTGATGTCCACATCTTTCATTCAAAACCTTGAAGAGCGATCTCCGTTCAAATTTGACTGAGATATAAATGAAAAAGTTCCACGAACCTTCAAAAAACCACGTTTTTGACCACCTTCTCGACCGTAACTTCGAAAATTTTTGACCGATTTTGCCCAAGTTCAATCCCGTAATCAATTTCGTAATTATCTTTCAGGAAAAAAAAGTTTTTGAAAACCGGATAAGATTTACTCGAATTATGTAGAAAAAACACGTTGGGCCCCAGTAGAGACTCACTTTTAGGGCCCTGGTTGAATCCAAAAGCTCAAAATCAAAGTTGTGAGGCCCTGTGCATGTGCATGCCTTTCAAACTAAAAAAAATTGTGAAAGTTAGAGTAGATTTACTTGAGCTATGTACAAAAGACCAAAAACCACTTAAACGGCCCTAGCTCATTGGCCCTTGGGCCGACAGTGCCCAGATTCAATCCCAGGAAAGACTTTTCAATTACCTTTCAGGACAAAAATGGTTTTTGAAAATTGGTCAAGTTTATTATTATTATTATTATTATTATTACATGATACCTATCTGTGTTATTCTATAATCATAATTTATAGCGGAAAAACAAAGAAAAAAGAGACAGAAGCAATATGAAAAAGAAAAACAAGAACACAATTAAAATACATGTCAATTCCAGTGAATAATTCTCTTCAGGAATTTGACGTAGATAAAAATAATTTGATAAATAATTTTAATTTTGAAATAAATAAATTCAATTCATATTAATGTAATATTTCAAATTTAATTATTTTAGTGCTAATTTTTAGTTAAGGTTATTGTTGTTGAGTTGTTCTTGTTGTGTAATTTGTTTATTTATGATAGATATGGTGAAGTATAAAAAGATTCGAGTTTAGTACTTTTAGATAATTGTGAGTTCAGTAATAACCAAGTCTTTAACTCCTTTTTAAAAGAATTGTTACACAGGTTATCGTCCCTCAATTCAGCCGGTAAATTATTGAATAAATCAGGATCAATGTACGTTATTTTGCTTTTACCAATATTTATTCTTGATCTATTGACATGTATGTTGTTTTATGAGTTTTACTCGAGTTATCGCGGTGACGGACGGACGGACATTTTTTTCGTCATCTAAGCACTATGATCGATGATTCGATTTGAACGCTCGGTGTTGGGAGTGTACAACTGTGCATAGTCCAGAGCATCCAAAACATCCAAAGCTTGAAGGATTGCGAATAATTTGGACGCTGTATATTGTATTTGGTGCTCGGTGTTGGGAATGCACATAGTCCAGTGTCATTGAAATACAGTTCGGTGTTGGGAGTGTGCACAGTCCAGAGCTATCCGACTTTGACATCTGGCAACCATCTGTCTTCTATATATCAACTGCAGTGCTACAATATTTCAGATATCCTCCCGACTTTTTGGCACAAATTATTCAAATTTTTCGGCAGTTTTGAGGGAATTGAAAAGACGCCTCTAATAATGGATCACATTTGTAAGCGGGCATGCTCTACAAAATCTATTGACAAGTTCCAGTCTTCTTGCTTTGGATGCTCAAAATCTTTCTACTTGCATTGCTTTAATATAGCAATTAACAAGCCACACCAGAAATCTTTTTTTACGGTTGAGTCACCTATCCAATTTATTTGCAAAACTTGCCAAATTAATTTTAAAACTCGCTCAAGTCAAACCCATCCGATAGATCGTTTGGAAACTATCACTGAACTCATCAACAATGGTAAGTCAGATCACACTGATAAACTGAATGCCATAATTAATAGATTGGATATGATCGAATCTGCGAATGGCCGTCAGTTAGGTGAAACCCAGCTGATAAATGACGCTTCTTTGGAGAAGATAGACAAGCTCATCAGCACTAAACTTAAACATCTTCACGATTCTCTTTTAAATTGTAAACAAGTCGAAGAAATTGTGATGAAGCACTCTACCACACCAGATGGTTTAAACACGACGCGGCTTTCTGACTCCGACCTCATCGAAAAGATTGAATCCCTCATCGATGCAAAACTGTCTCATCTCAGTAAGTCCATACCAACTCCTGTTCAGCTAGATGATATTGTGACGAAACACCTGTCTGATGATGCTGCTGGCGGCGGAATTCCTCGTTATTCCAACGTTCTCGACTGGTCCATCACCTCTCCATCCCCAAAGCTAAAGACTTCAAACTTATCCGATGATTTGTTTTCGATGTTGCATTCCTTTGAATCAAATACGGAATGACTAAGTGCACTTCAGTGCAAATAGTGTTCTAATAGACTATCTGCACTTCAGTGAAAATAGTGTTCTAATAGACTATTTGCACTTCAGTGCAAATAGTGTTCTAATAGACGCTTTGCACTTCAGTGCAAATAGTGTTCTAATAGACTATTTGCACTTCAGTGCAAATAGTGTTCTAATAGAATAACTTAATTGTTTACTGATAGATTTTTTTATAAGCTAATGGCTTTTTTCTTCCGCCAACACAATTTATTTTTTCCTTCTACAATGGCTACAAATGAAGAACTTGCTTTTCCTTCTACAAAATGTTATGTGACGAATTAGCTTTTTTTTCAGCAAAATGTGACATGAAGAACTAGCTTTATCCTTCTACAAAATGTGAAGTGAAGAGCTAGCTTTTTCTTCTACAAAATGTCACGTGAAGAACTAGCTTTTCCTTCTAGAAAATGTCCCGTGAAGAACTTGCTTTTCGATGTACAAAATGTTATGTGAAGCACTAGCTTTTCCTTCTACAAAATGTGACGTGAAGAACTAGCTTTTCCTTCTACAAAATGTGACGTGAAGCACTAGCTTTCCCTTCTACAAAATGTCACGTGAAAAAAGCTTTTCCTTTTGAAAAATTGTCACGTGAAGAAGTAGCTTTTCCTTCAAGAAAATGTCACGTGAAGAACTAGCTTTTAGTTGTACAAAATGTGATTGAGGAACTAGCTTTTCCTTCTACAAAATGTCACGTGAAATTCCGGGAAACGAATACCACGATCGAATAATGTATGTTAATATGATTTACGTTTTGAGAAAAACAACAACATTGCTGATAATAGAAAATTTCATATTCAATGATGTCGATATTTTCTTCGTTGTCCTTTTCTCGGCACCCAAAACCAAATTTCCATCAGGGGCCGTCCATAAAGGACGTCCGCATTTTTAACGACTTTTTCGACATCCCCCTCCCCCCTGTCCCGCTTTGTCCGTTTAGCCATACCCTCCCCACCCTCCCCAAGGATATCCGAATTTGGCGAAAAATTCACGAAATTGACGGATTTTTTTTTCGTGAATATCGTCAACTCTTCGTGAGATTCGTGAAATTGTTTCACGAAAATAGGCTTTGCCACTCACAGTGCAGACTAGTCGGATATTACAATGTTTCCCAAAGCAAAAGTTTCATCTGGGATCTCTACGCACCTTCCAAATTTAGATCATCGTGAAGATGCTACTCAGCGTCTTCCATTTCGCTAACGTTTACATTCGTCTCTATACAACAAACAAATTAATGCTCGTGTGCTCATCTACACGCTGACAGCAAAACAATAGATCAAAACATATTTGACGGTCGGTTGACCTTTGCCGACTATACTCTAGTAATTGCGAAATATTTTGAAGATAACGAAACTACATTATTGTAAATTTTCAAATAATTTTTTCTTCAGTTCATTAAAGTGATAAAAAAAAGTGGACGTCCAAAATGCATTTTACCCCCTCCCCCCTGTCCCATTTTGTCCGCTTTTAAGGAACCCCCCCCCTCCC
>CM055403.1:128714966-128729878 GCA_029228625.1 Pseudolycoriella hygida
GCGGTCCAAAGCCGTTTGGCATTAGTCTGGCCAATGCTGCGGTGGCTTTCATTGCCTTTTCGCACGTGTAGTCCACATGGCTATTAAAATTTCTGCGGTCGTCCAGCACAACTCCAAGGTATTTTAATTGGCGAGTGGATGTTATTTCTTCCCCGTCAATGTTCAAAATGATTCGTTCGGTTTTTCTGCAGTTACTTACTAGCATGATCTCAGTTTTTTGGTGGGCCAGCCTCAGCCCCGCCGGTGTCATCCAGTTTTCGACAGTTCCGGATACCGTGAGGATCAAGTCGTCGGCAAAAGCAATCGTCTTAGCACATCTTGGCAGTTTCAGCCTCAGCGCTGTGTCATACATAACATTCCACAGCGTTGGTCCTAATATGGATCCCTGTGGTACTCCAGCTGTGATGTCGACTGTCTTTTTCCCTTCATTAGTAGCGTACGTTAGTACTCGTCGCTCGAAATAGCTTTTCAGTATCCTACAGAGGTAATCGGGGACTCTCATGACATGTAGCGCCTTGGCTATCTCTATCCAGCTTGCGCTATTAAAGGCATTTCTAACGTCTATCGTCGTTATAGCACAGAAGCGGTTACCCCGTATTTTTTGCTTCCGCGCCTTGTCGGTGGTCTCTATGACTTTTTTAATGGCCTCAATCGCCGATCTCCCTTTTCGAAATCCGAATTGTTCGTCCGACAGTCCGTGCTCGCCCTCCGTGTGTTTTCTTAGTCTATTCAGGATCGCGGTTTCCAGCATTTTTCCCAACCCATCCAACAAGCATATAGGTCTATATGATGATGGCTTGTCTGGCGGTTTCCCTGGTTTTGGTATTAAGACCAGCTTCTGTTTCTTCCATATTTGAGGAAAATATCCGTCGTCGAAGGCACTTCTGCATTGTCAATCTGAGCATGTTAGGCTTTGCGCATGCTGCTGTCTTCAGAGCTATATTGGGGATTCCATCTGGTCCTGGCGCTTTGTTATTTTTTGGCTTTTGTGCAGCCATCTGGATCTCTTCTACAGTGATCGACCGTTCAAGTCTGTCTTCCGCTTCATCGTCATAAGGAGTTTGCGGCCATGTGATCTGTTCGTGCTGTGGGAAGAGCTCTCTCACTATGACACCTAGCCTATCCGGGCACTTTTCTTTTGCCCCCAATGTACCTTTCATCATCGTCAACGGGGATGTGAGGAGAATTTATGCTGCGACCTTCACATGCATAAATGTCAAAGTGAGCGAAATAGTTTACCCTTACGCTGGCGCAGTATAAGCAAATTTTGTGTGCATCGGTTATGCCTGTGTGAATGCAGCTATGCATAACAATGGGGAAGAGTTACGCGACTGCGATGATGACCTCCGAAGGTAAAGGAGAGGGTGTATCGATACAGTCATATAAGATTTCTTAAAGAGCGCGACGTAGTCCAGACACCAAAAACCGCAATATATAAAGCTTTGTGACACTGATCTATTGCCGAACGTTTGAGCTTTTTCCCTCTTCTTCTTCCATACCTCAAATCATTTCTAAAAAATCTACACCGAATTATATTTGTTGAAAATGAGCTTCAATGTTTCAAGATGACATTTTTAGACCCGTACAAAGAGTGGTCCATTGCGTTTACCGCGACGTTTGTAACCAGTCGAATTTCGACCCGGGAGTAAAGGGGGGGGGGGGGGAGCAGCGATCATGGTCTTTGGATAGCGACGCATCAATAAAAGATAGTTTTGACTTCCTACTCCTAGAATCATTTCATCTGTGATACCATATGATTGATACATTCACGAAAACCCGAATTATATGGGAAAGGATCTGATCGGATCAACGGAAATACGGTTCCGATATCCCTACGGGTCCCTTTTTCGAAAACATAGACAATTTTTGCAGAGGCGGATTAAGACCTTCCAGCGCCCTGGGCGAATCTAAAATCAGCGCCCTGGGCGAATCTAAACTCAGCGCCCTTAGGAGCTCTTCACAAATGACGTCATGCTTTTTTTTCAGAATTTTTGACCACACTGTCACGCTATTTGTGTCCCATATTTGTATTAGAAATGTGCGCCCGCTCAAACGCCGCTGAAGAAAAGAGTAAAAAAATGGCGTAGTCGCCGCCGAAATCTGTAAAGACGTGCGCCGATTTGCGCCGCCGTTGAAAACAAAATATTTTGCAGCAGCCGCCGCCGAAATTGGCAAAAACTCATTACAAATTTCTGATTTTTTTTAACTTTTTGCGCAACGCCGATCGCCGCTTGTAAATAGAAAAAAAAATTGCAGCTACAGCCGAAATTTTTTCAAACATGTGGCGATTTGAGCCGTCGCTTAGACCAAAAAGTGTTTTCGCCGCCGTTTACATTTTTCGACCGGCGCACTGTTCTAATTTGTATGGACCAGTGCGTTTGCTTGACACGTGAACAGTCCCGCACGTGTTTATAATTACTTGTACCCCATTCGGGACTGAGAATAGATCACATCTGCTTCTTCACGAATTTTCTGACCACCCTCCTGTTGTCTGCATTTTTTCATAAAAATCAAGAAAATATTGGACATTGTTCTTGTCTTAATCTTTGTGGATCATATGGACAACGAAAAGCGTATCTTAAAAAATTCTAAGAGTACGTTGATTTTTTAGTTGATTTCGTGGAAATTGAGACATTTTATTTGTTTATAGCACCTTACAATTTTGTGCGTCCCTTTTCTAAAGTTACGATTTGGCGAATAGCTACATGTCAACATCAGAACTCACACACACTGAACAACTCGCATGTCATTGAATTTCATACTCTAACATTCTCTTGGGAATAACTCCTGAACCCCCAGTCTGATATCACCAATTTACTAAGCTGACCTAAGGAACAGGAACTACATTCTTCATCCAATAAAACCAAAATTTCCAAAATAATTGAGATTTGCTCAAGTTATTGTGTTTCGAACTCTAGCAGCTTGGGAATAACTCCCGGACCCCTCGTTTGATTTCACCGAATTACGAACTTAATCTGAAGAATTATATCAACAAAACATTAACTACATGCTGAGATCGAGATTCCTGATCTTCTTGAAAATCTTTTTTTGAGAATAACTTTCAGATTATTGGTATAATTCCACCCGTTCACGAACTTAACCACGGGATATTAATTCTTCATCACATATTTAGAAGAGTTAATTAATTAATTAATGAGAGCAGCTTCAGGGGAATCACGCTCGAAAGACTTCTTATTACAGAAGATTTCAATCGCTATTCAGAGAGGCAATGCGGATTGCATCCTGGCAACATTAGGGAACGGTAGAGTAGATGAATTTTATTTATTGTAATTTGTTGTTGGAAAGATCGTTTTTTTACAGGCTGCGCCAATGTGAGCAGTCTTTTTTTTCGCTTTCGTTATCGTGTATCGAGAAAATTCCTGAAACAGCTTTTTAGAGAATATCTCCGAGATTTATAATTTTATATAAACAAACCATTAACTAAATACTGAGACTGAGATTCTTCATGAAATTTGCGGGAAACGAGCACTTTTTTCACGTGTTTTCAAATAGTAATGGGCCAATCACATCTAGCGAATTTGCAGAAAAAAGTCATTTGCCCAGTATGTTGAGTATTTTGAGAGTTGGAGACAGGCGGGTGGCAGTTTTTTGTTTTTATTTGTACAAGTAACACTCAACGTGAAGTTAGCTGCAGTTGCGACCGAATCTAACTTCATTGCAAACAAAATCAGCTGATTATTGAAACTTTCGAAAAAATTCAAGTTTAGCGGTGACCCCCAGGAGAGGTGGAGGAGGGGTGGGGATTGGTAGGGGACTACCCCCCATTGATGAATATGTGTTTTGTTTGCGGCGGTCGGCCATGGTTTGGGAGTGGGAGGGGCTTAAAGTTGGGTGTCGACAAGGAGGGTATGCCATAAAAGTAGCTGTAATTCGGAAATTACGTATCCGATTCGAATGATAGGGGGTACGTTGGAAAGCTGTAGGATGTAGCTTTCATTTGGTATATATCCCACGTGACACCCCGTTCCGGTTCCGGAGATATAGGTGTTTAATTAAAATTTCTTTTTTTCTTTTAAAAATTTAATCTGTAGAGCTGTGAAGGGGGGGGGGGGAGAAGGGGGGAGGAAAGTAATTTTTGGAACGTACATTTAGTAGGTGTCGCTGGTGTCGCTTTGAACTTAGTTAAAGCGCTTAAAAGTGGAAATTGGGCGCTTTAAAAATGCAAACATCAGTTGAGTATTTTCATACACGTAAGTACAACAGAGGACACCGAGTCGAAGGCAAGTGGGTATTCGGAGGAGTAGAAAGAGAAACTGGCGTTTGCTTTATGATACCAGTCGATCACCGCGGTAAAGATGTTTTGCTGGCCATTATAAAGCATTACATTCTGCCCGGCACTACAATCATATCCGATTACAGCTACTTTTATGGCATACCCTCCTTGTCGACACCCAACTTTAAGCCCCTCCCACTCCCAAGCCATGGCCGACCGCCGCAAACAAAACACATATTCATCAATGGGGGGTAGTCCCCTACCAATCCCCACCCCTCCTGGGGGTCACCGCTAAACTTGAATTTTTCCGTAAAAAGCGAATAATTGCAATTATTTGATGTAAATTTCAGGTAATCTGAACCATACAAATACTTCAACTAAATAAAGTGAAACCAAAATTTGCAAGACAGGCCTTGCTGAATTATTACTGGAGAATCAATTATTTATCGGTCACTTTCATCTATAGAATGGCTTAGTAAGTTATTTTCGCAATATTAGCTGATTGAGACTAACTTACTGAATGTTGATACTTTTCGAGCACTTCACTATTGTTCATGATCATTGTAAAATTTTCCAAGTAAGAGCTCTTGATTACAAATTTCGAATTTTTCTTCGGAATTTCTGCTCATTGTGTGAGTGTTGCTATTTGAAAACATGTGAAAAAAGTGCACATTTCCCGCAACTCCATGGAATAAAAAAAAATTGAAAATCGGCTAAGAACTTCTGTAGTTAGCGTGATACTTCTTCTCTTGATTTTCCGTTTTTAATCATAGTGAACAAAAATGGCACACTGTGTGAATTTCTTTTGTAAGACCCTGACTTTCAGTCAAGGGAACATATTAAACTTTCACAAGTCTATTCCCAAGAAACATTTTGAAAACCAATAACTTATTGGTTAAAATGACGTGTGTTAAAAATTTAATTGCATAAAAAAATACGACCGATTTTGGTAGGCTGTTTTTCTAAAGAATCCCTCAAGAAAGAAAGTGTGATGGTTATACCGTACTGGGTGGGATGTGATGCTAAATGTGTACTAAAACAAAGTTTAGCATTTTTCAAAAATGTAGAAATCTTTTCATGTTGCCTACGCGTGACGAGCAAGAAAAAGGCAAGCTTTTCGCCCCTTGATTTTATATTTTTCATTTTTCGTCCCTAATGGGAACATTAAATATTTATGTGGATTATAAGGGATGAAAGTATGAAAATTCATATGCATACATCATCAGGTCTTGTATAACTTAAACTAAACTCTCTCGACCTACACTAACAATCTCTCCGTACGTTTTTTTTATTAAGGGTGGGGAAATCTTCATAGACACCCGGTCCTCCCGGACCAAGGTAGTGTTGGATTCCATTCTTCAATGACCTATCAACTAAAACCCCATTCCTTATTCTTCATGCTCTTTTCTTCCCGGAACCGCCTCACAGCATTACTTCGGGAAGGGGCTGTGCTTTCGCACCTGCTCTCTCAGATCAATTGGCAGTCTTCTTTGATCGTTTCTCCATGCAGTTTGCAGCTTACCCATTATTTTAGCAACTACATTATCCACTACTCTCCACACCTCCTCATCGCGGCACATCTCCTCACAGTCATCAGCTCACCTCACTCTTCTTCGAAGCGGGGACAGACAAATAACACGTGCTCCGCAGTCTTTTCCTCTCCTTGTTTCCTTGTGTCGTTATGTTTTGTATGTCAGAGAAGTCCTCTCGCTGCCACTGTCTCATTGTCTCATTGCGTTCTTACTGTTTTGGTAGTTTGACTCTCCCTTCTCTTCTTTCTATGACATTCGCTGTCTTCCGTCAACGTTATGCATATGGGCATCGTCTTAGCTATGACACATACCGCTTCTAGGGATATCGTTTGGTATGCGCTTGCTACTCTTATGCTTGCCAGCCAGGCTTAATAGAGCCTCCTCCAATTTCTCTTCGTATCTAGCGCCTGCATCCACGCTGGTGCCCCGTAACGCAATATTGATAGGGCGACGCGTACTAGTAGCCTCTTTTTGCTGCTGCTGCTGCTGCGCGGTCCAAAGCCGTTTGGCATTATTCTGGCCAGTGCTGCTGTGGCATTCATTGCCTTATGGCACGTGTGGTCCACATGACTATTAAAATTTCTGCGGTCGTCCAGCATAAGTCCAAGGTATTTTAATTGGCGTGTGGATGTAATTTGTTCCCCGTCGATGTTCAATACGATCCGCTCAGTTTTTTTGCAGTTACTAACTAGCATGATCTCAGTTTTTTGATGGGCCAGCCTCCCAACGTTACAAACATATTAAACGCTACCATCATTGCCTCGATACCTGAAACATAAGACAGTTTACTTTGTCGTCAAATGTTCGGTGCCCACTACCACAAACGACTTCTCGTACCTCCACTTACGTCATATGAGGTCGAACAAAGCCAATGTTACATTTCCGTCGCTCATATTCATAAAGTCTTTGTCTCTTCCGTTCCTAATGACATAAATTTTCTCATAGCATTACTGGTTGTAAGAGTTTTAATTTGGAAATGTCTGTTGTGTGGTTAATGGTTATACATGTCTTGCAACCGCACTGTTAAAGTCGCCTTTTGTTTCACACCACTGCTCATGTTCAAAGTACTTTGGCATTCCTTTCCGATTTCCCGTAATATGTGTAATGCAGTCATCCTGGCAGCCGATACTATACATGCCCGATTTTAGCGCATCAGGAATTTTGTCTTTGGTCCCACCGATCATTTTTTGGATACTGTACGCCATTCCATTGTCGAATCCACTTTTCTTTTATTCATGACTGTAAAAACGTCATCAACGAACCTGAACCATATGAGAGGAAATCTCAGGTTTTTACAGATGGAAGTCTCAAAATTCGCCATGAAAATTTCTGCAATAAAACTCGAAAGTGAATTTCCCGTAGCCGTACCAAACCTTTGTTTATAAAAATTATCTCTGAAACGGAAATAGTTTTGCTCCATGCACAGACGCGCTAAGTCCAAGTACATTTTGACACTCCGCACGATACTAACCATCTTTCCGTTAATTCAATACCTTCATCCACTGGGACGCTCGTTATAGTGACTCGACGTCGAATGACGCCATAATCTCATTCTGCCCAATCCACACACTCTGCATTTTCTTAGTGAACTCTGTAGCGTTTTTCATTGCGAAACTCTTGGGTGGTGTGAAGTTAGCGAGCTCTTTCACTAACCATTTTGCGATTCTTTCGCAAGGAGCGTCGATGTTCCAGGAAATGGGTCGCATCTTATCTGGTGGATCTTTTTTTATGATTTTCATAATTTTATATATGTTTGAAAAGCCTGCCCGACAAATTGTGGAAGAAATTTTTTTGAATTTTGAGCCATTACTCTCAGCCAGGGCCCTAAAACTAAATCTCTCCTCGGGCCCAAAGTGTTTGTTCTACATAAATCGGGTAAATCTTATCCGATTTCCAAAACCTTCTTTTCCCTGAAAGATAATGAAAACATACGCAGGGGACGCGTACGCATCAGAATAGGTGTGGTAAACAGAATAGATATTGCAAAAAGATTCGAAATGTAGCGTTAACTGTTAATTGCATGAAATTACGTCGACATTAAGTTGGATTGGAAACGGCCTTCCAAAGAAACAGCGCAAAAACCCCTCTAAGTCCTTAAAAAAATCTCAAAATTTAAAAAAATTGCACTGGACCGATTTTAGAACCGACCTAGAGCACTTAGAAGAGGCCCCTGATCCATACTTCCATGAACAAAAATGTTCTCATTCTTTTCTCTGCAAAACGAAAAATCACCAAATATCGTATGTGGTCGCGCAGCGTGAGTCGGGTCCACACTGAAGACTCTACAGCCCGAACCACTCAACAGATTTTCACTAATTTAATTATTCTGATGTCCACATCTTTCATTCGAAACCTTGAAGATCGATTTCCGTTCAAATTTGACTGAGACATAAGTGAAAAAGTTCCACGAACCTTCAAAATACCACGTTTTCCTCGACCGTAACTGCGAAAGTTTTTAACCGATTTTGCCCAAGTTCAATCCCGCAATTATCTTTCAGGGAAAAAAAAGTTTATGAAAATCGGATAAGATTTACCCGAATTATGTAGAAAAAGCACGTTGGGCCCTAGTAGAGACTGTTTTAGGGCTCAATTTTTTTTCCGCCAGACCCCCCGGAATCGTTTTGTAATAGCAAAAAAATAATTTTTCCAGAACTATGTTAGAACTTTTGAGTGGATCTTGTGATTGCCCAAAGCGATTTTAAGAAAAAATGCAGATTTTCTCAAGTCTGTAGGTTTTCTCCACCTAAAATTGGGCCAAATACCTAATAATATTGCCTTCATGCATTCTTTGCGGTTATTATGAATTATTTAAACGAACGTTAATTTTTTTATCCGAAAAAACTACGTTTCGTGAGCGGAAAACATCAGAAACGTTGGTATTCTGACATATTTCTTCCATTTCTTTGGGAGATACAGCTACCTTCAATTTATCGATTTTCTATATTCTAACGCTCTTGAAATACACTTGAAATTTTTGGGCTAGCGAAATCTTTCTCTTTGGGCGACGACCATATTGTCAGTGCCTTAGAAGGCGTGGATACGACGAAGGGTGATGGGCCTGATAACATTTCGCCTCTCTTGTTGAAAAATTGTTCTCTCTCGCTGGTTGCACCGCTGAAGCGCATTTTCAATTTGTCATTGTCCACTACGTTTCCTACTCGCTGGAAAGAATCGTATGTAGTCCCGATTTTCAAGAAGGGTGCGCGATCAGACGTGGAATGCTACCGAGGTGTCGCGATACTGCCCACGTTTGGTAAACTTTTCGAGTCCATTGTCTGTGTGCTGCTCACAATAAAACTTAGAAAGATGATCTCAGTGACGCAGCATGGATTCGTGAAGGGTCGATCGACGTCTACGAACTTGATTAATTTTATCAGTGAAGCGGTTCGCGTTGTGGAGAGTGGGAATCAGATGGACGCCATTTACACAGACGCAAGCAAAGAGCAAAGTGTGACACACTAAGAGAAGTGTAAATTGAAGGAAATCGGGGTGCACTCTGAGTTGCTGAACTGGATTCGGTCATACTTGTGCGGTCTAGGCATAAGTCGGTTATCCGAAAAACCGAAAATTTCGGTTCGGTCATAACCGAGCCAAACGTTTCGGTTCGGACTTGACCGAACCGAAATTCATTAAGCTTACTGAAAACTATACAAAATTAGCCCCAAAATAAAGTTGCGTTTTATGAGAAAAATTATTGTAAGAACATTTGGGGAAAATTTGCACCAGACGCCAGAAGAAAATTTCCAAAACTCTTTGCAAAAATGATTCTTCCGATGTGTGTGTCTAAAAAGTAAAGGCATTACATATCTTAGGGTTCCACCTACGAATTTTCACTGTTGTTGCACCTATACATATAGAGAAAGTAAAAGTCATACTTCTCGACTAAGAAATTGCGCTCTTTTCCTCACAAGAATGCCCAAGTCAAAGCATTGTTAATAGGCTTCTTTTCTTTATAAGCAGGCCCGTATCTAGGGGGGGGCAAGGGGGGCTCAGCCCCCCTGAGCGTCCTCAGAGCCCCCCCTGAGCGTCTTCAGAGCCCCCCCCCCCTGGCGAAACTGAATTTTGCGAATTTTGCGGAAAAATATAAATCTTGACGTCATGATCGTTTTCAATATTTGAAATTTTCGCCTGCGGCGCAATCATTTTTTTCTTTTCCAATCTCAATTCAATGTTTCCATTTCGTTATTGAAATAGATTTTCGGTTTTACATTGCAAGAAAAAACTTTCGACACTCTTAACGACAGTGGCGTGGCGTGTTATCGGTCACATACACTAAGCTGTTAGAATTTTTGCTATAAAATGGTAATCAGAACTGTATACTTTCACAGAAAACCAAAATTTGGACCTTAGGATTGCCCAAAGGTATTCAAGACTGCAATTCTCAATTATTCGCGCTTCACCACATTTCTTCTTCTTTCAAAGATAATGAACACTTTTTATACCCGTACGACGCGTAAAAGGGTCTTTAGCGTTTGTCACTTTGTCCTCAATGTTTGGAATTTCAATCAGGGAAAAATATTGTGATTTCTCACAAATATTTCATTAGTCATCTCCCGGAGCTTATGTTGAGGCGGTAGGTCGACAAAGGACCTAATTTTTTCATATGAGATACAGAAATTATTGAAAGGATCAATTTCTCGCATGCAACCAGGAGTCTTAAGCCTCTGAAGTGTTCGAAATGTTGCGGTTTTTGTTATTTATTTTCCTCTGCAATTTTCAATAAAATGAAAGTAAAATTATTGGGCACGTAGCGGTCGATGCGACACCTCGATATTCATTAGTTGAGCTAGGCAGGAGCATGGACACTTTTTCTCTCAGCATGGACAGTCTATTGGACACTTTATGGTACATAATCGAACGAATGAATGTTTGGAAATGTAAACAATGGATCTCATTTTTTCACTAATTCAGTGGCTCGATGCGCTTTTCGCTCAGCAGTCAAATCGATGGAATTGACGAGTATAACGCTGAAAAAGCACGGATTCATTTTATCCATCACTTGACAACTTCACCTAACTAAAATCTGTTTTTTTTCCTCTCCTTTTCTTTTAACATTTTCATGTCGACTTTGGCCAATCGCACGGTTTTTGCCATTATGACCATGACGTTACTACACTCACCGGACGCTGCTGGACTGCAAAAGCAATTCAATGATAACGAGACAAAGGTTGTTTGACGCTCCGACGGGTCGACTGGGCTGAAAACATACCTCCGGAACCTGCCGAAATCTTTGACAAAAATTTGTATTGACAGTGTAATGATAAAGCCAGTAAGCAAACAGCTGTTGGCTGACAACAACAATAAATAAATAAATAAGGCCGTAAGTTCAAAAAATTGTTTCAAAACATGCCGTTCCTCACATTACAACACATCTACTTTGTAAACTTTGTGAATTTGCTTGCGTTCACTATTGTTTTCCATACAAACTGGTACCTTTTTTATAAAAGTGAACGCAAATACATATGCGTATACTCAGGTTCTATAATATAGCATTTACATCGTTCGTAGAATGAGTCCCTTGCTATAAAACCCAACAAGTTCATACTTGCAAACTGGCCAGAGATTTTGCTTATAGTACTCCGGCTACCCCCAAAAACACCTCCTATTTGGGGGGGGGGGGGGGGTAGCATAAACAAAATTTGCTGTCCTGAATGAGTTATGACCTTTTTATGGATACTTATTTTTTATAGCAAGTGTGACGTCATAATTTGCACGACCCCCGAATCTCAAAAGGTGTGAATATTTCACTTGAATTTGAGGATAATTCACTAATTTTGCGATTTTGAGCGTCTTGCACAAATTTTTCGAGTTGAGTCAAAATGGGGGCAGGGGTTTAAGAAAATCCATTTTTGCGGCTCCCAAAACAAGCGTGCCACAAAGGAGAAATAGACCCAAGTGTACCATAATGGATTCATTCTAGCCCAAACAGGTCGTGATTAGGTTTAGCTTAACTCAAAGAAGAAGAGGATGAAAACGCAAGGAAAATTACACCCTATTGGACCGATTGAGCAAATCTGAAAAGAAATGTGCAACTACAACAACAGATTGGCTGACGTAAGAGTCGCTTGATGCGACGCGACGGTTGTTTAGAATAAATGAAAACAATTTGCATTTGCATTCGATAAAAATATTTTATAAAAAAGGAAAATATTGTCACGTCACTTACATTTGATAATCAAACTTAGAAACTTACACAAAAGGTCTCCATCGATAAATCAAATCGCTAGGTATTTCCGGTCAAATCTGTTATAGAACAACAAATGCTCAAGTTAAGCTGTGTGGACAACCTGATGCCTTTTTAAGTCTCCTTTTCGTGTGAAAGATTTCTTGTACTGGGGACAGGAGTGTGGTTTTTCTCCTGAAAAAGAAATTTTAATTTTTTCTTCACTTAAGTTTGAAAACCTCTACTGCTCACCTGTGTGGTTCCTCTGGTGCCTATTTAAGTAATATTCCTTTGTGGATTTCTTGCATTGGGGACAGGAGTGAGGTTTTTCTCTTGAAAAAGAAATTTTAATTTTCTCTTCACTTAAGTTTGAAAACATCAATTGCTCACCTGTGTGGGTCCTCTGGTGTCTATTTAAGTAACATTTCTCCGCAAAGGATTTTTTGCATTGGGGACAGGAGTGAGGTTTTTCTCCTGAGAAAGAAATTTTAATTTTTTTCTTCAGTTAACTGCCATACAAAACATATAAAACTTGCATATCTACTTCAACAAAAAATTGTTTTGTTAAATCCGGTCTGCAAGGTTTTTATACTATGTACGGCAATTTAGTACTAATGCCTCAACCACTCACCTGTGTGGATCACTTGATTGAATTTTAAATGATTTCTTCGTGTAAAAGTTTTGTTACATTCCGTACAAGAATACGGCTTCTCACCTAAAAGAAAAGTTTTTCTTTATTCAGAACTTATTTGACTGTAAGCTACTCACCAGAGTGACATCTCATGTGTATCGTGAGGGTGGACTTAAAGGGAAAAAATGCTTTACAAATGTCACAAGTCAACTGCCTCGTGCCTACATTTCAACGTAAATTAGTAACGAACACGACGCGAAAAATAATTGCAACTAACTTGAGTCTTGCTGTCTAGTGTGATGCTCCTCCAGTGGAGACTCGGCATTAGAAGAAGATCTGCTATTGTTGATGTCACACGAATTGAGGCCCACATTTCCTACCTGAGGAAAACCAAGAGCGTTGTTTGAGCGTCAAGAATGAGACATGAGATTCAGTCGAAACGGAATTTTTTTACTCCTCCAGAGCACACGCATCTCCTCAAATAACTCGTAAGAAAAATTACGTACCTCTGAATGGAGTTCTTGTTCCCTCAATTGGTCATTATGTTGCTCGTTGAAATCGGTCTCAGTGACCTCTTCTGGTTTTGTTTGAGGTTCATGCTCAGAGATGTTTCCAAGTTCCTCATGTTCTTGCAATAATCTGAGTTCAAGAAAACAAATAAAATTCGCAAAATGTAATAAGAGAAAAGAGGAACTTTAGGCTGATTACTTTTCGATCAAGAAGAGGTCTATAGGTTCTAAAGTTGAATTGTCGAATTGGCGCAGTAGAGCCTGAAAAATAAATTTGATTTTTTCGCATAATTTTTTCTGTACGAAATTTTGCCGGAGTTATTAATCTCCAAGCGAAACTTATGAATGACAAAACTCTCAACATTTTTCTGGAGGTATTTTCACTAATTTTTAATCAACTCATACCTGTAGCTCGTCACCATCAATATCTAAGTTTGTGTCGATGTCAATGTCCATGTTGAAATCTATTAAAATAAGAAGTTTCACTCAGTTGAAACGAAGCAGTCGAACGAAAGTTTAATTACAATTCACAAAGCTAGACACAAGTGGAGCAAAATGAAATAGTGAATTGCAATTTAAAGCGATTATCAGCCATCAGATGTTGTGGCGAAACATTCTCAATGACTTTTAGGAAAATTCGCGTTGACAGGTGGGCGGATTGGGTTTTGCTTATGATTCGTCGAATGGGAAAAAACGTTTGAAATGTTTTTCTTTAGAATTTTTAGAATTATTGTACAATTTTAGGAAATTTTGGATGTTTTGTGGAACTTTGAGGAATTGAAAGACTCAAAATAGATCAGTTTAATGTCTCCCACTGCCACAATCTGACATTCATTGGACCAAAGACATATTCTAGGGCCCGTATACTCTTGTTTTGATGTATTAGAAGACCTGCACGTCCTTGTAATTTGGAAAGTTCGTACTTTTTCAGAGCGAAAATGGAGTCAAGGCAAGGGGGGGAGGGGTATAGTTTCTAATAATGCATACTTATTTACACCTTCGACAGACGTAAGTCATACTTTCGTTTAGGGAAATGAAACGTTTTTCAGAAAGCAAACATAATATATAGTTTTGTCAATGACCGACCTTAGCACCGACACAGTGCCCTAAGAAGAGGCCTCGGACACATACTTTCATAGACGAATATGTTTACCTCAATCCCATCCTTAGGACCGACCTGAGGCCCACATGAGCCCTAAGCACAGACACCAGGCCCAAACTTGCTTTTGAATATAATTCGGTACTCGGTTATCTCTCAACTAGAAAAAGAATTGAAAAAATCGTTTAGGATTTACCCTATTTATGTAAACAAACACGTTGGTTCCTAGTAATGACTCAGTTTAAGTGTCCTGGCCAGGGCCTTTTTAGTTGAATTTTTCGATGAATTTTTACGAATTTGTTGAATTCGGTGAATTTTTATGAATTCGGTGAATTATTATGAATTTCCGCAAGTACAAAGGTCCTATACGTTTACTACAAACAATTTTATTGTAACATGGGGTAGGTCGAGGTGGGAGTTGGGGGGATGCATCTATTATCGTATAAATATGACGAATCAGCAATAAAAAAAATGTCCGTCCGTCTGTCCGTCTCCACTTTTTTTCCAAACGGCTGAACCGATCAGCCTAAACTTTTTTCCCTGATAGGTACATGCCTCCTATAATTCAAGTTCGAAGATGAACAAAATCGCTGAAGTGGTTCCGGAGATATGGTCGAGGAAGTGACCAAAAACATGGTTTTTCGAAGGTCGGTGAAGCTTTTTCGCAAATATCTCAGCAAGTATAGCACGGAAATTCCTCATTTTGGTGTCAAATGAAAGCATTTGATGTCACAAAATTGGGAA